>BSBK01002614.1:7500-497500 GCA_027943335.1 Chamaecyparis obtusa | reverse complement strand
ACCTCATCTTGGGAGTCACGTAGCTATGTATCATGCTCTGCCAATCAGATCTCCAATGATAATCTATGGGATCTCAAGTCCCTGATATGGTGGCATAAGCAGCGTATCACATCCTAAGGCATCTATCTCAGTCTAGGGTCTACCTCCTCATCCATAGCCTCATCTCTACCACCACCACCTACCTCTATTCATGCCTTCAAGTGCCTAGTCTTTTCCCCTAAGTCAAAATCAAGTGAATCATGTGCCTCACCCATCAGAACATCCTGGTTTGTTCCTATCACCTCCTCAACTACTATGGTGCTACCCATAGCACCTAACACCCCTCCCTCACCCCAGGTATACCGTCGCTACAAATCTGATGGCCTCACTAATGGTACTACTTGTGGACTCAGAGAAAGCCTCACATTTGGTACTGGTCATGGTGGAGTACCTACCACTCTCATTATTGGAGGGACTAGATGTGCTATTGGGATCTGTACCTCCCTCCTCCTCTGCCCTCTCCCTCGGGGTGCACTTATGATGTTGTCTACCTCCTCCATAGTTGGAATCAGCTCTATAGGATCCAAAAACTACTAGAATGGGTACTCTCAAGATAAGCTATGTACGCATCAATCACCCCAGCATCAACCACCTATACACGGTAGTCCCAATCATGACTATGAAGGTCATTGTACTCCTACATGCAAATTTCATATGATAACCATGGATCACAACTGAGTCCAATCTCCCTAACCTATCAAACATAGGAAGAAAACTCTTGTGGAACATTCTGGATGAGACCATACTTCCTCCACACCTTAGTAATTAGAAACCTCTCTAGGACACTGGTAGAGAAACCAATCAAGAACCAGCTCTAGCAAAAATATCTGAACTATGCCCTAGCAGTAGGCCATACCTCAACTTGTAAATATGGTCATCAGATGACCATGGTCATATCATCAAGTACCTTGCGCTAGTACTTTTTCCTCCCCATCTGCACCTGTGTCACATATTCTACATATCTATATATCAGAGGCTCTTGTTCCTACCTATCATCACCACATATGGGCCAGAAGATAGGGATATGCTCCCAAGCCCAGATCTGTAGTAATATGACCCTAGAGGAAAAAGTCTTACCCAAATGGTAGACTACCTCATGCATCTTGGAAAAGATATGAACCATTAGGAACTGACCCCTACCATACTCTATAGGATGTGCCATGAGACATTGAACCATGGGTGCCCACCCCATCATAAAATCATTTTTTTGATAGTCTAACATAATGATGTCTCTGATCATACCTGCAATAATACACTCAAAGAGGTGTGTCTACCCATACCATTATATCAGTACTTCTTGTTGGGATTAATTAATACTGAGAGGGGGTGAATCAATATTAAAGTACTTTAAATTAAACTTCAACCAATTACAAATAAACCATCTCAATGCTAAAATGAAAAGTACATAAACACATAACACATAACTCATAACATTATTATTTGTTTTTGAGGAAACCCTGGCCAAGGGAAAACCCCAGTGGGGATGGTACCCACAACTATGCACTAAAATATTGAATCCTTGTTAGGAGATCTAGCCCTATTAGGAGCTGAGTATTACATAGTACATTTCCTTATTAGAGGAATATAAAACCATGTTAGGGGTATACAAAAACCCTGTTAAAGGTATGGTGAGCTTACAAATCTTACAATCAAATCTTTGTCACAAAAGTGTTCTTCAAGTAGTGAACAATACAAGAATTTTTTATGCTTTGATAGTTCTATTTATAGCTTTGTCAATCTCAAATCTTGCATCTAATATCTTCCTTTACTAATATTCCAAATTCGTATCCATTTCTATCACATAGTTTCACACTTATTTCTTCCACAAAATACTCTATACTGATATCAATTTTTCCATCTAGTCGGCTCTCAAATACAATACAAAAAATAACTATTACTTATACAAATGATAAATGTAGAGTTGGATATCTTTTATTACCAAAGTGTCAGCAATATAAAACTTTCATCTGACTTAGCACATTACCATTCCATCTAATCTTCCCACAATGATCATGATTGTTCATATGTCATGTTTCACTGTCTCTCTATCTTCACATACCTTCATATCAATGTATCTTACTGATATCAACACCAAAAAATGTGTGACCTTAATTGAAGGTTGTACATATCCCAAAATGTCTTCCTCTAAGTTCACAAGCCATAATATATCATATGCTATCTTCACTGACCAAAACTGTACTATAGAATATTGTTATTTTGATTCTGTACTTAGTTATTTTCATGACTGATTCTCCCAGACTTATCATCCCTTAATGAGACCACTCTAGCATAAGTGTTTCCATAAATGAAAACCCTTTAAGTGATCCATAGTTTTCTCAAACATCACTTTCCAACAATCTCTCTCTTTGGCATTGATAGCAACACTTAGCGAAAAATGACAGTGTCAAAACACTATCTTCCTTCTACTTCTCTATATACATATCCTTTCTTCTTTTCTTCTCTTTTTTTTTTATTTACACATATATATTCTTTCTCTTTTTCTCTCTCTCTTTTATTATTTAATTCTTTTTCCTCAACTCTTCCTGTCCCTTTGACATCAATGGCAAAGGTACTTACAAAATTTCAAAATATTAAGCACAAAAGACTTAGTGCATACTCACCAGATTCAAAATGTCTTGGAAAGAGTCTTCCAAGGTCTTCACTTCATCATCCCATGACTTGATCAGAAGCTCACTAGCATGGATCAGTCCATCCCGTGCATAAGATGTGGTCTATGTTGCCTTCAGCTTGGTGGGTACAGACTTTGTCATTGATCCTTCTATGTTCTCCATCTCTATGAGATGAGCTTCAAGAATTGAAAGCTTAGGAGTGATTCGACTCTTTAGAAAAACAAATATTTCCACTACCCTCCCTTTTTTTGTATTCAAAGCACTTAACTTATCCAAAATATTGGATGTCTTCTTGTCCATTTCCAACATAGTTTGTGAAGAGGTTTCATAGCTGTCCATTAAGTTGTCTAATGTAGCTCTGTCCTTGGCTATAATATCATCAACATTCTTAACATGTATGATAGGATTCATGAAATAGTTGTATACCTTTCTTATGTATGCTACACAACTTTTATCTTTTATTGTAGTTGTTTTCAGAATGCCCAAGTCCCATGAGATGGACTGGAAAACTTCCTTCAACTTCTTTTCTAAGAATCTCTTTTCAACCTTATCCTTTGCGATCTTCAACAGTGACTCAAAATGACTATCAAAGTTGTCCAATGCCAAGTTCAAGTTCTCTGCATCATCCTTTCCTTAAAAAATAATAGGAGTAGGGAGTATCTTATTTATAGTCTCTACTACCCTAGCAATTACCTTTACCTTTTTATCCCCCTTTTTATGACCTTTCCTTTGCCTTAGAAAATGCCATGAAGGCTAACCTCATGAGTTCATCCTCATCCATGCTTTCCACATATGTGCTCACTTGTTTGGCCATACTTTCCAAAAATAGGGTGGAGGAGGTATCTGGTTCTTGTTTAAGTTCAGTTCTTACCTCTTCTTCCTTTTCTACTGCTATCTCTTCTTCTTGCTTTTCCTCTTGTTTTTTCTCCTTCTCTTGGTCCTTCTCTTCCTATTTTTCTTCTTTATGTTCTTCCTCTTTTTTTCCTTCCTCATCTACTATCATTATACTATCTATATTGTCTTTAAATGGGTCATTTTCATCAAGTGAAGTGTCTAATGATATAGGCACACTAGAAATGAAGAAGTTTGGTTGCTTGTCAACTTCTCTTTCTTTCTCACTCTCTTTTATTGTCCTCGAGCTTTATCACATTCCTAAAGGTGTAGGCTTGGTAACCTTGGGAGGTGAAGTCTTCTTTCATCTTTCCATCATACTCTATCATTTCACCTATCCCCCTATAGATCTCTACATCCTCAATAATCTCATACTTGCAGTGAATATAAACCCTAATATCTTCAACATGTAACATGTTGTAAGGGGTTTGCAAAAATGCTCCTTCTAAATCATCCTCACAAGACTTAAATGGGTGCCTCTTAAAATTATACCTTAGTCTATCAACAACATCAAATATCATAGGTTCATCCATAGCTTCTTGAAATAATATATAGTCTAAATACCTTTAATACGCCAAAATCCATATCTTTTGCTTCAAATGATCATGCAATGTATTTGCTAGATGGTTGCAGTGCTTCCTAACTTTGTTCTCCTTGGTCACTGCTAATAAAATGGTGCTGAAATGATATGTTTCAAGGTGTTTTCTTCATCACAAGGTGAGTGAATGCATTAATCACAGGTAGCTCAACTTTGCACATTGTCTAGTCATAAATTTTATGATCATAGGATATGAATCTCCAGGTGTTGTGATCACAAACATAAACTCCATTGTGTCTGTACATACCATATCTAAGCTCACATGAGCTTATTCCACATAATTTGGGGCTGCATAATTTTTGTTATCTGCATCCAATGCTCCCCCTAGGGTCATGTGTCCCTCTAGGTTGATGTAGTAATGTAATCATCATGCGAAGACACAGTAGTATCTATTGTCTCTCCTTGAACCAATGCCTTATTGAAATATTTTATATTCCATATCTTGTCCTCATCTTCATTTTCTAGTTTCTTGAAATGATTCTTAAACTCATCCATGTACTCATCAAAACTTTTACCAGTATCACCAATATTCTTCTTTTTGAACCATAGATGGTGGTCCTCTTCTATTGTTTGTTATATTATACCTGCAAAACTTCTCTATGTGTCCCAAGTTGTTGCATTTGAAACATGTAGGTGGTCTTCTATTCTGATTAACCTTCATCTTACAATACCTTGTAGTATGCCCAAGGTTATTACATTTGTAGGATGTGATCTTGGTTGTTGACTCCTCTCTAATGTAATCTTGTTTGTTCCTTGACTGATCAAGTTTTCTACATTCTACTTTCTTATGTCCATATGCATAATAGTTATAACAATAACTAGTAAAGTGTTTGAAAGGTACGTATGCAATCTCTCTTCATGTGTCCAAGTTTGTTGCATCCAAAGTATCTACCTCTGAAAGTTCTGATCTGATCTTTAGGTTCTTCAAGAGTAGGTATGTCTTCAATATTTTCTTCATGAGATTCTTCATTAGTCTTAGAACATTCTCCTTCATTGTATCTGATTCCAGTCATGTATCCTTTAGGTTTTGGTCTCTCTCTTTTCTCATTAATTTTATCACTGCTCATGTGTAGCTTCTCAATGTGAAATTTGGATTGAGTGAGTTCACATTTTATGATCTAATTGTACTTCTCCAATTCCTAACATTTATCCTTGTAGTGATCAAGTTCGGCCTTCATTTGTCCTATCTACACATTTGCTTCTTTTAGTGTCTCTTGAACTTTGTATCTTGCATCATTTTCATGTTGAATTTCTTTAATCATCAAAAGATTTATTTTCTCTTTTTCTTGCCCTAGCTTCTTTACTTGGTATGATGTATCATTGTTTGAATCCTCTTTGATCTTATCCATAAGGTCTTGTCTCTAACTTTTTGAAATTTTAAGTTGTTCCTTTAGTTTCTTGATGAAACCTTCTGCTCTTCTCAATTTGAAATTCAATTCACCATTCTCAGCCTTTTCTTTGTCCAAGTCATCAAGTGTTGCTTCAAATTTCTCTTAAAAACTTTCTAAATCCATTTTGATCTCCCTTAAGCTGTTAAACTTTCTCTCCAAGGGCCAATAGCTCTAATACCAATTGTTGGGATTAAGTAATACTGAGAGGGGGGTGAATCAATATTACAACACTTTAAATTAAACTTCAACCAATTGCAAATAAACCATATCAATCCTGAACTAAAAATAACATAAACACATGACACATAACTCATAACACCATTATTTTTTTTTGAGGAAACCTTGGCCAAGGGAAAACTCTAGTGGGGATGGTACCCACAACTATGCCCTAAAATATTGAATCCTTGTTAGTAGATCTAGCCGTATTAGGAGTTGATTATTACATAGTAAATTTCCTTGTTAGAGGAATACAAAACCCTATTAGGGATATACAAAAACCCTATTAAAGGTGTGGTGAGCTTATAGCTCTTACAATCAAAACTATGTCACAAAAGTGTTCTTCAAGAAGTGAACAATACAAGTATCTTCTATGCTTTGATAGTTCCAGATATAGCTCTATCAATCTCAAATATCACATTTGTTATCTGCCTTTACTAATATCCTAAATTTGCATCCATTTCTATTACATATTTTCACACTTATTGCTTCCACAAAACACTTTATACTTATATCAATTCTTCTGGATCTAGTCAGCTCTCAAATACAATACAAAACATAAAAATTACTTATACAAATGATAAATATAGATTTGGAAATCTTCTATTACCAAAGTGTTGGCAATATACAACTTTTATCTGACTTACCAAGTTACCATTCCATCTAATCTTCCCTAAATAATCATGAATTTTCATATGCTATGTTTCATTGTCTCTTTGTCTTCTATAGTACCTCACCCCTAGTCCTATTTTATAAATGTTATGATTATTCTAGGATGATAGATTATATGTTAGGAAATTATTAATGCTTATGGTTTTACTAACCCCATACTGGCATGTGTATGGTTGATGTGCTTGTTTTATATTTTTGTTTGACATGTGTGATGTGGTTGAGGGATGGAGTCATAGTTACTTGCTTGCGAGATCCACATGATCGACCGATCCCCACCATTGTCTGTTATATATTTGTATATGTATGTACATATAGGTTTTGTATGCAGGTTCACAGGTACCGGGCAACATCTTCCCTGAATTGTCAGGATGAGCATGCCCTATCGCAATATCTCAAATGGTAAGAGAGGGGAGATAACATGGATCCAAAACCATAACCTAAGCCTAATTATCCTAGGATTGGACAAGTATCAGTCTATCTACCCTATCTGAATCCATCTGGTTGACAGGAATTCATGGAATCCTTCTCCTGAGTTTATTTTGTTTTATGTCATTTTCATTTCAGTGATTTATTACTTGTGGGTGATTTTATATGATTATTAATGTTATGATTATAGTTGAATTTAATGATTAATTATGCTCCTATGTTTAATTGGAAAATAATATTAAATTTAATTCCTATGTTTTTGTATGATTATTAATTAATTAAAAATCAAATAGGATTAATATTGTCCATTATATATTAAATTATTAAATTGCATGATTTAATGATGTTTGGAATATTAAATTATTTAATAATAGATTTTAATATTAACATGTGCTTTATTGAGTTTGAATGTTATTTGTTTCATAAAGGAGACAACTTATCTTTAGGAGACTAAGTTGAGTTGTGCAAAATTAAAAGATATATTTAATTATTAATTAGTTATTTCTTTCAACTCAAGAGTGTGAGTTTGATTAGGAGTTGTATTGTGAGTCATCTAGGGTTTGCATGAATGGTGGAGTTGAATCCCTAATAGGGGGAATTACATTCATTTGGAGATTAGACAGGTTTTGGAGACATGTTTTATTTGGAGGAGAATTTTGGAGAGCTTGTGTGCTTGAGTTTTTGAGGATTCTTGGATTGTTGTGGTTGCTTGATGTTTTGGGCTTGATTGTGCATCTAGATTTGGTTCTTACTTTCATCGTAGTTTTTAGATTTACAGACATGATTGAATTTGGAAGAAATCTCACTCTCAGATCTACAACAGGGGTATCATTACAGTTTCTAGCATTGGATCTAAGGTAGGATCTGGAATTCTTGTTGTGTGCCTTCTTTTATTTTATTTGGTAAAATTCTGTGTTTGAGTAGATCTAGATTTATCTCATTAGATCTGTATGATTTCTTTGATTTTGGGTATTAGAGAAACCCTATATCTGTTATTTTATGTTTTTATGATTACTTGGCATTGTACCATTATGTTGGCAAAATCTCATCAAAAGATTGCTTATAGTTTGCTTGTAAAACAAAAAATCAACCCTAGTCTATAGTTGAACTATATAGTGGAGAGAAAATAAATCTATTGAAAGAAAAATCAATTTGGGTAATAAAATTGCAATCTAGGTAAAAACCCAATTTCTGTAAAAAAAAATGACAGTTAGAAAATATTACCACATTCAAAAAAAATGTTTACAAAGGAAAAAATGAATTTCTTTGGCAAATAGAAATTACATGTATTTGCAAACAATAGAAAAAATAAACAAAATTAGAGTAAGACAAAATTATCTTATTCATAAAGTGGAAAATAAAATACTTCCTTTTCTAGAGAATTTGCATCCAATATTTTATTTCCATTTTCAAAAATATTCTCTACTCTTTTTTAGGAGTGTGAATGCTAAAATATATATATTTTTGTATTAAAAAAAAAGTCAAAAGCTCATTTGTCAAAATAAAATCTAAAAAAAAATAATACAAATTTTTAAAAAAATTGTTTGGGCTATTTGATTTATGGGGTGGGGGCCATCAAATTCCCCAACCCCATGAGCTCTCGCACGGGTCCCATGGGGAGGTACCATGAGCAACACTTAGCACTGCGCATGGTACTATGTGCAGTACTAAGTGTTGCGTACAACACTTGGGGCCCACGCAGGTTAGAAGGAGGGCAGTGGGGGTTTGGGCCCACGTGCCCCCCCACATGTCACTTCTTTGTTTTTTTTTAAAAGTAGTTTTTGTATGTTATTTTAATTACTATTAAAAAAACTTTTAATTTTATTAATAATTACTTTAAATAAATTTGTTAATATGTTTATTATTAATTGTTTTTATTGAATTTTGTTAATAATTTTATTTAAGATTATTGTATTATGATAACTGTTATTGTTAGATTTAGTTTAAGAATAATAATTTTGGTTAATAATAAGATCTATATTATTAATATTATTATTCAGTAATATCATTTTCTTTTCTTTTGGTATTTATTAATATTGGTAATTTTATTAATAAATATTTATTAATAACTTTAATTCAATATTAGATAGAGAAATATTTTGTTGGAACTATTAAGATATGGATAAAGTTCTATTATTGCTTTTCTTATCATAGTCTAGTGACTATGGAGATTAAATGTGTTGGTAAACTTTATCTGATAAATTAGTTAAATTAGCCTATAGTTTAGGTTTGGTCAGATGACTTGAATATGAAATAAATATTTAATTTAGCCTAGATATGAAGTATTAGATGTGTATTTTTACCTCAGATATGGTTGCGATTATTTTGTCAGCTATTGAACATATGAGTCATTTGTAATATCTGTACATGCATCTTTTTATACTGAAATTGGTTGTTTTATGCAATATGATTTTATCTTTCCTGGTTGTTGGGTTTATCTATTTTATGGGTGCTAGATGACTTAGGAAAGACAAAGGCTTGGGATATTGTCATCTATGTTCATGTTGTTTCTTATATTTGATGTGTGTGTGTATTCTAATTATCATCCCTATCTTGACCATTTGAGCTCATGTTATATTGAGTTTTACTTCATATTCTATAGAGGAGAATATGATATTGATTTTTATGTTTGATCCACCGGATCATGTGTTTATTCTTTTGTGGACACTTTGAGAGTGTTTTGTGATATCATGGTTATGTGAGAACTAGTATGTTCCTGTTATTTTGTGGAACAATCCTGAAGGACATTGTCATCTTTTTGTGATCTATGTGAGATTTGTGAGCCTAGGGTAGTTTACCTAGATATGTAGTTGGAGGTGGCTTGCAATAAGCACTAGGGCCCACAAGTGGCTACCAGGATCACTTATTGTTAAATATCTTAATCAAGTGACAACTAAATATAACATTGAGAGATTTTAAAATGAACCTAACAAGATATGGTTTCCTCACCCTAGCTTAGTGCTAGTACAGACTAAGATGGGAATGGAGAAGATTACTAGCCCCCTTTTAAGGGATGAGTTGGCATAGTCAATGGCTTCATCAGTATGAGAGGTCATTGACACCATGTAAGGTCACTTGGGTGCCGGGATCCAGCAAGATTACCAGGACAAAACTCAAGGATTAGACATACATGATGACACCTTCATATGCATAGTCTAGTTATCCTACATGTGTCGGTTGCCTCTGGATTAGTGAGTCTTTCATGGCATTATTACTTTTTCACCTTGAGTTAGAGAGCTTTCAGGATCCTTTCCTTAGCTTGATCTATTTGATGTTCGTTATCCGAGTGGGATCTGTTGTTATCTCCTCAGCACGGTGGGAGTGGACCCTTTTGGTTCATGAGGTCGGGTGGTAGTGGTTCTTTTACCATTTGAGATTTTGATGTTCGTGTACCAGTGCTGGATGATCCCTATTGCAGTTGTTCCTCCTTGTTCTTCATTGCTGGAGTTGTACTCTTCTTCTTCTTCTTTGTGACCCTATATCTTTGTATCAGTTCTTCAGAGTTATCATGTGTACTTTTTTTTAGTTATTGTATTACATACCCTACGACATGTGCAGTGGATGTAGGTTTATGGATACCTTATGGTACCAGTTGTATTTATGTTATCTTTGATGTGATGTTGCTTTTACCTTTCATTATTTTTATGAGATTTGTAATTGTACCTAATCTAAATTAACTAATTAATGTTAAAGTAATATTCGTCAAGGAACCCTTGAGAGTTGTAACTTGTGTTGGTTATTGTATTATTGTGAGTAAATGGTAATTGCTTCTGCATTGATGTTTATCTTGTATGTTAACTATTTTTTTAAAAAAAATTATTCTGCAAACTTAGATGAATGTTAGGTTAAGTTCTCCTGGGTTCCCTTGCGGGGCATTAGACTTGGTATCAGAGCATGGAGTTTTACACTGGGAACTCTAGGAAGTTGTGTACCATTAGATGTCTAAACTATTTAAACTTGAAAACCAAACATAGACATATAACTCTTTTCTATTTATTGTGCATGGTTACCTTCTCTAATGCATCTAGGGTGAAATACATTTGGATGTCATGAAGCAATTACTCCCTTGAGTGTGGCTACCACTAGTCACCTTGTTATGTGGATGTGTTATGATTGATGATTTTATTTTTGGTTGATTGATAAATTGTTCGTGTTGTGTATGGGCTACCATTGAAATTTTAAACTTTCTTATGATTGGATTAGTCACCTAAATCTCTTTTCATTATCTATCTTGTGACGTTAGTCACACTTAATTTATTGTTGAACAATTGAGCACTCTTATGATTTAATGTTGGACATATGATTCCTCCACTTGGGTTTTACCTTTTTGAGTTTTGTGGTGGCTACTCCGAATGTTTGTTATTGTTGGCCCTATTCTGTGATAAGCGTTGTTTCTATCATGTTCATCATGAACCCCTGATAGTATGTATAAGGGAGGACATCGTAGAGATGGTACCATATGTGTTGTGTGATATTAAAATCATTGTTTATCCTATATGTTTGCATAGGTTTTGTATTAGCTGGATAGTTTTTCATAAACTTTTTGACTTATTATTGGTTATAGATATGAATGTGTTCTTTATGCAATTGTTTGCTAGATGTTTTCTATATTAATGAATGAATAAAGGTTTAGATTTGTCTTAAATTGTAAATGAACGATTGATTAACATGATATTTTCAGTTGTTCCTAAACTAGATATTATATTGTTCTTAATGACTGTATATTATGTTCTTACTTTATGGCTTGTATTCATATGTTATGTTTTGTTTTTAGTAAATGCTTCGTGGTTGGGGGATTCATATCCTCATTTTTTGTAGGCTTCCAAGAGTAAGCCTAATCCTAGGGGGGGTGGATGTAGTACCTCACCCCTAGTCTGATTTTATAAATGTTATGATTATTCTAGGATGATAGATTATATGTTAGGAAATTATTAATGCTTATGGTTTTACTGATCCCATACTGGCATGTGTATGGTTGATGTGCTTGTTTTATATTTTTGTTTGATGTCCCTGATGTGGTTGAGGGATGGAGTCATAGTTACTTGCTTGCAAGATCCACACGATCGATCGATCTCCTCCATTGTCTGTTATATATTTGTATATGTATGTACATGTAGGTTTTGTATGCAGGTTCATAGGTACCAGACAACGTCTTCCCTAAATTTTCAGGATGAGCATGCCCTATCGCAATATCTCAAATGGTAAGAGAGGGGAGATAACATGGATCCAAAACCCTAACCTGAGCCTAATTCTCCTAGGATTGGACAAGTATCAGTCTATCTACCCTATCTGAATTCGTCTAGTTGACAGGAATTCGTGGAACCCTTCTCCTGAGTTTGTTTTATTTTATGTCATTTTCATTTCAATGATTTATTACTTGTGGGTGATTTTATATGATTATTAATGTTATGATTATAGTTGAATTTAATGATTAATTATGCTCCTATGTTTAATTGGAAAATAATATTAAATTTAATTCCTATATTTTTGTATGATTATTAATTAATTAAAAATCAAATATTAGGATATTTGGTTTTAATTAATTAATTGTGTGAAAATAGGATTAATATTGTCCATTAGATATTAAATTATTAAATTGCATGATTTAATGATGTTTGGAATATTAAATTATTTAATAATAGATTTTAATATTAACATGTTCTTTATTGAGTTTGAATGTTATTTGTTTCAAAAAGGAGACAACTTGTCTTTAGGAGACTAAGTTGAGTTGTGCACAATTAAAAGATATATTCAATTATTAATTAGTAATTTCTTTCAACTCAAGAGTGTGAGTTTGATTAGGAGTTGTATTGTGAGTCATCTAGGGTTTGCATGAATGGTGGAGTTGAATCCCTAATAGGGTGCATTGCATTCATTTGGAGATTAGACAGGTTTTGGAGATGGGTTTCTTTTGGAGGAGAATTTTGGAGAGCTTGTATGCTTGAGTTTTTGAGGATTCTTGGATTGTTGTGGTTTCTTGATGTTTTGGGCTTGATTGTGCATCTAGATTTGGTTCTTGTTTTCATCGTAGTTTTCAAATTTATAGACAGGATTGAATTTGGAAGAAATCTCACTCTCAGATCTACAATAGGGGTATCATTACAGTTTCTAGCATTGGATCTAAGGTAGGATCTGGAATTCTTGTTGTGTTCCTTCTGTTATTTTATTTGGTAAAATTCTATGTTTGAGTAGATCTGGATTTATCTCATTAGATCTGTATGATTTCTTTGATTTTGGGTGTTAGAGAAACCTTATATCTATTATTTTATGTTTTTATGATTACTTGGCATTGTACCGTTATGCTGGCAAAATCTCGTCAAAAGATTGCTTATAGTTTGCTTGTAAAATGAAAAATCAACCCTGGTCTATAATTGAACTATATAGTGGAGAGAAAATAAATCCTATTGAAAGAAAAATCAATTTGGGTAATAAAAATGCAATCTGGGTAAAAACCTAATTTCTGTAAAAAAATGACAGTTAGAAAATATTACCACATTAAAAAAAAATGTTTACAAAGGAAAAAATGAATTTCTTTGGCAAATAGAAATTACATGTATTTGCAAACAATAGGAAAAATAAACAAAATTAGAGTAGGACAAAATTATCTTATTCATAAAGTGGAAAATAAAATACTTCCTTTTTTGGAGAATTTTCATCCAGTATTTTATTTCCATTTCCGAAAATATTCTCTACTCTTTTTGAGGAGTGTGAATGCTAAAATATATATATTTTTGTATTAAAAAAAAAGTCAAAAGCTCATTTGTCAAAATAACATCTAAAAAAAAATAATACAAATTTAAAAAAAAATTGTTTGGGCTATTTGATTTATGGGGTGGGGCCACCAAATTCCCCAACCCCATGAGCTCTGGCACGGGTCCCATGGGGAGGTACCATGCGCAACACTTAGCACTATGCACGCTACTGTGCGTAGTACTAAGTGTTGCGTACAGCACTTGGGGCCCGCACAGGTTAGAAGGAGGGCAGTGGGGGTTTGGGCCCACATGCCCCCCCATATGTCACTTCTTTGTTTTTTTTTTAAAGTAGTTTTTGTATGTTATTTTAATTATTATTAAATAAACTTTTAATTTTATTAATAATTGCTTTAAATAAATTTGTTAATATGTTTATTATTAATTGTTTTTATTGAATTTTGTTAATATATTTATTATTTTATAATAATAAATTTTTATTTAAGATTATTGTATTATGATAATTGTTATTGTTAGATTTAGTTTAAGAATAATAATTTTGGTTAATAATAAGATCTATATTATTAATATTATTATTCAGTAATATCATTTTCTTTTCTTTGTGTATTTATTCATATTGGTAATTTTATTAATAAATGTTTATTAATAACTTTAATTCAATATTAGATAGAGAAATATTTTGTTGGAACTATTAGGATATGGATAAAGTTCTATTATTGCTTTTATTATCATAGTCTAGTGACTATGGAGGTTAAATGTGTTGGTAAACTTTATCTGATAAATTAGTTAAATTAGCCTATAGTTTAGGTTTGGTTAGATGACTTGAATATGAAATAATATTTAATTTAGCCTAGATATGAAGTATTAGATGGGTATGTGCAAGAACATGAGGGGCCAAACTATGCCCAAAAGTAGCAATGAAAAATCAGCAAATCAGGGTTAGTCAACTTGACATGAAAATTTGAACTAGCTATCAACCTAATACCAAAAATTTGTAAGAATAGAATCTGTAGGAAATTGAATGTAGTTTCTAAACTACTAGGCCTTTTCTAAAAAAAAATTAATATAATTGGTGAAAAGTATAGATTTCAATACAGCAGTACAAAAATTTTAAGAAAAAAATAAGAAGTAGGTGTATGTCTGACCACCTTAATCATGATCAAATGATAATATTTTTTTATAAGATTTAATATATAAGTAGTAGAATCATGCCTAGATGTGACGCATATTTCTTTGTAATTTTATTCCAAAAAAATAATTAATTATGAATTTTCTGCTACAATGTTTTCAGAATAAAAAAACTTTCGTGTCTAACCACTTTAACTCATTCAAAACTTTACAAATTTTTTATAAAAAAAAAATTCCTTATAGTAGGTGAAGCGTAGAATGTGACACATTTTTCAGATTTCAAAAATGTTATACCGTTTGAAAGTTATAGTCATTTTTCAATTAGTAAATAAATCAACACTTTAGAGGTAGCTTAATTAGAAAATAACTAATAATTACTTACTGAATTCAAAATTTGACAGCAATTATATCGATAGAAAGCTGATAATATCCTTAAAATACCCTTTTCATTTTATCAAATTCGGGTGAAAAAAAAGTCATCAGCTACATTGTCAAAGTCTGGAACTCAGAGAAACAGAGGAAAAACATGTATTTGAGACATTTCAATAGTTGACCATGTAGGTTTGGTGCACAAGGCAATACTGAGCCTAATCAAGTACCCGATATTTTTGGGTACCCGAATATGACGGCAAAATTTTTAATTTTCACTTTCCCTTCCCTCTACTTTCTCCCTCCCATTTCTCCATCCTTCATATGATATATTATATATAAAAAACTATATATTAGATATATTAAATATTTATAATATCAATTATATATTAAATATTATATAATATACATTTTACATTAAATATTTAATATATTATATATATTAAATATTATATAATATACATTTTACATTTTAAATATTATTGAATATGTATTAATATTAAATGTTACATTATATATTATATATTATTTTATATGTATAATATATTAATATGTATTTTACGACTATGTACGAAAGGTTGGAAGATTGCAAAAAAATCAAGGATGGCCATTGAAAGAAGCAAAGGAAATTAATTAGCCATTTAAAAAATGCATGGGCGGCCATTGAGGAAGAGAGAGAGTGAGAAGGTGGTGGGGGCTGAGAGAGGAAGAGAAAGAGTGAGGTGAGAGAGAGAGAGAGAGAGAGAGAGAGAGATAGCTCAAGATAGAGAGAGAGGGTGATGAGAGAGAGAGGAGATAACAGAGAGAGAGGGAGAGAGAGAGAGAGAGAGAGAGAGAGAGAGATAACCAATTCATTACAATATCAATCAGTAAGGAGCAAGGAAAACTTAAATAATATCACAGCAGGCATTAGAAATCCAAATTCTAATTAGGATTTTTAAGAAAAGTGAGTAAGGTCCTGGATATGGACAATACAGATCCACACATTGTTTAGTAGATACCTCCAAGAACCCACATACACAGGAGTAGGTTTGAAGTAAGACTAAGATTGTTTATCGGTTCAAATTTATATTACTGTGTTGTACTTTTGATTAATATCCAATGATTGGATGTGAAATTCACAAATTTGATTATATTGCCACTGGTTCTATTTCAAATTCTGGAAAAAATGGATATTTGACATATGTTCATAAATTTCAGTCAACACCATTTTAAAATAACACATCAGTTTATTTTTACACATTGAGAATATCATCCTTAGGAATTGAACTGAAATTGACATAGGTCATAGGAAATAAATGCCCCAACTATTTGGTGTCTTCTACATTTTGAGTTTCTTATTACAATCAGGAGAAGAATATTACTATCCAAATGGTTTTGGACAGTAACATTTGTACTTCCTCTTCACAAATATAGTTCTTCCCTCATCGTGCTGCCTATTGATACCGACAAAGTGAATCTAGGCATTTATGCCATGTAATGGGAGAAAATTGGTTTCCTAATTTATTGATATGTGTCTAAATAACACATGCAAGAACCTTTTCTTTGATATTGCTCACTAACACTTTAGAACTGAAAATGTTTACAAAAACTGGCATGTACTTGCATGAGGACATTATATATTACAAGAATACCACATAGAAGCAGCCAACAAGCCACTCAAAAAAGTAGTAACTGATAGCAAGTGGGATAATGCAGATGCTTTAATAAACCACTATCTTCTTTACTCAAGCAACATCTGGTTCATTTTCTCGACTGGGGCATGTTTGGGAACAAACAGTCTCCATTTAAACTCAAGTCTCTAGAAATGCAGTTATATTTGTCAATGGAGAAGATACACCCATTGGATCTACAATAAATTTATGCTCATTGGAATTTCCATTTCTCTTCAATTGGGATACTCTTTCCAAAATTGCATCTACCCTTTTACCAATTTGGGAAATCAATGGGTCTATTTGTGGACCTTGAAGGAGTTGGTCACCTAAATGAGAACCTTGAGATGAATTAGGAACTTCTCTATGAAAGAGATCAGTACCTTGAGAAGCTCTCCATTTGTCATCTGAATTAAAACCTTGGACCATAGATGGCTTCCCTTTGTTGTAAAATGAGGAGTGAGACTACCTTGCCAAAGGTGGCAATGAACTTACATTTGAGGGATATTGCCCAACATGAGTAACTTGGTTTCCCAAGTCCTATAAATTCAAGGCCATTGACGAATAGGCATTTCTAATAGAAATATTTGTGGTGCTAGAATGAAGTGCATGACCAAATTCTTTGCCTGCTAATTAACCAATTTGAGGCTTCATTTCACATTGCTCTGTGGATAATTCCATAGCACTTGTTACTTGTTTATCTAAATTTTTTGTGTCAGTGTACATGTGCACTGAAGAGCTTCTATCACTACTTGAGCTACTACTAGATGATGATTACTCATCATCATCATCTAACATAGGCTCACATGCATATCTTACTTCTTTCGTTTGTTTCTTTCCCCTTCCTAGCTCTTCCTCCTTATCTATAACTTCTATCATGGGTCCAAGAAGCTCTTCCCACTCTTTCCCATTAATATGCAAATATTTTTGTCCGTAACAGTATTTTCTGCATTTATTATGATATTGATCTGATTTGATGCACCATCACTATTTGATCCATACTTCCCTTTCATTTTACTTTCTTTTCTCCTTTTGCACGTCATAGGCCAGGATTTGACGGTGGGTATGACCTTGGTACTACCGGCGTTAATGATAAATTTTACATTTTAGCTATTAATTTTTTGTCATTTTTCCTGTATGATGCTTTTGTATATGAATTGTGGATATTCTTTGGGAAACTTTTCATTTTTTCCTACAGGATGTCTTTGTATACAAATTTTGGAGAATCTCTATTAAAGAGTAGGTAAGGATGGCTAAGCTGAGTGTAGTGGAGAGGGAGATGACTAAATTGAGAGAGCAGAGGCGGACAACAATAATGACAAAAAATTTTAGGGCTTGCGAAAATACATGGAAATTATAATCTTCCTCCCAGAGTAGACATTAATGAAGTTCTTCGTGCCTTAGCAGAGGAAGCCGACTAGATTGTTGAAGTTGACAGTACTACATACAAAAATGCGGTATGTATTTTTGGCCTAATTTTTATTTTTCATTTCTTCTAGGTCTTTGAAGGCAGCTGGCTAAATCTTTGTATTAAATGTTAGGAAATGCATGAAGATAATATGATTCTGAGCACGAGCATGAGTCCCTACAGGGGCATAGTTGTGCCTTTTACAGGTGTCATAAACCCTAGCTACACAAAAATGGAGGCTTTGAAGAATAGTTCATTGGAGGTAGATTACAGAAGCAAAGGGAAAGAGAATCACTCTGTTTCCACCACCTGTGGCTGTGAAATGGTATCTTTCCTTGCTTTTTCAACTGGAACACTAAATTTCAAAGGTTCACAAAATAGATTCTAGTTGAACTGGACAATTGTACCATGCCTATTGATAATCCAACAGCTCAACAAAGTCATTGGGAGGTTAAACAAGAACAACTGGATGGATCTTTGAACTGGTCGAAGATTATGGAGAGTGGGGAAGGGTTTGGTAAAATGAGTAGCTGTACTAGAAATTATGCAAGCATCGTAGAACCGATTGCATTAATAAATTTAAAGAAGAGATCAGCGACAATGCTACATTATGAGGAAAGCCTTGCCATTTCGATGGCACCACCCTGATATTATGAAGAATGTCTTACCGCTTTAATGTCGGCGCCACCTCTATCTCAAACTTTCTCCATTGCTTCTCATCAGTACTCTGAGATATGGCAGGGATTGCGAGCTTTTGCACATCATAGTCCATCATAAATTCTCTATAAATCATCATCTATTACAGTATTCTGCGCATTTTTGAACGACTCACTTGAAGAATTTAATTTTCACCATAATTTTGGCTCCATGCATTGTCATTTTGTGCTCGAAGAGAAGCTACGGATTGCAAGAATTTGATAAATTTGGTTTATCTCATTTTCTTTCTCTGCCATTTCTGAGTAATACAATTTTGTTTTTGTCCGTCTTAAATGATTTTGCCTGAAATTAATGAATTTTTTTACATGATTTTGTCTGAAGTTAATGAAATTTCTTCCATGGATGCTAATGAAATCTCTTCCATGAATGTTGATAAGACATTTAAATTTAGAGTTAATAAATTCTATAGCTTGAATGTTCTTTTTTGCAGAAGGTTATTTTCATGGTTTGTGATTTATGAAATTCCTTAATAGTTTCATTCTTAACAAAATTCATAAGTAGATTTTCCATGGTCAATTTTCTTCTTGATCGTTGCAATATTTTGTCCTCAACTGAACATTTTGTAATCAGTTGACATACAATCACATTTTTCTCTTGGCCAATCCTATGGGCTTGCAATTGAGCCTGTAGATCCACAAAAGGATTGAAATCTGGATTTGGTGGAAGAGTAGTATTAGCAAGAAGTCATTCACTAACATCTCATCCTTATAAGAACTAAATTTGGATTCACTAGAAGCACTAAAGAATCTAGAATGACCCCTTTTGACACATTGGAATGTTCAAGTATATCTTAAGGGGTCCTCGGACCCCTTCGAACACACTTGAGTGTTCAAATGTGTCAAAAGGGGTCATGGGGACTCCCTAGGGGTCCTAGTACACCTTATCACATGTTAGGACCCCTAGGGAGTCCCCATGACCCCTTTTGACACATTTGAATGCTCAAGTGTGTCTTAAGGGGTCTTCGAACACCTTCAGACACACTTGAGCATTCAAATGTGTCAAAAGGGGTCATGGGGACTCCCTAGGGGTCCTAGTACACCTTATCACATGTTAGGACCCCTAGGGAGTTTCCATGACCCCTTTCGACACATTGGAATGCTCAAGTGTGTCTTAAGGAGTCTTAGGACCCCTTAAGACACACTTGAGCATTCCAATGTGTCAAAAGGGGTCATGGGGACTCCCTAGGGGTCCTAGTATGCCTTATCATGCGTTAGGACCCCTAGGGAGTCCCCATGACCTCTTTTAACACATTGGAATGCTCAAGTGTGTCTTAAGGTGTCTTAGGACCCCTTCAGACACACTTGAGCATTTGAATGTGTCAAAAGGGGTCATGGGGACTCCCTAGGAGTCCTAGTACACCTTATCTTGCATTAAGACCCCTAGGGAGTCCCCATGACCCCTTTTGACACATTTGAATGCTCAAGGGTGTCTTAAGGGGTCTTAGGACCCCTCCAGACACACTTGAGCATTCAAATGTGTCAAAAGGGATCATGGGGACTCCCTAGGGGTCCTAACATGTGATAAGGCATAATAGGACCCCTAGGGAGTCCCCATGACCCCTTTTGACACATTTCAACACTCAAGTGTGTCTTAAGGGGTCTTAGGACACCTTCAAACACACTTGAGTGTTTGAATGTGTCAAAAGGGGTCATGGGGACTCCCTAAGGGTCCTAGTACACCTTATTATGCGTTAGGACCCCTAGGGAGTCCCCATAACCCCTTTTGACACATTTGAATGCTCAAGTGTGTCTTAAGGGGTCTTAGGACCCCTTAAGACACACTTGAGCATGCAAATGTGTCAAAAGGGGTCATGGGGACTCCCTAGGGGTCCTAGTACACCTCATCTCACGCTAGGACCCCTAGGGAGTCCCCATGACCCCTTTTGACACATTGGAATGCTCAAGTGTGTCTTAAGGGGTATTAGGACACCTTTGGACACACTTGAGCATTCAAAAGTGTCAAAAAGGGTCATGGGGACTCCCTAGGGGTCCTAATATGCTTTATCATGAGTTAGGACCCCTAGGGAGTCCCCATGACCCATTTTGACACATTTCAATGCTAAAGTGTGTCTTAAGGGGTCTTAGGACCCCTTCAAACACACTTGAGTGATCCAATATGTCAAAATGGGTCATGGGGACTCCCTAGGGGTCCTAGTACACCTTATCATGCATTAGGACCCCTAGGCAGTCCCCATGACCCCTTTTGACACATTTGAATGATCAAGTGTGTCTGAAGGGGTCCTCCCCATGACCCTATTTGACACATTTGAACACTCAAGTGCATCTTAAGGGGTCTTAGGACCCCTTTAGACACACTTGATCCTTCAAATGTGTCAAAAGGGGTCGTGGGGACTCCCTAGGGGTCCTAGTACGCCTTATCACATGTTAGGATCCCTAAGAAGTCCCCATGACCCCTTTTGACACATTGGAACACTCAAGTGTGTCTTAAGGGGTCTTAGGACCCCTTCAAACACA
This sequence comes from Chamaecyparis obtusa, assembly GCA_027943335.1. Classification (NCBI taxonomy): domain Eukaryota; kingdom Viridiplantae; phylum Streptophyta; class Pinopsida; order Cupressales; family Cupressaceae; genus Chamaecyparis; species Chamaecyparis obtusa. The sequence goes on along the minus strand of BSBK01002614.1, from coordinate 476,179 downwards.
CTTGAGCATTTGAATGTGTCAAAAGGGGTCATGGGGACTCCCTAGGGGTCCTAGTATGCCTTATCATATGTTAGGATCCCTAGGGAGTCCCTATGACCCTGTTTGACACATTGGAATGCTCAAGTGTGTCTTAAGGGGTCACAGGACCCCTTCAAACACACTTGAGCATTTGAATATGTCAAAAGGGGTCATGGGAACTCCCTAGGGGTCTTAGTACACCTTATCACATGTTAGGACCCCTAGGGAGTCCCCATGACCCTTTTTGACACATTGGAATGCTCAAGTGTGTCTTAAGAGGTCTTAGGACCCCTTCAGACACACTTGAGCATTCGAATGTGTCAAAAGGGGTCATGGGGACTCCCTAGGGGTCCTAGTATGCCTTATCACATGTTAGGACCCCTAGGGAGTCCCCATGACCCCTTTTTACACATTTGAATGCTCAAGTGTGTGTTAAGGGGTCTTAGGACCCCTTCAGACACACTTGAGCATTCAAATGTGTCAAAATAGGTCATGGGGACTCCCTAGGGGTCTTGGTATGCCTTATCACATGTTAGGACCCCTAGGGAGTCCCCATGACCCTTTTTGACACATTAGAAAGCTCAAGTGTCTTAAGGGGTCTGAGGACCCCTTCAGACACACTTGAGCATTCGAATGTGTCAAAATGGGTCATGAGGACTCCCTAGGGGTCATAGTACACCTTATCACATGTTAGGACCCCTAGGGAGTCCCCATGACCCCTTTTGACACATTGTAACACTCATGTGTGTCATAAGGGGTCTTAGGACCCCTTCAAACACACTTGAGCATTAGAATGTGTCAAAAGGGGTCATGGGGACTCCCCAGGGGTCCTAATATGCCTTATCATGTGTTACGACCCCTAGGGAGTCCCCATGACCCCTTTTGACACATTTGAATGCTCAAGTGTGTCTTAAGGGGTCTTAGGACCCCTTCGGACACACTTGAGCATTCCAATGTGTCAAAAGGGGTCATGGGGACTCCCTAGGGGTCCTAATGCATGATAAGGCATACTAGGACCCCTAGGGAGTCCCCATGACCCCTTTTGACACATTTTAATGTTCAAGTGTGTCTTAAGGGGTCTTAGAACCCCTTCGGACACACTTGAGCATTTGAATGTGTCAAAAGGGGTCATGGGGACTCCCTAGGGGTCCTAGTATGCCTTATCATGCATTAGGACCCCTAGGGAGTCCCCATGACCCCTTTTGACACATTTGAACACTCAAGTGTGTCTTAAAGGGTCTTAGGACCCCTTCAGACACACTTGAGCATTTGAATGTGTCAAAAGGGGTCATGGGGACTCCTTAGGGGTCCTAGTACACCTTATCATGCGTTAGGACCCCTAGGGAGTCCCCATGACCCCTTTTGACACATTTGAACACTCAAGTGTGTCTTAAGGGGTCTTAGGACCCCTTCAGACACACTTGAGCATTTAAATATGTCAAATGGGGTCATGGGGACTCCCTAGGGGTCCTAGTATGCCTTATCACACATTAGGATCCCTAGGGAGTCCCCATGACCCCTTTTGACACATTTGAATGCTCAAGTGTGTCTTAAGGGGTCTTAGGACCCCTTCAAACACACTTGAGCATTCAAATGTGTCAAAAGGGGTCATGCGGACTCCCTATGGGTCCTAGTATGCCTTATCATGCGTTAGGACCCCTAGGGAGTCCCCATGACCCCTTTTGACACATTTGAACACTCAAGTGTGTCTTAATGGGTCTTAGGACCCCTTCGAACACACTTGAGCATTTTAATGTGTCAAAAGGGGCCATGGGGACTCCCTAGGGGTCCTAGTACACCTTATCATGTGTTAGGACACCTAGGGAGTCCCCATGACCCCTTTTGACACATTTGAATGCTCAAGTGTGTCTTAAGGGGTCTTAGGACCCCTTCAAACACACTTGAGCATTCGAATGTGTCAAAAGAGGTCATGGGGACTCCCTAGGGGTCCTAGTATGCCTTATCACACATTAGGACCCCTAGGGAGTCGCCATCACCCCTTTTGACACATTGGAATGCTCAAGTGTGTCTTAAGGCATCTTGGGACCCCTTCAAACACACTTGAGCATTTGAATGTGTCAAAAGGGGTCATGGGGACTCCCTAGGGGTCCTAGTATGCCTTATCATGTCAGTAGTACCAAGGTCATATCTGTTGTCAAATCCTGGCCTATGATGTGCAAAATGAGCAAACCAAGTGAAATGCTAGGGAAGGGATCGATCAAATAGCGAAGGTGCATCAAATCAAATCAATATCATAATAAATGCAAAAAATACTGTTACGAAGAAAAATATTTGCATATTAATTTGTTACACCTTTCCCAAGCTTTTGTACCTTGCTACATGATTAGACATTTTTGTTAGCAGAACTGAATTTTTAGGTTAAGTTTTACAGATCATCTGTTTGATCCAAAGGATGTAGATCGGCTACTTTATCTTCCTTAGATAGTTTCCCAGAGAATATCCACAATTCGTATACAAAAGCATCATACAGGAAAAATGAGAAAAAAATAATAGCTAAAAGGTAATATTATATATAATATATTAGTATACATTAGTATATGTATTATATATATATATATATATGTGTAAAAGTTCAATTTTTTTCAGTTGCTCCTGCCCTTTTTTTAATTTGCCTGGGAATATCGGGTACCCAATATGAAATTGGATACCCGATTTTGGATAGGTAATATTTGACAAAAATATTCCCTGTCCCCACAGACCAGACAATCACGAGATTTTATACTTTTTCCAGGCGTTGGAGAAAACAAAATGTGATTTGGGGCCCACTGTTTGATTTTTGTCGACTTGTGGTCTCACCATGGGAAGCAGCAGTCGTCGAAAGGTTAAACACAAGAGGAAGCTGACAGATGAAGAAATTCAAGCATATAGGGAAAAGGATATGGAAAATCACCAAAGAAGGAGAGAAGGTATGTTAAACATTAATCAATTGGACCCCGTAAATGTAGTTGTAAGTGAAGACGATGTTGAATTTGAAAATGTACAAATGGAGATTGAAAATGTAGACTTGGGGAATGAAAATGTTGCACAACAACCACATGAACATTACACATCTCTAAATTATATGCGAAATGAAGTCCCTTGCAATAAAGATAATGAAACTTCAAATTTAGGGCTTTCAGGAAGACCTAAATGGTTAATTGAAATTGAGGAGAACATTATGAATAATTGGGAAGGAAAGAGGTCACATAGAACCATTAGGTTGTGGGCTTCAAGACTTTATGATCAATTTTTTGGAAACAAGACATTGGTTGAGCAATATCAAATTTTTGTGCAATTGTTAAAGATGCAAAAGATGAGACCTGTGCTTGTGAAATTGAAGATTCATGTGAACAAAAAAATGGAGAGAAATGCCATTGTTGTGAAGAATCTTTTCAATGCTCTCAATAGCATTGTGTAGACTAGCAGAGAAAAAGACAAGAGAGTTTCTCGGAGGATTATTACAACCTCCTTAGTAAGTCATCAGTTGAGAAAGGCTTGTTTGATGAGACAAACTTTTGTTGACTTCAATATAGACCATAAAACTTTGGGTAGAGCACTTGCAAGAAGAGAAAGACTTGATGATCCGCTTCAAATTGATACATGGGCTTATGGTGGGAGAATTCCATGTTTTGATAAGAAGCTAACAGATGTTGTCAAGGATGAAATTCAACAATTTTGGGATGCTAATTGAAGAGTGTCACCAAATGTAAAGGATGTCTTGAAGTTGAGAGTTGGCAATCGAGACCGCACTCCACATCCTAAACATTATGTGGAGGTAAGTCAAACAATGTTGTATAAAAAAATTTGTGAGACACATCCAACATTGAAAATATCACAAAGGTCTTTTGAATCCATGAAGCCATTTTATTGTGTACCCCTTAAGATTCAGAATACATGTTGTTGCAAATATCATGTTGAGTTTTCAATGCATCATGAATTATTAAGGTCCATTTGTTCTACTTTGCATACTAATGAAATGCTAGAGGATTGTGGTGCAAGTGGTCTTCCCAAATCATCAAGGGACTTGCTAGATCAATTTTTATGTCATATAGATGATGGTTGTTTATTTTATAAAAAAGATTGCTTAAATGCCAAGTGCTCAGAATGTGGTGGCTTGTCCAAGTTTAGAACATGTTTTCATGAGGGTTTGGAACACAATTTTGGAAAGACACTCATCCAAAAAAAGGTATATGAAACGGTGAAATATACATTGAAGAGTGGAGGTGAAGGCTCTAGATGTGAGTTAGTTGCAAAAGAATACAATGTTGCTGATTTTATCTCAGATTTCAAGACAAATCTTTTTTACAAGTATGCAAGGCATAGTCACAGGTCTCAATGGTTGGATCAACAATTCAGGACATGTAAGGACACTTTCCCCATTGGAACTATTATATCTGTTGTAGACTTTGCGAAGAACTATACATTGCAGCCCCAAAATGAGACTCAAGCTCAATATTACAATTCCATTCAAGTTGCTATTTTTGTACACATCACATATAGACATTCCCCTAATAGCACAAAAGATGAGTGAAAGATAATCAGAGAGTACCATTTTTATATGAGTGATGACAAGTCTCACTCTCATGAGTTTGTTCAACATTGTTTCCAGAACTATTTTGACTTCTTGCAGGAAAATGGTATTGCTATGATTAGGCATCTCATTTGGTCAAATAATTGCCCCGGTCAATTTAAGAATGCCAGAATGTTTTATGGGTTGTGTAGAATGCATGTGGAGAGAGGTGTACCTCATATTTGGAGTTTTTTTGAGTCAGGGCATGGGAAAGGGGAGCATGACAAAGTAGGTGCGTGTGTGAAGAGAGCTCTAGTTAAGGAGCAATTGAGGATTTCAGGTGTTGTACTTCTTGATGCTCATTATATTATCAATTGGTGTACTTTATCATTGTCATAAGGGGGGACTCTTGATTCTACAGTGTGTAGATTCTTTTGGTTGGTTGAGGGAACTATAGGGGATAGATTGGATTGTCAAACAGTGAAAGACTCTTCAAAAATGCATTCATTCTGAAGCTCCAATAGTAGTACATGAACCATTTGGACATGAGAGTTGGCTTGTTTTAGCCCCATGTGTTTTCAATATGATTGGGATCATTGTGATTCAAGTGAGTGGGTGGATACATGGGTTCCATAGTATCTAACTCCTTTATCTTTGACACTCTCTATAAGAAATGATGACATGGACACTTTAGTTGACTATGACCATCTTTCAGATCTTCTAAAGCCAGGAAATGTTTTTGCATTGGTTGCATCGTAAGGGAATGATGAGAGGGTAGATTATTGGTTATCACATTGTGCACAAGGTAAAAATAAGCTTTTACAACCGATGACAGATGGTGATGGGTTCACATATCCTACTGGTTTAGTTGTTGTTGTAGGAACATGGCTACGAACATACATGATTAGAAAGAATGGAATTCCCGCATTTGAAGACTATGAGAAGCACAAAACTATTCTCATGTATTCACACCTTTTTATAGAAACAAATGTCAAGTTGTCAAAGCATCAAGGAAGAGAAAAGACAAAAGAACTTTGGACTATTAGTACTTTTGGTCATGAAGCACTATTGGAGACCCTGAAGCAAAGAGATGACCCTTCAAGAACACTTGACTAGGTAATAAGTTAACTTAGTGCATTGTTTTCTAAGTTCCTTAAGCTTAATTTCAATACATTAATTTCACCTTTCTTAGATTGTATTTTGAGTCAATAAACCTAGTTTTTTATGTGGATTGTAACTTGTGCAGGAGCACCTATGAAGATGCCTACAGTCACCATGGTCCAATCAGAGATAGAAGGACAAAAGGATCCTTAATGGTTAATTGAGATCTTTTGAAGCCTATAATAGCAATTTGTAAGAATCAATTTGATTTAAAAGTTAAATGTCCTAAAACTCTTGATAAGGACTTATGACCAAAATCATGTATGGGTGGCCAATAGTGCCAAGAAGGGATCTTACATGTCATTTACTTATGTCATTTGCATGGTTTCAATTCTTACATGTTTGATTGTTGTTTATAATGATTTAAGGATATTATTTTTTATCATTTCAAACAATCTATAAAAGTTAAACCTCAAACATAATAAGCTTCACAGTTCAAATTTCACAAGCTTAATCATGATTAGTTTCACAGTACAAATTTCAAATATACCACTAACAGTTAGTTGAAAGTGGCTTGGTAGCATATCTTTCAAACCATCTGACCTGGCATCAAATCATCTACTCCATCAACTCTAGTTGGCTAGGTAAATTCTAGTGACAACCCCATTCTGCCCACGAAGTCACGGGAACACTCACGACCACGCTCGACCCAAGTGACCCCAAGGTGCACTAAGCACGATTGGGCAGCGATCTTCTGGGGCTCATATCTTGAAGCTCATGAGAGGTATCAACAAACCATTAGGGACTATGGGATCATGTTTTTGAGGCCTACAATAACCTCTCTCAGTTTTGGGCGATTCAACTTTGTTTTCATTTGGCAGGACAATCTCAGTCAATGCCAAAACTTACAGTGAGGGTCAGTTGAAAGCGGCTCAGCAATGTATGTTTCAAACCATCTGACCTAGCATCGAACCATCTACTCCATTAGCTTTGGTTGGCTGGGTAAATGCCAGTGAAAACTTTATTCCACCCACGGAGTCACAGGAACCCTCGCAACCACGCTCGACCCAAGTGACCCCAAAGTGCACTAAGCATGATTGGGCAGTGATCTTTCAGGGCTCATATCTCAAAGCTCATGAGAGGTATTGAAAAACCATTAGGGGATACAAGATTTCATTTTTGAGGTCTACAATAACCTCTCTTAGTTTTGGGCGATTCAACTTCATTTGCATTTGGTAGGGTAATCTCAGTCGATACCAAAACTTGCAGTGAGGGTCAGTTGAAAGCGACTCAGCAGCATATCTTTCAAACCGTCTGACCTAGCATTGAACCGTCTACTCCATCAGCTCTAGTTGGCTGGGTAAACACTAGTGAAAACCTCTTTCCACCCACGGAGTCACCGAAACACTCGCGACCATGCTCGACCCAAGTGACCCCAAGGTGCACTAAGCATGATTGGGCAGCGATCTTCCGGGGCTTGTATCTCAAAGCTCGTCAGAGGTATTGTCAAACTATTAGGGGCTACTAGATCATGTTTTTGAGGTCTAAAATAATCTCTCTCAATTTTGGGTGATTCGACTTCATTTGCATTTGGCAAGGTGATCTCAGTCGATGCCAAAACTTGCAGTGAGGGTCAGTTGAAATCAGCTCAGTAGCGTATCTTTCAAACCATCTGACCTAGCATTGAACTATCTACTCCATTGGCTCTAGTTGGCTGCGTAAACATGAGTGACAACCTTGTTCCACCCATGGAGTCATGGGAAAGCTTGCGACCACACTTGACCCAAGTAACCCCAAGGTGCACTAAGCACAATTGGGTAGTGATCTTCTAGGGCTCATATCTCAGAGCTTGTGAGTGGTATCAACAAACCGTTAGGTGCTACAAGATCCTATTTCCAAGATCTACTATAACCTCTCTCAATTTTGGGTGATTCGACTTCATTTTCATTTGGCAAGGCGATCTCAGTCGATGCCAAAACTTGCAGTGAGGGTCAATTGAAAGCGGCTCAGTAGCATATCTTTCAAACCATCTAACTTGGCATCAAACCATCTACTCCATCAACTCCAATTGGCTAGGTAATTGCTAGTGACAACCCCATTATGCTCATGGAGTCACGGGAAATCTCGCAACCATGCTTGACCCAAGTGACCCCAAGGTGCACTAAGCACGATTGGGAAATGATCTTCTAGGGCTCATATCTTAGAGCTCATGAGAGGTATTGAAAAACCATCAAGGGCTATGAGATCATGTTTTTGATTTCTACAATAACCTCTCTCAGTTTTGGGCAATTTGACTTCGTTTGCATTTGGCAAGGCGATCTCAGTCAATGCCAAAACTTGCAATGAGGGTCAGTTGAAAGTAGCTCAGCAACATATCTTTCAAACCATCCAACCTGGCATCAAACCATCTGCTCCATCGACTCCAATTGGCCAATTAAATACTAGTGACAACCCCATTCCACCCACAAAGTCATAGGAATGCTCGCGACCATGCTCGACCCAAGTGACCCCAAGGTGCACTAAGCATGATTGGGCACTAATCTTCTGGGGCTCGTATCTCAGAGCTCGTGAGAGGTATTGAAAAAATTTTAGGTGCTACAAGATCATTTTTTTGAGTTCTACTATAACCTCTCTCAATTTTGGGTGATTCAACTTCGTTTGCATTTGGCAAGGCAATCTCAGTCGATGCTAAAACTTGCAGTGAGGGTCAATTGAAAGCGACTCAGTAGCATATCGTTCAAACCATCTGACTTGGCATCGAACCGTCTACTCCATCAACTTTGGTTGGCTGGATAAACACTAGTGACAAGCCCATTCTACCCATGGAGTCATAGGAATGCTTGCGACCACGCTTGACCCAAGTGACCCCAAGGTGCACTAAGCACGATTAGGTAGCGATCTTCCAGGGCTCATATCTCAAAGCTCATGAGAGGTATCAAAAAACCATTAGGGGCTATGGGATCATGTTTCCAAGGTCTACTATAACCTCTGTCAATTTTGGGTGATTCAACTTCATTTGCATTTGGCAAGGCGATCTCAGTCGATGCCAAAACTTGCAGTGAGGGTCAGTTGAAAGCGGCTCAACAGCGTATCTTTCAAACCATCTGACCTGGCATTGAACCATCTACTCCATCAGCTCTAGTTGGCCAAGTAAATGCTAGTGACAACCCCATTCTACCCATGAAGTCACAGGAACGCTCGTGACCACGCTCGACCCAAGTGACCCTAAGGTGCACTAAGCACGATTGGGCAGTGATCTTTCGTGGCTCATATCTCGAAGCTCATGAGAGGTATTGACAAACCTTCAAGGGCTATGGGATCATTTTTCCAAGGTCTACTATAACCTCTCTTATTTTTGGGTGATTCGACTTTGTTTGCATTTGTCAAGGCGATCTCAGTCAATGCCAAAACTTGTAGTGAGGGTCAGTTGAAAGCGGCTCAACAGTGTATCTTTCAAACCATCTGACCTGGCATCGAACCATCTTCTCCATCAACTTTTTTTGGCCAAGTAAACACTAGTGACAGCCCCATTCCACCCATGGAGTCATGGGAATGCTCGCGACCACGCTCGACCCAAGTGACCCCAAGGTGCACTAAGCATGATTGGGTAGCAGTCTTCCATGGCTCATATCTTAGAGCTCATGAGAGGTATCAAAAAACCATTAGGGGCTATGGGATCATGTTTTCAAGTTCTATAATAACCTCTCTTGGTTTTGGGTGATTCAACTTCATTTGCATTTGGCAAGATGATCTCAGTCGATGCCAAAACTTGTAGTGAGGGTCAGTTGAAAGTGGCTCAGCTACATATCTTTCAAACCGTCTAACATTGCATCAAACCATCTACTCCATCGGCTCCAATTGGCCAGGTAAACACCAATAACAACCTCATTTCACCCATGGAGTCACTAGAACGCTCGCGACCACACTCGATCCAAGTGACCCCAAGGTGCTCTAAGCACGATTAGGCAATGATCTTCCGTGGCTCAAGTGACCCCAATATGACGAGTTATATATAGTGAGTATATACATAGTATTCAAAAAATGTAGTACTAAGTGGCTCAAATGAGTATATATAATGGTATGAAACATAAGAACATAGGAAATCTATAGAAGTTAAAACTCAAACATAATAAGCTCCATAAACAAGGTATTCTAGAGTAAAGAAAAACAAATGTAACTTCAACAAGATATAATTTCAATCATAATGATAATCATAGTTAAGATATAACTTCACCATTAAATTCCATAAACATGAATAATAAATATGTATATACAAAAGATGACGCAAATATAACATATAAATGAACATGTTCTATATATACAAAGTATCAAATGTATCAAAAGTATCTCCATATACAAATATGGCACATGCCATTTCAAAATGTCTACAAAATCAATGTTTTAAGGTGTAAAATGTGGCATATATGCCATCTCAAAATGTGCCAAGTGGCATCTCTAAATGACCACAAAACTAAAACTACATCCTATGTCGTAGGGGGATCATCAAAATGTAGCCTCTTTGAAGAAGTGTTGGGTTCTGATTGATCCTGCATAAAAAATGAGTCCAAACCCAAGTTAGATTGCTTACTTTATATGATTTGTACATATATATAGTTCATAATTCAAACACTAATTTAATTAAAATTATAACTAAATACAAATATATGTACCTGGTCTCTCGGTCACCTACCACGATCAGGTTTCCTAGCATAAGTCCTGGGTAGCAAAGGGACCATGCCAACAATACTAACTGTGACCTATAAATATATATTGGCAATAATGAGATTAGTAGAGTGGTACAACATAGAGTAATAAATCTAAAAAATAGGATGATAGCATAATAAAATTACAAATTGATTGAACTAAAATTAAAACTTACATCTGATGATCCCTCCTCTGGAATGGTGGGCTGGGTCAAAAAAGATACGAAAGATTCTCGTGGGCCCTCCCTCACACTCGGAGTAACCTATGAGAGTAAAAAGATTGTCAATTATATATAAATGTACTTCATCATAGCAACCTTGGTTACAAAATACAAATAACAATATGTAAAAGTCTACGTACAATCGGGCTATCACTCCAAATCAAGATGCCTGTAACCCTACGCTGTCGAAAAGCTGTCGAGACATCATCAATAGCCACACCCTATACAATAAAGTGCAAGTAAAATATTTATTACTACACATAAGTGGCATACATGTGCATGCATAATTAATCTTAAACAATTAACTACCTTTCCTTTGTCGACACCTGATGAAGGAACCCCCTCGTGCCCCCAACTGACATCGGTTATACCCTGCAAGAACACAATCAGATGACAATATATAAGTAAATGTATGAATTTTATTGCTCTAATTAATAGAGATTTAAGCATGTACACTAAATGATATAAAAAAAACTAATGGGTACATAATTTATAATATACCGTATAGTCATCAAGGCCAAATGAAATGGCCAAAAGTGTGGACTCATCCACCTACCTCACCTCCTCATGTGTCATTGACTAAACATAAGTGGAAAAAATATATATACATAAGTGCATGCAATCATTAAAACTAATCTAAATAAATAAATTATTTTTAAATTAAATAAGTCATGTGACAAATTTATTTATAATGTTTACTCTTACTGTATCAATAGGAGTCAATGGCTTTGCGTACACCTCCTGAGCACTCTCATGAGATGTAGATGCTCCATGAGGTGTTGCAGCCTCTACAGCTACATCTCCTATATCCTCCTCATCAATAACATGTAACTGATATATATCAGCATCAGTAAGTGGTCTGAGGCACATATTCTTGCATATAATGCAAATATGGGGCTCGCATACATGTGAACTCCGATGAGATGTCGATGCGGTAGCATCATCCACACTAGGAGGCAACACTGACCTGGTCTGCATGATCAATTGATCACTTAGTAAATGAATGGCCCTAATAGTCTATGAGGCAGCCTCTGTAATGATATCAGGATGCTGCACTCGAGGAGGGGGTGTGACATCAGTGGGGGGGACAAAGGTATTGGCCTTTTTGCACTGGGCAGATGGCCTAGTCTGAGGAGCTCCACCACCTACGCCCATGTTGGGCCTCATACTCCAATAATCAACATGGTGACCAAGCACAAACTTAGCATACAATTTTTTTATGAAATAAAATGGGACCTCCAAATTGCTATGGGGTGATTTATCAAAAATCATCCACCAATGATCCCAAAAGTTTGTGCGCATTGCTTCATTTGTGCACCATTTTATTAATAATTTGGGCTTTTTGGGGTCAACTGGTATTCCGATTTTAGGATTGACAAAAAGGGCAACTATATCTTCCTTGGTTATATTAAGGGCCACAATCCCATCATGGTCAAGCTAGTCATCAAATTGAGTGTGCATATCATCACACCAATGAAGAGCAGTATTATGTTGCTACATGAGTGTGTCAATATTTTCAGCAATTGTATTTAGTGTGGCAAGCATGGGACCTAATGTAGGTATATTTTGATATGTGTTTTGGAAACCTCATATTGTGTTCAAATTATCTTGTATCAAATCTTCTAAAGATTGAGGGTTTTGACACGAGGGATTGTTTTCGGGATTGTTATTTAGTGCGGGAGGGTTATTTTCTTCATTGTTGTCAGCCATGCTTGATTAAATTTATAAAAAACTAAATTTCAATCTAATTTCATATAGTATTACAAATATAAATAGAAAACCATATTTCAACAAAAAAAATGACATTTGGCATGAAAATTAAATAAAATAATCAAAATAATCAAAAAATCTACTTACTGAATATGCTGGGAGTCAAATTTGTTGTTGCCCAAATCAAATACCTAAAAATATATCGGGTATATGATATATCAAGCTGTTTTAGCAAGGAAAAATGCAGAAAGAAATGAAGAAAAGGGCTCGCAAGTTTCAGATTTATGCCACAGTTATCGGGTACCCGATATTATCAGGTACCCAATTAGGCTTGTGCTTTGGTGTCAAGTTTACCCAAGTGTACTGACACCCAAGCCTACTCAAAAGTCAACAAGTGTTTTCATGTGATTTTGGATGAGTGAAAAGTGAATAGTTTTCACATTGCCACTTTTTGGCCCCTCATGATCTTGCACATACCCAGATGTGTAGTTTTACCTCAAATATGGTTGTGATTATTTTGTTAGATATTGAACATATGAGTCATTTGTAATATCTGAATGTGCATCTTTTTATACTGAAATTGGTTGTTTTATGCAATATGATTTTATCTTTCCTGGTTGTTGGGTTTATCTATTTGTAGACATCTAAAAATCCTTTAGAAAATAAATTATTTTTATTTTCTAAAAAATCCCTGATGACATCATCATTTATTAATTATTTAATTAATTTATTTTTATGTCATTAAATCCCTTTACCTTAATTAAAAATATTTAATTAAGGAATCCCTCCCAAAAATGTTTAAATCTTATTTAAACATTATCTCCCAATTTATTAATTATTTAATTAATAAATTAACCAAAAATCTCAAAATAAATAATTTATTTATTTTTTGCCCAAAACTTGGCCAATTTTCTTAAGACCACTAACCTCTTCTGGAATCTTCTAATCCTTCTTTAATTTTGATTAAAGGCTAATCCCATCATTTCCTAACCCTAATCCCAACTTAAGAATATTTAATTAAGATTAAATATTAATCCTAATCCTAATCCCCCCCTAAACCTTGTCACATTCTCTAACCAAGGTTAGCCAACTCGTAAGCTTAACCCAAAGTCAACAAACTTCTAGAAACTTCTCTTACATGCATTAAATGCATTTAAAGCCTCCTTATCCCTCTTACATGCGTTTATGGTGCATTTAAGAAGCCCCTCACCTCTTTCTTACACCTTTTGACCTTAGGCACATTTCCCAAATTGTGCACATCCCTCCCATCTTTCAACCCAATGCCCTTGTGACACTTGTCACAAGGAGGTGGCCTTGAACTAGCACAATCCATGTGCTCCCCTTTGAATGAATCTTGGCCTCTCTTAAGGATTTTGATCCTGGCCACTCATTCTTCCTTCCCAAATCCTATAAATGCTCCTCCTTCCAAGAGCAAAATTATTAGCTTAGTCTTTCATCTTCATACATTTAATTAATTTATTTATTTTTATGTCATTAAATCCCTTTACCTTAATTAAAAATATTTAATTAAGGAATCCCTCCCAAAAATGTTTAAATCTTATTTAAACATTATCTCCCTATTTATTAATTATTTAATTAATAAATTGACCAAAAATTCCAAAATAAATAGTTTATTTATTTTTTGCCCAAAACTTGGCCAATTTCCTTAAGACCACTAACCTCTTCTAGAATCTTCTAATCCTTCTTTAATTTCGATTAAAGGCTAATCCCATCATTTCCTAACCCTAATCCCAACTCAAAATATTTAATTAAGATTAAATATTTAATCCTCATATTTATTAAATTTATTTTTAATAAATATTCTCAAAACTAAACCATGGAAATAAATAAATCTTTATCTATTTCCTAAAATCCATGTGCTCCCCTTTGAATGAATCTTGGCCTCTCTTAAGGATTTTGAACCTGGCCACTCATTCTTCCTTCCCAAATCCTATAAATGCTCCTCCTTCCAAGAGAAAAATTATTAGCTTAGTCTTTCATCTTCATGCATTGTTATCATGCTATTTTACTTCTAGCTTTAGCATAATCAATACTAATTGTTAGTTTTCATCATTTTCAAGCTTTCTTAGAACACATCATAGCTTAGCAATAATGGATTAACATAGTTCATTTTATTGTTTTGCATAGTATAGCATCATATCACATCTCTATTTGGTCTAAAATCAATCTTAGCATAAACATCATGTAGCTTAATCTTCATTTTAGCATCATTTGGATCCTTGAGGCCTTAGGGGCAAATCAGGTGTTCTATACCTATTTTGTGCCATTTATGAGGTTTTCATGGATCTCAATCCATTCTAAAATGCATAAGGAACATGCTCCATGTGAATAGAGAGCACACCCACATCCCCTTAAGCAAGAGAAAATCAAACAGTGCTTGGGTGCACCTGTTTAAGCTCAATCTGAGGTGGCTTAGCTTAGAGTTTCTTTGTTTTGGATTGATTTCATGCTAGATTAAATTCTAAATTTTTTTTTGGTTTGAAAACTTTCAAAACAGGTATCCTCAAAAGCCTTGCTCACATTCTGGCATGCCCGGTGGGACCCACTTCACAGGTTCTTTGCAAACATTCTGATGGATTTTGGAGTGTTTTCAGATTTTTCAAGCTTATAGGTGGACGGAGCACTTCGAATTCTTCTTCCTCTTCTTGTCTTTATTCTTCTTCTATTCTATCTACTTCTTCTTCTTCTTCTTGCAGGATGTTGGCCATTTTTTCTCAAAAAAATCCATAAGGAAGCAAAATCATACACACCTTGTTTTAGTGCTTAAAATGAACCCCCAAATCATTCTTGAATGCGTTAAGAAATAAAATTTGCAAAATTTGTTCTAACAAACAAGAAAAATCAATCAAAACATTTGCATCCTTGCAACATCAAGGTTTTAGATGCATTCATGCAAAAATTAGGAATATTTCAAGTTTGGGTACTTAAAAAAAAGAGAACCTCAAATTTGCATCTCATTTCTAAAAACATTCAAAATCAATCCTAAAGGTGCATGCAAAAGTTCTTAAAATCAATCCTAAAAACTTTTTTTTTATTGAAAACTAACTTCATTTTGCAAAAATCTTGAATGCCTTCTTTCTCAAATTTCACGCATCAAACTAAATCTAGGAAACTTTGTTTTGAAGTCTAAAATGGAGCCAACAAATCTTGAATGAAACTAAGGGAAAGAACTTAAGTCCTAAAGCATCATTATCATTTTGAAAATCAAACACAATCTTGAATGATCTAAATTGGAAAGAAAAGCATCCCTATTCCTTCTTCTTTGAATTTCAGTTCAAACAAACTCAATCTTGAATGATCTAAGGATAAAACAAAGCTCTTTTCAAAGTTCTAAATCAACACGCCAATCTCAATCTTGAATGCTCAAAGAAAGAACTTGCAACCGCTCAAATCATTTACTTTTTGGAGAAAGAACAAAAAAAACCTTAAACACTTGTGTCTTCAATTTCAAAGTTCAAATCACACTTAATTCAATTTGGGAAAAGAACAACTTGCTTGATGTGCATCTAGGAGCTTTATCTTTTTGCAAATCCTTGTTAAAGTAAGCAACGTAGAACATTTGAACTTGGACAAGTTCACTTGTTTTACTTTTAGCGAGGCCTGTCCGGGGAGAAAAGCGCTTCCTCCTTGGAGAATGACCTCAAACCGGTATCCCCCTCGGCTGGTATATAAATAAAGTGAAGGCAAAAAGTACTCACTTATATCTCCTAATCCACGGGCGTTTTGTGCCAAATGCAAATGTCTGGGGATGGTAAATATTCCTCCCCCAATGTTGTTGGCTAGGCTCTTAAGTGAGTCACAGGTGGTCAGCATAACCAGGTATGGAGACTCCATGGAACTATTAAAAACCTGATAAAATAGAGGCTACCCTATCTACATCTAGAAGTATCAAAATCCTTGTGCAAGGACTAATTCCAAGGGGTTTATCGGGTCGCCTCAAGATTACTCACCATTTGTATTCCCTTCTAGGGGGTACCAAGCTATGGGCAAGTGATTTTGATACTCACCTTCCTTAGGTAGATCTGCTTGAAGTGCTTGATAGTCAAATACTTTGTGAAATCATTGTTGGAACATACACTTTTCAAAGGTTTTTTAGAATCAAATTCAGTTATCTTATTTGTATCCCACAAGGTTGCTTTGTCCCTTGTGGAGATTGCTTTTCCAAAAATCTTTGTTGAAATCTATCCTTTTCCATTGGAAAAACATCAAACTGATCTACAACTTGGTTCACGATACTCAGAACAACCATGTGAGTCTAAATCCTCCCAAAATCTAGAAAATGTCCAAAGCTTTTAGAATCTCAAATCATGGTCTTCCAGTCATATTCAATCCAGTCTTGTCATCCTTTCCTCCTATCCTAGGTTAGCAAAGTCATCTTGGTCATCCCCCATCCCCTTGTCTGTCTTCCTCTAAAGTTAGTTTTCTTCCAAACTTGAGCCAAATCCAAACCTAAGTCTGATTCTATCAATCATCCCAATCTGTGTCTTAGTCTTCCAGTCCATCTTCATCCTTCATCCTTATCCAACTCATCCGCAAGTCAACATGTCTAAAAACTATTATGATGAGTTTGGTTATTATGTCTCTCCTCTCAATCCATCCTATCTTGATGATGATGAAAGCCTTGTAGATCATGATGCATATTTTGAAAATCTTAGCAAGTTTTCTCCAAACATTCCCCAGCATCTAATCGTTCCTCCAAAATATCCTATCATTCCTTCACGCTTATCCACTAGCACTCCCTTTCATGTCCTCGGCAAGGAAAATCCATTATCTTATCCATCCACAACTTATCCCTATCTTAAACCTACACATCCTCCATATGCATCCTTCATACTTCCATCTCCTGCTATGGTCATATCCCAATCACCATCATCCCATAGAAACACTTCATGCTACTTCCCTTATCTAAAATCTCCATCCACCCATCCTCCAAATTATTCCCAAATCTAAAATCCTAGTCTTCCCATCCTTTATCCAAATCCTCCATCTACTTATCCTCCAATCCCGATTCAAAATAAAAATCCTAGTCTTCCAATCCTTTTCCCCAATCCTCCATCCTATCTCAATCCACCATCTTCTATTCCAGACCACATTTCCAAAAATCCCCTCCCACAGGTAGAGTGCATCCTTCAAACCACTTCATATCCCATACCTCGATCCATCACCTCTACCTCTTCAGCACCATCATCCCCTCAAGCAAGTTCAAAATCTTTCACCCCATCATCGTGTGAGGACTATCCTAGCTATCCATCTCCTCCACATTCCAATCCTTCTTCACCACGAAAGTCTCCAAGGAGTTTCACAAGGAAGCCAATAAAAAATCCCACTCCTAAAGTTGAAGATCCAAGCCATTTCAATCCTTCATGTGAAGCCATCATTGATGAGGCCCACCCATCGCTCCCATCTGTCATCTATCTTCCGTACATTGATCCTCTTCCATCTCCTAGCATCATTGAGTCCCTTCCATTTGAAGTCTCCATCCAATGCCTACCAAAATTACCTCCTCCTAGTATTATCCAAAGCATATCTAATGAGTCTCATGAGTTAACCCTTCTTCCTACCATCACAGCTACAGAATCTTCCATCCTTTCATCCATACCATCTGAAGAGTTCTTCCTTCTTCTAGACATCACAGCTATAGAATCTCCCATCCTTCCATCCACCCCCTCTGAAGAGTCCATCCATACATCCCCCGTCACTCTATCCACATAAATCCTATCATGTAAAGATCTTGTCCAAAAGCATGTTGAAATACTCACAGAAGAAAATCAAGATCCAATCCCTTCACTTCCCCCATCACATGTTCTATTCCTTCCATCACCCCCAATCCAAAATCCTACAATCCCAATTCCTCCAATCCAAGATCCTATCATCCCAGTTTCTCCAACTGAAGATCCATTACCATCCCCCAATCCCAGTCAAAATCCCACCATCATATCCTCTCCTCTTGAGGATCTTCCAATCCAAACTATCCCACTGCCATCACTTTATCCTCTTGGATCACTTACATTTGTCAAAGGCAGTCCACTTGAAGCAGAAGAAATTAGTTTCATATCTTCCATCAGGGAGCCAAAAACTAGATGTTTATCATATTCCCCAAGTCAAAAATATCCTTGTTTGGATAAAATGCTCAAAAAATGGAATTATCAAGGCAAAGGCCTAGGCTTTCATGAACAAGGAAATCTAGAGCCCATTCAAGACAAGAAACATCCAAAGTTATGTGGAATTGGTCACACATCAGAAGAAGGCACTTCCTCCAGAAATGTTGGTACAACTAAAGCTAAATTCAAGCATCCTTCCAAACCCACCATCACATCTTCCAAAGCATACAATGCTATTCCCCCTCCTCCATCATTATGGCCCAGGACAACCTATCACATTCCTCCTTCATCCTCTAAATCCATTTTGGGTCCCTATGTCCCAAAATCTTCTGGCACATATCCTCTACATACCAAATCCATTTTGGGACCTTACATCCCAAAATATCATCCCCCATCTTATCCTACTCAGTCTTTCATCCAAAATCCAAACATCCCTAGTCGGGATCAACAAAGGCACATGCCCATATCTCCTATCCACCAATCTCCATTCATCTCCCCATCCACATTTTTGCCATCCCGCACATCTCCTCATATTCATTCCAATGCTCCTTGCAATTTGGATGCCATATCAAATATGCATAAAGGGAAATATCCACAAAAATTCAAAGATTGCCATGTCCAGCCTAAATGACATGGTCAACCAAAGCAAAATCCACTCAAGAAATCCAATGCATCCCAATGGCCACAAAGGCCCACCAAAGCTAGAGCAAAAATGATGTGGATCCCAAAGCAAAAAGATGTAATGCATCTAAAAGAAACATCCACAATGGCATCCAAAGTTTCTAATCCCCCAGCTACTCAGTCTTCTCCTCCATCTCCTAAATCTATTTTGGGTCCCAAAGATCCAAAATCTCCTAGCATAAATCCTCCATCACATCCACCTCTATCTTCTGAAACCCATCCACTTCATCCATCTCCCCCACAACATGTGCCAATGTTGATCCTGACAACATCCCCCTATCATGATCACTTTCCATCTTTCCATCCAAACACTTTCTACCACCATATATCCCATCTACCCCATCCAATCTGTGCTTTTGCATAAATCCATCCATCCTAGCGAAGTTGTACCAACATCTAGAGAAATTAGAAAGGCAGCAACAAATCAGAAAGGTAGCAACAAAATTAGAAAATGTCAACAACAAATCAAAAGATTAGTGAAGAAAGACATCAACACATCAGAATATCAAAAGGTCAGCATCTAGTCAACATAAAATCCATAAAAATTGGAAAAAATCAAGAGAAAAGTATCAAAAAAGAAAAAAAAAAAGAGAAAAACATTCATCCTATGGTGAAAACTTGGCAATTCAAGTGCCTTGGACAAGTACCATGGTGAAAACCTGGCAAACAGGCATCATGCATAGGCTCCCCCCCCAATTCCTTTCTGTAGTTGGGGGCCATTCCCTTCTATCACCTCTTATCCAACATCTCCTTCATCTCATTTGTCTCTCACCTCCTTCATCCTCCTTTGGATCTTGATGACAAAAACAAAGACTACCAAGTATACATGCTTTTGGGAACTTTCTTGGCATCCATCACACCTTTCAGCTACATATCCTCTATCCAATCCATTCATCCTATCTTCCATCTACCTTCCTCATCCTTTTGTCAGCATATCTTCTATCCAATCATATCCCATCCTACTACCTCTGAATGAATGAACTATCCTAAGAAGGGGGCATCTTATTCCTTGGTAACATCTTCCTTAGAGACTATCTTTTATCCAAAATCTTCCATCTCCCAAATCCTTAAGCAAATCCACCATCCAATCTCCCCAAGCATTCCTCTATCCAGATCCCTCAACAGTTCCTCTAGCATTCCATCTTCCAATCCTTAAGCAAATTCACCATCCAATCTCCCCAATAATTCCTCTATCCAAATCCCTCAGTAGTTCCTCCAGCATTCCATCTTCCAATCCTTAAGTAAATCCACCATCCAATCTCCCCAAGCATTCCTCTATCCAGATCCCTCAGCAGTTCCTCTAGCATTCCATCTTCCAATCCTCAAGAAAATCCACCATCCAATCTCCCCAAATCTTCCTCTATCCAATCCTCAAGCATTCTTCCATCCAAATCCAAATCTTCCTCCATCCAAATCTCCTAGCAGTTCCATCATCCTCATCCTAAGCATTTCCTCCATCTTTCCATCACCTAGTATCTTCCCTTGTCATTGGTATCTAGCTATAGGCTACCCTCATTACAATCCAATGCCCTTCATCCCTATCCAAATATTCCTAGCAGTCTTCTAGAAATCTTCCAATCCTCTCCACATCCTCTAGCTATCCAACATCCAAGATCAAGCCAACCAATCCAATCACATCCTTAGTCTTGTAGCAAGCCTTGATCTCACTCCAATCATCATCATTGGGATATGTCCTTCCCAAATCTATGTCATTTTGGGACACATCTTCCATCAGTTTGTCTTGACTTTCCAGCCCAACTGCGGCATCATCTTGTATATCTTTGGAGTTTTTAGCTTCATCCCCAAGTTCTTTGTACATCCTAATCCCGAGTCTTGTACCATAGCGTCAGTCGCGTCTCCACCTAAGCTCATTTGTACATATATGTCTTTAGGTCCCTTCCTCATGTCTTTTTGTGCATCTCCTTGTCAGTCCTGCAACAACATTTGATCAAAAATCTTGTCCTACCTAGCCTTGCACTTCAGTAATATCAATTGTCAACTATCCTTGATCATCATGACCATCTTTGAACTGCATCATTTTCCAATCAGCAACACAGCATTCTCCCCATCAGCATCAAGTCCACATAGATGTATGCTTCTATTTTGTCTAACCTAAGCCTAATCATGGGTCCCTTCAGTTGTATCCTTCCTGTCTGACCTAATCTTCCACCAAGCACACCAGGTCTATGTTGATGCATCCTTCCACACGTTTAGACCAATCTTCCCACCATCAATCAAATCAAATCTCTCTCCTTGGCAAAGGTTGGCTTTTGGATTTATCATTTTGACCTTGGATTTTGTCCTTTGGGTCTTGTTAATCTTTTACAACTTCTTGTTGTTCTCTACTCAAGGTTGCCACGATCCTTTATATCATGGTGCACTACAAATGAGGATAATCTGGGGCAAGTTCTTTTGATCTTTTACTTCTTCCTGTGAGTCAGTCATGTTTTTGTGGTTTCTTCAGCATTGTTTCCACCATGCCTCCTTCGGGTTTCATGTGTGATGCTGGGGCAACCCTGCGTGTCTTTTTAGCGTCAATCCTTTGCAACACTGGTGACAAGGCCTCATGATCCTAGTATCCTTGGCAGGTCTCTAGCATTGCTATATCAAACTAGGTTGTGCTCTCCCCATTTGCACTTGGAGCTTCCCCCAATCCCTTCCATCCTGCATCATATAGATTAATCTTGCACCTTGCATCTCTTATGTAGCTACATCCTACATTTTTCATTCCATCTCATCTTGCATTCACCCATCTTTGCTCTTGGAAGTTTGGTTATTTATCTCCCCTTCTTCCTAGGTCCTTCTTTCTCTGTTTCCTTTCAAAAAAATTTCACAACGTTTACTCCTTGTGTTATTTTCTCAAGGGGGCACAACCTGTCATTCCTCTAAATTCTAGTCTGGGGCATCTTATTTTCTTGTCTTTGACGCCACACCACTTGCAGCATTGCATCAAAGAGGGGCAAAATGTAGACACCTAAAAATCCTTTAGAAAATAAATTATTTTTATTTTCTAAAAAATCCCTAATGACATCATCATTTATTAATTAATTAATTATTTAATTTATTTATTTATTTTTATGTCATTAAATCCCTTTACCTTAATTAAAAATATTTAATTAAGGAATCCCTCCCAAAAATATTTAAATCTTATTTAAACAGTAGCTCCCTATTTATTAATTATTTAATTAATAAATTAACTAAAAATCCCAAAATAAATAGTTAATTTATTTTTTGCCCAAAACTTGGCCAATTTCCTTAAGACCACTAACCTCTTCTAGAATCTTCTAATCTTTCTTTAATTTTGATTAAAGGCTAATCCCATCATTTCCTAACCCTAATCTCAACTCAAAATATTTAATTGAGATTAAATATTTAATCCTCATATTTATTAAATTCATTTTTAATAAATATTCTCAAAACTAAACCATGGAAATAAATAAATATTTATCTATTTCCTAAAATCCATATTTATCCTAAGGAAGTTCTAGACTCTTCTAGAAAGTCTTTAATCCTTGTCCCCCTAATCCTAATCCTAATCCCCCCCTAATCCTGTCACATTCCCTAACCAAGGTTAGCAAACTCCTAAGCTTAACCCAAAGTCAACAAACTTC
Source organism: Chamaecyparis obtusa (assembly GCA_027943335.1). Taxonomy (NCBI): domain Eukaryota; kingdom Viridiplantae; phylum Streptophyta; class Pinopsida; order Cupressales; family Cupressaceae; genus Chamaecyparis; species Chamaecyparis obtusa. The sequence goes on along the minus strand of BSBK01002614.1, from coordinate 453,502 downwards.
TAGAAGCTTCTCTTACATGCATTAAATGCATTTAAGGCCTCCTTATCCCTCTTACATGCATTTATGATGCATTTAAGAAGCCCCTCACCCCTTTCTTACACCCTTTGACCTTAAGCACATTTTCCAAATTGTGCACATCCCTCCCATCTTTCAACCCAATGCCCTTGTGACACTTGTCACAAGGAGGTGGCCCTGAACTAGCACAATCTATGTGCTCCCCTTTGAATGAATCTTGGCCTCTCTTAAGGATTTTGATCCTAGCCACTCATTCTTCCTTCCCAAATCCTATAAATGCTCCTCCTTACAAGAGCAAAATTATTAGCTTAGTCTTTCATCTTCATGCATTGTTATCATGCTCTTTTACTTCTAGCTTTAGCATAATCAATACTAATTGTTAGTTTTCATCATTTTCAAACTTTCTTAGAACACATCATAGCTTAGCAATAATGGATTAACATAGTTTATTTTATTGTTTTGCATAGTATAGCATCATATCACATCTCTATTTGGTCTAAAATCAATCTTAGCATAAACATCATGTAGCTTAATCTTCATTTTAGCATCATTTGGATCCTTGAGGCCTTAGGGGCAAATCAGGTGTTCTATACCTATTTTGTGCCATTTATGAGGTTTTCATGGATCTCAATCCATTCTAAAATGCATAAGGAACATGCTCCATGTGAATAGAGAGCACACCCACATCCCCTTAAGCAAGAGAAAATCAAACAGTCCTTGGGTGCACCTGTTTAAACTCAATCTGAGGTGGCTTAGCTTAGAGTTTCTTTGTTTTGGATTGATTTCATGCTAGATTAAAATCTAAATCTTTGTTTGGTTTGAAAACTTTCAAAACAAGTATCCTCAAAAGCCTTGCTCACACTATTTTATGGGTGCTAGATGACCTAGGAAAGACAGAGGCTTGGGATATTGTCTTCTATGTTCATGTTGTTTCTTATATTTGATGTGTGTGTGTATTCCGATTATCATCCCTGTCTTGACCATTTGGGCTCATGTTGTATTGAGTTTTACTTCATATTCTATAGAGGAGAATATGATATTGATTTTTATGTCCGATCCATAGGATCATGTGTTTATTCTTTTTTGGACACTTTGAGAGTGTTTTGTGATATCATGGTTATGTGAGAACTAGTATGTTCCTATTATTTTGTGGAACAATCCTGAGGGACATTGTCATCTTTTTGTGATCTATGTGAGATCTGTGAGCCTAGGGTAGTTTACCTAGATATGTAGTAGGAGGTGGCTTGCAATAAGCATCGAGGCCCACAAGTGGCTGCCAGGATCACTTATTGTTAAGTATCTTAATCAAGTGATAACTAAATATAACATTAAGAGATTTTAAAATGAACCTAACAAGATATGGTTTCCTCGCCCTAGCTTAGTTCTAGTATAGACTAAGGTGGGAATGGAGAAGATGACTAGCCCCCTTTTAAGGGATGAGTTGGCATAGTTGATGGCTTCGTTAGTACGAGAGGTCATTGACACCATGTAAGGTCACTTGGGTGCCGGGATCCAGCAAGATTACTAGGACAAAACTCAAGGGTTAGACGTACATGATGACACCTTCCTATGCATATTCTAGTTATCCTACATATGTCGGTTGCCTTTGGATTAGTGAGTCTTTCATGACATTATTACATTTTCACCTTGAGTTAGAGAGCTTTCAGGATCCTTTCCTTAGCTTGATCTATTTAATATTTGTTATCTGAGTGGGATCTGTTGTTAGCTCCTCAGCACATTGGGAGTGGACCTTTTTGGTTCATGACATCGGGTGGTAGTGGTTCTCTTACCATTTGAGATTATGACATTCATGTACTAGTGCTGAATGATCCCTATTGTAGTTGTTCCTCCTTGTTCTTCATTGCTGGAGTTGTACTCTTCTTCTTCTTCTTTGTGACCTGTATCTTTGTATTAGTTCTTCAGAGTTATCATGTGTACTTCTTTTCAGTTATTGTATTACATACCCTGTGACATGAATAGTGGATGTAGGTTTATGGATACCTTATGGTACCAGTTGTATTTATGTTATCTTTGATGTGATGTTGCTTGTACCTTTCATTATTTTTATGAGATTTGTAATTATACCTAATCTAAATTAATTAATTAATGTTAAAGTAATATTCATCAAGGAACCCTTGAGAGTTGTAACTTGTGTTGGTTATTGTATTATTGTGAGTAAATGGTAATTGCTTCCGCATTGATATTTATCTTGTATGTTAATTGTTTAAAAAAATATATATTCTGCAAACTTAGATGAATGTTAGGTTAAGTTATCCCGAGTTCCCTGGCGGGCCATTACATCTTCGCATACCTTCATATCATTGTATCTTACTTATATCAATACCAAAGTATGTGCAACATTAATTGAAGGTCATACATATCCCAGAATGTCTTCCTCTAATTTCGCAAGCATAATATATCATATGTTATATTTGCTGACCAAAACTGTAATTCAAAATATAGTTATTCTGATTCTGTACTTAATCATTTTTATGACTGAGTCTCCCAAACTTATATTTGCTTCATGCAACCACTCCAACATGATTATTGTCATAAATGACAACCCTTTAAGTGATCCATAGTGCTCTCAAACATCACTTCCCAACACCTCCTAGGGTATCTACTCATCAGCTCTGAAAATGGTCCTAAATGCTTGTAAACCTATGTTCCCTGCACTCAGATAGTCAAGACATGGTCCGTGGAATGGTATGCAGAGAATACGATAAACATTCTTAGGCATGATAGTGATCTCCCTTGTCAGTAATGGAAGGTTTGGGTCTCTGAATGAATCCGCTCAATCAATGCAGTGATCAGTCTATGATTTTCTCTAATCTTGGGCAGACCAATGAGGTACTCTAATCCACAAGACACCATATGAACTCTCAAGGGATCAGGAAGTGACAGACATAGCCTCTGAGTGGATGGATGAGACACACAAACATGAATGTTAGGATACCTCATCTACAAGCACAAAAAATGAGCATAACATCTGTAACTTCAAAATTGACACGAAATGCATGCAAAATGAAAAATTGAACATGTCATAAGGTGCATTAATTGCTATAAAAACTAGATGTCATTAAAATTTTTGAAAAAAATTATTAAATACCCTAAAAAACCTCATTTTTTTCATACAAAACTTCAGAATTTAAAAATTGGTGTCAAGTTTCGTATGACCCTATACATTAACCCATACAACATTTGGGTTCAATACAATAATCTATCAGATATCGTACGACAACTGAGGGATGCGATGAAATGTTGTATGAGAGTTGGGTATCTCCCATATGACACTATACAAGAATAGAGATGACATTTGGATTTGACTTAGATTGTTGTATGACACTCTACCAGTTGTCATAGGACAACTGGTGAAGCAAAAACTTAAAACACGTAAAAAGCTAAAAAAATCCTTAAAATCAATTAAAAACATGCTAAATTGATTGCGAAAGGTGATCAAAGGCCCACTTACCGAGTTCTTGTACTGATGAGGTCGCTAATATCATCAAGAATGCTCAAAATGGTGAGAAGACATGAGGACCACCATTTTTTCTCTTAGAGGGCTCCATAGAATCTCGAAAAGTCAACGGTTAAAATGATTTGAAAATTACCCCTTTTGTCTTATATAGGTTTTGACCTAATTTTTCAAAGTGCTCTGATTTGCATGAAAATAGAACCCCTAGCTAATTTCAACGTCCTAAATCTACTTTCGGGATCAAAATCAAAATCTGAGATCATTTACTTTGTCAAAAATACGATTTAGAATTTTAGACCTAGGACGGCCGACTGCTTGCATAATTGACCTTCATGACATCACAAGAATCCAAAACTCAACCTATTTGATCATCTAACATCAAAATTTTGAAATTTCAACTTGGTCAACCACTGTTAACCCATGGTCAAACCTGGTCAAAAGGACCTCTAAACAATGCAGAACGTGTTCCCAAATGTGTACAACCACTTATACAATCGATCACATTGCTTCTAATTATTCAAGTTGGCTTTCTCACCATATTTCACTTAAAATCTTGAAGAGGGCATGGTATTCGATACCATTAACCATTATCAAATCTGTTATTTTCCAAAACTTCTTCAATGAAGACAACAACCAAGTCTTATTGTCAACTCATCAAAAGTCCTCGTCGCTTGGGGAATATCAAATTCATCAAAATCTATATTAATCTAGTATTCTCTTATTCTTGTAAACTATATCAGCTCTTCATAACCATCGGTTCAAATGTGTTATTTCCTTGATTCTTTGTAACTGAACAGTTCAGATTTTGCATCCTTTCATTTTTTGGACAAATAGGTCTGGAGTCGGGATATTCAATTCCTCTTAATCATAGTTTCAGAATCAAGTGTTTTATCACTTCTTCATAATCACAGGTTCATAGTTTCTATTGTTGACATCATCTCAATTCTTTGGTCAATCAGGACTTAAATCAACATCTTCAAATCTTTCAATCGATTTCTATCTCAAAATCGGTTAATCAACTAAGATCAGTTTCTTCATCACATAACTAAGTTCGGATCTCACCAAACAGATTTATCTTTGAACCATTGCGCTTTGCACAGTAATTAAATAGGGTAAAAATATAATACCCCAAAAATGGGCTTCAGTACCATTAACCCCCTACATCAACAAATTGATCAAAATCAACCCTAAAGACCTAACCTAAGGCACATTTGCACATCAAATTATCAAAATCCTAATCGATCCTATCCTAAATCTGCATCGGGGAATATTCCTAATCTATCCTAATTATCTTTAATTAAATATTATTTGGTGATAAATGATATTATTTTATTTATCCTAAGTGTGATTAATTGAATATGTTAAATATTTAATTAATTAAACTTAAATTGGCCACTTAATTAATTTAATTAGATTTAATTTAAATTATTCTTAATTAATATTGTTTATTTGACAATTAATCACAAATTCTAAAAATAATCGATTGAATATTTATTTAATTGATTAAAATTGAATTGTCAAGTTTAATAATATAATTTTAGATAAATTTTGATTTAAATAATTGATTAACCAATAAATCGATTATTTTTAAACAAAATTAGTTAAGTTGAGAATAAAACACATGGAAATTAAAGAAATCAATAATTATCTATGCAAAAATCAGAAGATTAGTTAAACTCAAAATCAACTCTTTGATTCATTTTGTTAAATTTTTGAACTCAACATGTGATTGTGAGTTTAAAAGCAGATTGGAGTGATCTCAACTTCGTATTATGAGTTAAAAAGCTGATTTGCATGATTTTACTAGATAATTGTTTCTAATTCCTTGATAACTTGCCAATCAATTCGAGTTGATCAAGGAGAGATTTTTGGATTTTCTATGAGTTCTCAAACCTGCATTTCTATATTAACAGGCCTCAGTCCTTCACAAGGAACTATTTGCAAATTTTGAGGACAACAGCGCTATATTATCGATTTCTTGAGAGATTGTGCAACTTTTGAGATTCATTGCTATCATTTTTTCCTTGTTTTTGTATTCATAGTTTAGATTCATTTCATTGATATCAAGTTTTAGATCATTTCATTTAGCTTACATTGTTATTATTTCATAGACAATCACAAAAATATAGATTAATCTTGCATCCATTTTCATTATTTTTGCATTCAAATCCTTCATTTAGACATTGCATTGTCACTGATCTTAGTTAAATTATGAGAATACCATACTCACGTCTTCTAGAAGGCATTAAATCATCTAATTGACGATATATCTATTTATTGCATATTTTCTTATCATTGATCTGTAATATTTTACTGATGTGTTGTGTATTCTGAATAGGTACAATTTTCACATGTACAGTAGTTTTTCATTTTATGATTTATCTTACCAACCTCAACTCAAAAAGATGTAGCATTCAAATTTATGGAATCAAAATTTTGTAACAAAACATTCAACTCCTATTGAGCTTCAGCCTTTTTCTTCTCAAGATCTTGCATAAAATGAGAAAATTCACAAACAATCTTCAATGTTTTACCTTCTTCAAGTAATGCTTCCTTAATCTGGTTCACAGCCAATGTAAGAGTGTTCCTATCTTGGGAAATGGATTGTGAAAATTTCTCTGATATTTTCTTTCCAGAGACCTTTCCTACTTTTTCTATTGCAGCATCCTCCAAAATTTGATCTTCTCACCAATATTTGTGACTAACTTTTCTAACTGCTCAATCCGAGTAGCCTTCTCATCATACTCTACATCTAGCACCAAATCAAAAAATATGTCTCTGACTCTCATTATAACTTGTGCCTCTTGCTTGAGCCTATCTTTCTTGGCCTTAGTTTTGATTGCCATAGAAAAATTGATCATTTCCTTTGGGCTCATTGTGCTCAAGTCAACTTGTCCCTTGACCGGTATATCATCATCATCAGCCCTCATCTTTGACAATGAGGAAGATGGCATATTTTCTTGTTGTTTTCCTATAATTACATCCTCTTGTTTTATTTGCACAACATTATTTGTATCCTCCTTTTCCTCTTCTTGATCTCTCTAGTGAAAATTTGTAGGAACATTTTCTTATTCATCATCATTCATAGTCTGATAGGTACCCATGTTTACTAAATCTTCTTCCTTTTTCTCATTAGGTTCATTTTGTACTTCCATAGTAGGGATATCACCTGAGTAATCTATTTCATCTCTAAGTTCCTCAAGTGTGACCTTCACACCATCAATAGTAAATCCTTCATCAATTTGATTAACCACTAGATCATCTTCATGTTCTTTTACTGGTTCCTCATCCTTTGTGTCTTATAGCTACCCAAGTGTCTCATCAATATTTCCTTATTTTCATCTTGAACTCCAAGTGACTCACTACACAATAATCTTGTTAATCTCTTCTTGGACTTGAAGAGTGGTCTTGTCTCTACAAGCATCTTCTTCATTTCTTATTATGTCATCTCCAGTTGAAGTTGCAATATACCATACTAAACCAACTCCTTATCATGTCTAATTTTTGTATACCACCTAGCATCAAGTTTATTAAAAAAATTAAGTAGGTATCTATTCTTTTAGCTCCTTCAAAGTTAGACTAAACTTTTTCATACTATACATTACAAAATATTCATTTTTTTCTTAGTCCTCCTTCCCAAAATTATGATAATACTTGTTAACTCAACAAGTATACGCCACTTTCTCACTTCATTGATAATATTATCAATAGAAGAAAATAATTTAAAATCTAATTTAGGCTTAAAAAACTTAGTGGTGGGGGAACCTACCACTTTATATTTCTTTTCCTAAGCCTTAAGTTCCTTCTTTTCTTCCTCTAACTTTGTTCCTTCATCTTATTCATGTCCTTCTTTGTATCCCTTTATGTTTTCCTTCTTTCAATTTCCAACATTTTTTGTAGTAGTAGCCTCCTTGGCTCTTGAAGGCTCAGATTGTGTCATCTTGACTGGACTTCTGATTGAAATCTTCACTATATTTTTGTATCATTCTTTATTTTAGTATAACTTTGTATTTTCCTATTGGTTCAGTTACTACTAGTTTCACTAACTATTTCAACGTCTTCATCTTCTATTGTTCTTGAAATACTAGCTTATGCAGCAGCATGCTTGGCTCTAGCTTTCTAAATTTGATCCTTTGTAAATCCTTTATGAATCATAAATTTTTCCACTTCCTTTCTAACTTTCTTCTCAATAATTGGTTTCAACAATTCATTATACACTTCAAGTGACTTCTCTTGAAATGTTTGAAACCTTGGAGTTTTGGGATCTACCAATTAAGCTAATAATTTTTTTACATACATTGTCATAATATCTCCATCCACTTCATAACCCATAGGCATCATCCATGAGGTCCTTGGCTCAACTACTTCTATCAGACAAGTGTTAGTATCAAGTATGAAACAAATAGTGTCCTTGTACTTATCAATAATTTTATAATGTATCATCTCCTTTTCATGCATATTTTTCTAAAATTCCTTGAAATAACCTCAAATATTTCTATTAAAATCACTTCCTAAGATTTTGATCATGTTATTAATCTGAATAAAATTTGGAGTACCTACTAGCCATGGAACATCACCGATACCAAGAAATATGTTTTAGAAATAGAAGAATAAGCACATAATCACCTGACCATACTTGAATTTTTATCTCTTGTCCTTCTTGATCTTCTCAAGATTCAACATTAACTACTCCCTCATTGCCTCAACCAGATCTTAGTCAATTTTTTATTTGATCATATTGTATGATGTATGAATAGCACCACTAGGTATGCTATTCATCTAATTGGAATGGAAAAATTTGTATGCTATGACCAAAGATGCATACTTCACCTCTTCATTTGTAATTTCATTTATAGTCATTGCATGACCATCCCACTTAGATTTAGTCAAATTTATTACTTCTTCTTTGGTAATAGTGCGTAGAACAGGAACTTCATCAGTTGATCATAGACATGTTAATGCATGAATTGCCTTCTTTATAATCTTATGTGGTCAGACAAGTCACATGAACTGATCACAAATCCTTCTTAAGACATGTATGATCTAATCATCTTAAAATTTATCATGATAACTAACTGTTAGGAATGAATTCTGATTATGTCCTATGGGGGAGTATTTAGAGTCATTCTGTAGCATTTGTATGTTGTATTCATGACTATGATTGTCATTGATGTCAACACAGTGATCTAGTGAAGATTAGTAGAGAAGTAGACAGTGTTTGAATTAGCACATGTAGAGTATTATAGACCAAGCTATGCAAAGTTGAGGATTTATTCTATATTGTGTCTTTATATTTTGGTCAAGAGCACACATGAAAATTCAATTATTCATGACAAATATGTGTAATTTAGTGGAAGCAGTATTCAAACAGTGTTCCTGAGAAGTGGCTTGTGGTAACTGGATTATATCTCCTTATCAGGATAGAATCTGGGCATGTGAAGTTATACAGTTGATGAAGACATTTTGGTGGTGACCTAGATGAGACAACATGGTCAGAGGTCGCACGTGTGAAGAATTATTTTGTTTTGAAGCCTACAGTTTTTATGTAATCATGGATAATTATGTAACATGTGAAGGTTTATATTTTGTATTTAGTTAAGCATTAGTGGCCAGCTCATTTGTAATTATTTGAGTGTGGTATAAAGGAAGGATTGTTTTCCTTGATTTTAATAATGAATATGATGATATATAGATGTGAATTGTGAAATTGAGCAATATATGTTGTAAGAGGATATGCGAATTACAGAGATCTGGTATTGAGATCTGATGAAGCAGTTGGTGTAGTTTGGCATAGGCAAAGGAGAAAATATAAGTTGAGATGAATATTTATTGGTATTATTCTATTTGGATAATACAAAGATCAGTTGGACAGTGTGTTCAGTGATCATACCCTTGAAGTTATTTGGACAGTGGGTCCTTTTGTCTTTCATAACTCTTAACCGGATTAGAATCTTTTAACAAGGATTCAAATTCTCCTAACAAAGATTCATATGTACTAAATGTATTTCATAAGGCTACTAACAGAGTCCATCCTCTCATAAGGAATTTTCATATTAGTGCATCTTTTGTGGGCATCATTCCCACCGGGGTTTACTCTCTGATCAAGAGGTTCCCTAGTCAATATATCTTGTGTTATTGTGTTGTTGTGTATGTTTATCTTTCTATGGTTGTTTTTTATATTGATTACATGGTTGAAATTTGATAATGGTAATAAAATTTGTTATTATCTGATAACTGATTCACCCCCTCCCCCTCTTAGTTATCTTGGTGGACTTTACTTTCCAATAATTGGTATCAGAGTAGAAGATCCTTGAAGGAAAAGTTTAACAACTTAAGGAGATCTATGGTGACTCATTTCAGGAAAGAAAGCCCTAAGTTTGATGGAGTAAACTATGACAGCTGGAAAGAGAAGATGAAGATATATTTTCTATGTTTAGGACTAGGATACTGGTTGATCACAAAGATTGAGAAGAATATCATTGAAGAAGACAAAATTGAAGAATGTAATGATACAGAGAGAGATCTATTCATGTGTAACATACTTTCCAGAGAAGAACTTTTTTCAGCACTTCTAGAGAATGACTACAGTCAGGTAAAAATTGTAAGGACATCTCATGAAATTTGGTTAGCTTTACAATCTATTTTTGAAGGTGATGTACATGCAAAAAGAGTCAAATTATAGAATTGAATATGCTCATTTGAAGATATAAAAATGATGGAAGATGAATCTGTTAGAAGTTATATTGGTAGGTGTAATACCCCAAAATTGGCACCTATCAATTTCAATCACTTTTGGTGCATTCCTCAAATTTCTGCATCATCAGAGTCCTACTTTGCTAGGCAATTTTCTCTCTCCTACCTAACTTTATTCAGCTTGATGTCAATTGAAAAAACCCTAAATTGCATTAATCAAATATTATAATTAATTCCTAAAGTCTTCAACTTTTATTAGCTAAATTACCCCTATGATAAATCAATTTAATTCTAAAGTCCTAAGTGCTTTAAATTAAGTTAAACTCACCCCTTTAGCTAAATACCCTAAAAGGAATTAATAAATTACTTGGTTATTCAAATGGATTATCATATTTGCATTTAATAAATCAAATATTCAAAGAGTCACCCATGTGGCAATAATCCATTTCTTTAATTAAGTAATTCTCTAATATTTGTTTCTTTCTCCTCCATTGGAAATGAAGAGTCCATCGTTTCGAATCAAGAAACTCTTCATTCCTCTTCCAAGCTTGCCTATATCTTGAACCTCATTCTTCATTCGAAAAAAGGGGCAATTTTGAGAGTAACTAAACTATAGCATTTTTTGGTCTCAATTTCATACTTTCAAGCTTCTATTCCATATTTACATTAATTTCATCTAGTTTAATATTGCATATTCATTATAATTAGTTTGCTTACTTGCTCGTAGTTTAAACTCATATTTCTTTCAAGTTATTTAGATTAATTGCACTTCATTCTAGATTAATTTCAATTTGATTATCTTCATAAGATTTCAAATCCTCCATTGTAGTATTGGTCTAATGGTTGTTGGGCTCTTGTTCTGAGAGTAAATCAAACACCCCATCTACATAGGAGGCAACAGGTCACTTCAACATGAATTTTGAATTGAGTAATCAATAGTCTCTTTCGTAATTTGATTGTGTGAGTAATGACTATGTTGTGTGTGTAGTTGGCTTAGAGGTCCACATTCAACCACATACAATAGGATATTAGAGATTGTTGTAGGTATCAAAGCTTGTGAAGGAAACAAGATTGAGGATGAAGTGATATGGAAGATCTTAAAGATATTGACCTATGTATTTAAGGATACAGTGCAGATGATTGAACAATTTATACCTTGTACTGAGAAGTTTACTAGAGAAACTCTTCTTGGAAGATTAGAAGCAACAGAGATAGGCTTGACACAGACATGAGATCTACCTAGAATTGAGACAACATTCAGTGCACTTAGTGTTCGTCCTACTTTGTCAAGAAGTATTAGTGTCAGTGAAGATTATGCTAGTTGTAGCAGATCTAAGACTGAAGAAGATAGAAAGATTGAAGAAGGAATTGCCTTGTGAAAAGAGAACCAGAAGGTAAGAAAATCTTTAAATGTTGGACTTGTCAATAATATGGTCATTTTGCATCTAAATACTCTAAGAGAGTAAAGAAGTATAAGAAGAACTTTAAACCTAGAAGATCTAAAGAGTGTTACTATTCTAATGATGAAGAACTGAAGCTAGTGTTGAGAAATTCTTAAGTGAAAGTGATAATGAGAAAGATGATATAGGATTTGTAGCAATAAAAGAAGAAAAAGCTTTAGTTTCTCAAGTAGAAAAGAAAATTTATTGGATCATAGACAATGGTTGTTCACATCATATGACTAGAGATATGAAGAAATTTATAAAGTTCAACAACTATGATGGAGGAGTTGTTAGAGTTGGAAACAATGCACCTTGTTTGATAAAAGGAATAGGATCTATTAATCTTGATGGAAAGACTAACACTAATGATGTTTATTTTGTGGATGGATTGAAACATAATCTTTTGAGTGTTGGACAGTTAGTTGGTAAGGGATATCAAATTTGGTTTACTAAGAAAACTTGTGTGATCAAGGATAAGGATGGTAATTTAATTGGAATAGGATCAAGAACCAGAGGTAATTTATTTCAGTTGAATCCTGTTGAGATGACATGTTTGATTACTAAAATTGATGACAATTGGTTATGGCACAGAAGATTTTGTCATATAAACTCTGATAACATTGTGAAAGTAATTACTACATTTACAGTAAGAGATTTTCCTAAGATTATGAAACCTACTAACATGATTTGCAAAGAATGTGTTATGGCTAAGTAGAAGAGAAGTTCATTTCCTAGTAAAAAGTTCACAACAATAGAGAAGTTGGAAATTGTTCATACAAATTTTAGCGGTCCCACAAGGACTAGAGGATTCTATGGTGAAAGGTATTTTATGATTCTTATTGATGATTTTACAAGAATGATATGGATTGCATTTCTTAAAGAAAAAATCTGAAGCATTTGATAAATTTAAATTGATTAAGATCAAAGTTGAGAATGAATCTGGAATGAAGATTAAATGTTTAAGGTTTGATAGAGGTGGAGAATTTACTTCAAAGGAATTTAATATTTTTTATGAAGTGAATGGTATTAAGAGACAACTTTCAGCCCCTAGAACACCTGAATAAAATGGTATTGCAGAAAGAAGGAACAAATCAGTAACTGAAGCAGCAAGAGCTATGTTATTTGAGAATGATTTAGCAAAGACATTCTGGAGAGAAGCAATGAATAAAATAGTATATTCAATGAACAGAGTACAAATCAGAGCAGACACAAACAAGATACCTTATGAATTATGGTTTGGACATGCGCCATCGGTCAAGTATTTCAGAATTTTTGGAAGTAAGTATTATATTAAGAGAGATGATGATATTGGTAAGTTTGATCTGAGAAGTGATGAAGGAATATTTATTGGTTATTCATTGAAAACAAAGGCTTATAGATGTTTCATTAAAAGAACTAAGACTATTTTTTAGAGCGCAAATGTTAAAGTTGATGAAAATTTTAAAATTCAGGAAAGAATGCTTGATTATGGATCTGATCAAGAAGTTTGTCCTAGAATTGATCAAGAAAATGTGGAAATGTCTTATGAAAATGAGAGTGATTTGTAGAATGAGATTCACATTCATTAGATAAGAGAAGAACATGGAGTTGAAGCAAGAACTGAGACAGTGACACCTAATAGGAATCTAGCAAGAAATCACCCTATTGATCAGATTATTGGAAGCATAGAAAAAGGAGTTCTGAACAAGGAATAAGGTACAAGAATAACTATGTTTGATTTCTCAAATAGAACCTAAAACTACTGATGAAGCTTGTAAAGATGAAAATTGGATTAAAGCAATGAAAGAAGAACTAGATCAAATTGAAAAGAACAAGACTTGGGAGTTGTTCCCTAGACCTAAAGATAAAAATGTTATAGGAACTAAATGGATATTCAGGAACAAGATGAATGAACAAGGAGAAGTTGTAAGGAATAAAGAAATATTGGTATGTAAAGGATAATCACAGCAAGAAGGAATTGATTATGAAGAGACTTTTGCACCTATTGCAAGAATTGAAGTGGTAAGAATGTTTTTGGCTTATGTAGCTTATAAGAAATTCAAAGTATATCAGATGGCTGTGAAGTCAACATTTCTAAATGGAGAATTAGAAGAAGAAGTCTACATTGAGAAACCTAAAGGTTTTCCCTTGACTCATGAAGGAGATATGGTATGTAAATTTAAACAAATCTTTATATGGACTGAAACAAGCACCTAGAACATGGTATGCAATATTAGATAAATATTTGATAAAATTAGGATTTTCTAAAGGAACAATAGATAGTAATTTATATCTAAAAGAGATTGAGAATGGTTTTTTTATTGTAGTTATCTTTGTTGATGATATTATCTTTGGAGGAGAAGATGAAGCTAGTGATAAATTTGTAGATGAAATGAAGACATAATTTGAAATGAGCATGATTGGTAAGATGAAATATTTTTTAGGATTATAGATAGCACATAACAGTGATGGTATTTTCTTATGTCAAGCAAAGTATTTGAAAGACTTGTTGCAGAGATTTTGAATGGAAAATTGTAATTTAGTTGGCACACCTATGATAACTGGTCATAAGTTATCTAGCACAGATGAAACTCCTGTAGTTGAACAAAAGAAGTATAGATCTATGATTGGAGGATTTCAGTATTTAACTCATACAAGACCAGATATATCACATGTAGTTGGAATTGTTGCAAGATTTCAAGCTAATCCTAAAGAGTCACATTATGCAGCAGTAAAAAGAATATTTAGATATTTGAAAGGCACAATTGACTATGGGTTATAGTATGAAAAATATAATGACTTTACCCTATGTGCATATACAAATGTAGATAGGGGAGGTAGTTTTGATGAAAAAAAGAGTAAAAGTGGTGGAGCATTTTTCCTTGGAGGAAGATTGGTTTCTTGGTTAAGTAAGAAACAAAATTATATTTCATAGAGCACAATAGAAGTAGAATATGTACCAGTAGAAAACAATTGTAATCAGATAATATGGATGAAACAAATATTGAAGGATATCAGAATTAAATTTGATGAGCATGTTCTTATACACTGTGATAACACTAATACAATAAGTATGTCAAAGAATCTTGTGTTTCATTCTAAGACAAAGCATATAGAAATCAAGTATCATGTTGTAAGAGAGAAATTTGGAGAGAAAGAATTTGGACTTGAGTATATAAGTACAAAAGAGAAGATTGCAGATATATTTACAAAACCCTTACCTAAAGATACATTTGATTATTTGAGAGGGATGCTTGGGGTTATGCCCTAGCCTACTTTTGAGAAGTGATGCAGATTGTTGCATCAATCAAGTGGTATATGAGCTTTATCTTTTTAGGACTATATGCTGGTACTTCCTCTATGGGGGAGTATGTGTGTTTTTGAGCTGAGTCATAAAGGACTCTTGTGAATGTATTTTCTAAAAAGTGTCTTTTGACATTGAGGTTTTTGTAATAGATTGACATAGTGATGCTTTATCTGTCATTGATGTCAATGGAGGAGAAGGATACATCAAAAACATTTGTTGGAGGAGATGAAGCAATATAAAATGTAAAAACCTATAATATTTGATTGATGAAGAGGTTTTGAAAATATTTCAGAGCAGTAGTGTTGCAGTTTGGTATTCATGGACCTTGGATGTTTTTTCATCTATGTTGCCATCAATTCCAATGGGGGACATTGTTAAGAATGAATGTTGAATATGTCCTATGGGGGAGTATTCAGAGTCATTCTGTAGCGGTTTTATGTTGCATTCATGATTTTTATTATCATTGATGTCAACACAATGATCTATTGGAGATTAGTAGAGAAGTAGACAGTGTTTCAATTAGCACATGTGGAGTATTGCAGATCAAGCTATGTGAAGTTGAGGATTTATTCTACATTGTGTCTTGAGATTGTGATCAAGAGAGCATACAAAAATTCAATTATTCATGATAGTTATGTGTAATTTAGTGGAAGCAGTATTCAGACAGTGTTCCTAAGAAGTGGCTTGTGGTAACTAGATTATATCTCCTAATCGGGATAGAATCTGGGCATGCGAAGTTATACAGTTGATGAAGACATTTTTGTGGTGACTTGGATGAGACAGCATGGTCAGAGGTCACACATGTGAAGAATTATTTTATTTTGAAGCCGACAGTTTTTATGTAATTGTGGATAACTATGTAATGTGTGAAGGTTTATATTTTGTATTTAGTTAAGCCTTGTTGGATGACTCATTTGTAATTATATGAGTGTGGTATAAAGGAAGGATTATTTTCCTTGATTTTAATAAGGAATATGATGAGATATAGATGTGAATTGTGAAATTGAGCAATATATGTTGTAAGAGGATATGTGAATTGCAGAGATCTGGTATTCAAATCTGGTGAAGTAGTTGGTACGGTTTGTCATAGGTAGAGGAGAAAAGATAAGCTATTGAGATCAATATTTATTGTTCTTATTCTATTTAGATAATACATAGATCAGTTGGATAGTGTGTTTAATGATCTTTCCCTTGAAGCTATTTGGACAGTGGGTCCTTCTATCTTCCATAACTCTTAAGTGGGTTAGAATATTTTAACAGGGATTCAAAGTCTCCTAATAGGGATTCATATGTACTGAATGTATTTCATAAGGCTTCTAACAGAGTCCATTCTCTCACAAGGAATTTTCATATTAGTGCATCTTTTGTGGGCATCATTCCCACTGGGATTTACTCTCTGATTAAGAGGTTCCCTAGTCAACATATCTTGTGTTGTTGTGTATAGTTATCTTTCTATGGTTATTTCGTATATTGATTACATGGTTGAAATCTAATAATGGTAATAAAAAATTTTATTATCTGATAACTAATTCACCCCCCCCCCCCCCCACCCTCAGTTATCTTGGTGGAATTTACTTTCTAACACTAACTGCATGATGAAAACCTTTTTTTTTCAATCCATTTTTGTCCATCTTTCAACACTAACCTTTCATCACACAACTTTATATTGTTCAAAGACTTCTCCTACTCCTAGATCTTCCAACTTGCAGTGAATATATGCTCTAACATCCTCAATATGTAGAAAACCATAGGGCATGCTGGTTAGGGCACCCGCTGGGTCATCTTAAGTAGATTTGAATGGATGTCTTTTGAACTTTGGTCTTGGTCTCTCAATTATATCAATCAAATTGGGAGTAGCCATCCTATCTTTCAATTATAATCTAGATAAAAAATAAATATCTCAAATAGTTTTCAACTAGGGCTCTTGATGAAGGACATGACAATAACCACCATGAAAATCACAATGACCACCGATTAGTTTTCACTTCTAGATCACCACAAACAATTTATTCTTATCACCTGGATATCTACAGATGTCTCAAACAAAACTTCTTTCACTCCACAACAACTTTCAAAATGTGCAAGGTGAAAAATGAAATCTAAAAATGCCTTTTTATCTACCTTAGCTCACATATTAAATATTTTTACCAATAGAACATACCATTCACCAATTGACTCAAGATCTCATTACCAATTATCAAAACACCATGTATTCTCACAAAACTTCACATAATTCTCCAAAATACTATATTGCATCTTAAAATTTTGATAGATCTTACCAAATGTTTATAGGGGGTCTGAAGATGGATTCAACAATACTTGCTACCCCTAAGCCACATGAAGACTTAGTTTCATGAAAAATTCTCCACACCTGATGGAGATCCAGATTCCTTTAATGACTTACTATATTCCTTCTTCTTTGAGGTCATTCTCATTTCTTTCTTGGTGTCTTCTACATTCACAATTCACTTTCCTTTACAATTACTTGACTAGTTTACCGATTGGTTCCTTAGCCTACAATTCCTTATTAGATGTCCAATATTGTGGCAATGAGAACATGACATACTATTTGATCTCCATGGTCTAGCATTACCTCTTGTAGTCTTCATTCTTTAATTTATATCCATATGTATATAGTTACCATAGATTTAACATGTGACATCAAATTGTATCTCCCTTTGGTAAGGTGTATTCTAGTTGATAGGTAACCTCTAATTGTTCACTATTAACCTACACTCATCAGCTTTGTGACCATATTTTTTGCAATAGTAATAGTGGCCATCAAAGCTACTAGATCTACAATCATGATAAGTGTGACCATACTTATTGTAGTTATAGAAATATCCATCAAAAGTGTTAGACCTATTTGTAGATCTACTCCACACATTTCCAGTATGACCTACCTTGTGAAAATTGAAACATACAATCTTGTAGGATTTCTTACTAGAGATTCTTTGTGTTACCTTCGATGGAGACTTTCTTTCTTGATTAATCTCTTTTATTCCACAAGATTGACCAGCTTCAAAAGTAGTAAAAATAGTACATCCTAGGCCTGTGGTCTCTTTGCTTCTTCTTTGATTTCTGAGCTTCTCTAGTAATTTCATTGAATTTCTTTAGTGGATCATTTTCTTTCTTTAGTTCTCCTTTTAATTGTTCAATCTTATTTCTTAGGTTCTCATTCTACCTTAAGATTATTCTCCTCATTTGTATCATGCAAATGCTCATGCAATGTGTCAGCCTCTTGTCTTGTCTTGAAAATTTCCTTATCTATATCTTTTAGTGCATCGTCCTTGCCCTTAAGGGAATCTTTTGCATTTTACTTGCAATCTCTTCAGATATCCTTACTTCCATCTCTTCACACATTGTTATTAATTGGGCTTCAATCTCTCTCTCTTAAGATTTTTCTTGTCCTTGTGTAATTATTCATTTTCCTTAGCCATGGCTTCTAAGGATGCTTCAAATTCCTCATATCCACTCTATTCAGACAATTTCTCAATGTAGTCTTGACTCTCATTTATTTGTTCAACAAGATTTTTTTGCTTGGCTAAAGATTACTTCAACTGGTCTTTCATTTCTTTGATAACCCTTTCAACTTCATCAAGTTGTCTCTTATATCTCAAACCCTCCATATTTTCTTTAAGGATCTTCCCCAAGTTGTTAGGATTCTTTAAGGTCACAAGGATCTAATACTAATTGTTAGTATTATAAGGCACTAAGAGGGGGGGTGAATTAGTGCATCCATAAATCTAAAACTTTTAGCAATTATCTTCCATAATAACCAACATGCAAATGTAGATATAACATTTAAGCATAACATATAAAGCATTCACACACAATGAACACTAGACACAATATTTCTCTTGTGGAAACCATTATTAGAGGGATAAAACCACATGTGGGAATGATTCCCACAAGTTCAACTAGTGCACTGATGAAATCTTCCCCGTTAGGAGCAATTACAAAAAACTCTTTTGAGGTTTTACCCAATTAAGAGTACCTATAGTCTGGTTAAGAACTACAATAGTCATGTTAAAGACTACCCTTTCAAGGGATTTAAAAATGCTTCTAATATTTCACCTTGTTAGAGTATTTATACTTCAGATCTCATTAAAGATCCTACTCACCCTATTAGAAGTGACTTTGTTAAAGGATTTAGTTTGCCAATCTGTTGAAATCAACAAGTAAATAATGACTTGATGTTTGCACTCAATTAAAGACATATCCAATGTATTCTTGATCAATTTTCACTACTCTGACACTTCACTACCTCTATACTATCTTCAACAATCTCTTCAGTCACAACATCCCATCGCAACATCATTCTTAATTTTTTTCTTAACCATTTATATACTTTTTCTAGGTTGGTGCTAGAACCCTAAAACATTTTACAATTCGGCCCTCAAATCCAACTTAATATATGAGTGAGCACACCAAAATCAAAATTCAACATCCTTGATGTCAGCCTCTAACATCAAAAATTGAAAACATATCGACCAACCACTTATACTTGACCGCAACACCGATCTAACCAACTATACTAACTGTTACTCTGTATTAAATATTAGTATCACTTCAATCTCTAATAGCTCAGTCAAATCTTCAAACTAACGGATGTGATCATAGAAGTAGTTAAATATACCTTTGTAGATAATGTTTGTACAATCGCACACTTTAAATCAATCTCCAACACTAGATCCGGTCATTTGAATCCTACATAGTGTCTTCTTATTGATTGACTAAACACTTAGTTTCTTGTCCATTTGATCCTTTAATACCATTAGTAAATCTGATCTCTTGACATCAAACAAACATGTTACTAGAAATGACAGTACCACAATACACTCATCACCAAAACACATATTACCTTCATAAAAAAGCCAACAGTTCCATAATAGTGGGTTACACTTTTTTCCCAACTTTGACATTGAAATAAACATTCTAAAAAAACTTTGCATTTAGACACCTATTGCCACTAAATGGTTAGGAAATTGAAGATGATGTAATATAGTGATTTATAGCATTTTGTGTGTAGATTCTAAATTTTTTTCTTTTGAAAATTTTTGGAATTGATTTGTATCCATTTTTCCATCTCCTTTGAAAAAAAAAATTAACATAACACAACATTTTTAAAGATGGACATTCACTTCTTCCTACATTTTTTTTTTTCTAAAAGGTATAAAAAAGTGATTCTTTCAAATTTGGATTTGTAACACCTATATCTAGTGATTGCAATTAGTTTCATTTTATTATGTTGAATATTTTGTATGTTATTAAGTTTTGAAGTGGTGTTAACTATAATTTATACATAGGTACACTTCCATGTCCATAAATTATTCTTTATATATCAAAATTCACTTTTAGTTTTTTTGCTAGAAAGAGGACATCAATACCTAGTCTGTAGGTATTTTTCAAAAAAAATTTAACATAGTTTACTATTTTTTCATAAGCATTAAACATAGAAGTTGATATGTGGTGCAAATCCTATCAATAGTAAAACTAAAAATTCAAAGCAATAATAAACTCAATATATATATTAAAATCATAATCATTGGAAAAAAATCTTTGATTATTACCATCTCGCATCTAGGTTTGTCAAATGAATTCATTTTTCTCCTCCAAAAGCTAATGTTAAAGTGATTTTTTGTCAGCATTTTGATAGGTTGAAAGGAGACTTCATTGCAAGTATGGTTAAGGAGTAGAGAAGTTATATCAAAGAGAGTTTGTTCTAAGAGGCTTTGATCTAACTATTTTCAATTCATTTCTTCAAATGGGACCTTGCAAGGCATAAATCATCATAGTTTCTTAAAAATGTGTGATTTTAGTCAAATTAGGATGTTTGATAAAGTGTAGCTTGATATTGTGTGGTCACTTGATTACTAGTGCATGATACATGTGCATGTGTCATCCATGTTGAAAGGTGGGTTAGGAAATATGGATCTTGGAACAGCTACAATCATATTGTTAGCATTGTCCAAATTATCAGATGCAAGGTGAACTTCAATAGTCATGCCCATTTCCATTCTTGTATGCTGACTTATTTGATTTCTTTGTGCATTATCCATTGTGTGGGAGCTCAAGAAGGCATGCTTAGAAATTAAGAGAAGAGTAGGTGAATGTTGATAAGGGAAGTTACAAGAAGAAAATTAATTAATGGAAGAACTAAGTAACTAAAGAAGACAAAAGATAGAAACGTTAGATGAGGTCAGAACAAAATAATGAGTCCCAAATATAGAAACCAGAAGATGATGTTAATTTTTCTTAACATCCAATCAATAGAATTTCATTTTCCCTAATATCTTTAATGCCATCATTCTTACAAAGCATTGGGTGTTTTCCCTAATGCATAAATCTTATCTCAATGTTGGTGCCAACTCAAGGTGTAAGAAGAATAGTCTACAATATATTGTCAATAAGTGCTCAAGTACCTTGGATTATTGATTGGTACAAGGAAATACTTGCATGCCAATATATGTACTGAGTATGCTTTATTAGTGTAATGCCCAAAAATACAGGACAAAACACAACAACAAAAACAAAATTTGAACACTACAATGAACACTATACGACAACTAAGTAAATAACAAGCCCTTTGATGCAAAGCATCAAGATCGTGAGATCGTATGGGCTAGTCACCCAATGTACATAAGGGGAATCAAGGCATGCGATGGCGTGCCTACATTCCTTATTCAGCGGATGACATTGGGCGACAAAGGGAATAGGCCAAACTAAAGGGAAAACATCTCCCTTAATTACCCTAAGGTAGTTTTATGTTAATAAAGTTTAACCCTAAGAATTCTAAGGGGAATAAAATAAATTTCACCCTTTTTAAATCCCAACCATAAAAGGGGATAATTAGGTCATTAAACATTTAAAATTAATTCTCAGTTAATACATTTATTAACTTTAATCTTCACTTGATTTTCATATATATTTAAAATATTTAATTTCAATATCTTTTTCAAATTTACATTTACATAATACTTATAAAGTCTAACTTCACATTTCTTTTCTTTTTATCATTTAATTTTCCAAATTCAAATAATGACATAAGTCCAACTATTATTGAGAGGTAGAAACGGACTTAAGTAGATACAAATAAATCCTATAGTGTACCCATATTAGTTTGGAATTTTATTGAGTATAGATTTATTAAGAGAATTAGTTCCAAAATTTTAGATCAATATTTATTAAACCCCCCCTATAAATATAGTCTTTTAGAATTAAATAAATTTTAAAACAAAACTATAACTTGATTCATGAAATTATAACTTTACAACTAAATATTCTTTTAATTAAATTTTACTAAAGGAAAAATAGTTTCCATTTACATTAACATTAAAGACCATTTTTACGAAACATTTCAAATGGAAAATTAAATTCATCTATATAATTTTCCTATCACTAAATACATTGAGATAGATTTTGACTTTTAAAATTTAATATAAATCTTTTAAACAGAGTTCACTATCTAATTTAAAACATACATTTTACCAAGCTAATTTATCACCCTAAACAAAAATAAAGTTAGGCTAAAGACTAACACATTATTTTTTAAGGAAAGGAAATTAAAAAAAAAATGAATGCATAATTTATATGGCTTTCCTAACCCTAATTCAAAATTAGGGTTGGGGCCAAATTATAAACTTCACTAAAACCCTAATGTTTTCATTTCTTCATTTTCTTGCAGGTTTTTTTTTTGGGAAAGATGGAGGAGGAAGATAGAAGATGGGAGTGCTCTCTCAGATCTTCCACTCAAAAGACCTTCCATCAAAATCTGCCATGAGATTCCATGACTCAAGAGAATCAGGTTTCCTCTTCAATGGATACCCTGATTCTCTGTATGTTTTTTTTTTTACCTCAAGCTTCCTTTCTTTTTATTTTGGATTATGCAAGAAACTAAGATATAGCAGAACAATCTAGATCTATTATTTTTATTTATTTTTGTTATTATTTTTATATAAAAAAATGTTGTAAAAACATTTTTTGAGAGGGTTGGTAACCAGCGGCTGAAGCTGAGCTCGGCCCAGCCCCTCAGCCCTGCGTGTGTAAATGGGGAAGTGGCGTTGCAATGAAGCACCATGTGAGTGCTACATTGTAGCACCGCACAGGTGCTGCATTGCAGCACCTTCAGTGGAGGTGCTGCCTTGCAACACGCCGCCCGCGAGAGAAGAAAGGGAGGGGTAGGGTTTCGGCCCTCCCCCATTTTTTATTTTATTTTTATTTTTAAATCTTTCTTTTAAAATTATTATTTTTTAATAAAAGTTTTTTTTATATAATATATATAAAATATATATTATTTTATATATATTATAGTATATAAAGCAGCATAAATTAATTTTTAAAACAACCCATAAGAGATATAATATATATAAATATTAATATATATATATATATATATATATATATATATATATATATATATATATATATATATATATATATATATATATATATATATATATATATATATATATATATATATATATATATATATATATATATATATATATATATATATATATATATATATATATATATATAATATATGAAAGCTTATGACAATTTAATATACAGGAGTATATATAGTAGATTTCTTTTATTAACAGCACTCTAATTCTTTTCAATATTATTAACTCACTACCTATTTCTTCATCATTTAGTAATGTATATTAATTCATTTTACAAACACAATATATGATAAAGTTCTGAACTTTTATTATTTATTTTACTAGAAACAGGCTAAACATATGTTCTGTCTACTCTCCTGTTAAATGCTAAAATAAATGTCTCTATATTGTTTAAACAGTAATTTCTAAGTCTAATTAAAATCAGTAATACAAAGATTTCTTTAATAAACTTTAGGAATTTCTAAGCTAAAAGACTACAGTGTTTTAATACCTGCTAATACTTTGTTTCCACATAAAGAATTAAACTAATTACTATACTCCTTAATATAGTAATTTAAACAATCTTTCCATTTAATACTCATATTAAATTCCATTAAAATTTATTAATTTCCTATTCTATCCATAAACAGAAAACTAATTTTAAATGTCCAAATAAAGTAAAAAGGGAAGAAGATTCCACACTTAACAATAACAAGAATTGTACTTTCTTTGGCATGAAATTCATGGAATCAACTTACTTTCAAATTCACAAAATAACAAATAAAATTTCAGCTCAATAAACATAAAAGATTAATCTTGTTCACATATAAACCTTTATCATAGTGGTAACAACATTTTGGTTTCAAAACCAGAAATACTAACTTAATTTCCCTGCTGCATTTAAAAATTCACTTATTCATAATTTTCAAATAGAATTTCTCCTTGACAATGTTCACCTACAACTTTCATTTAATTCTTAGATGTAGGAAAAGAATATACACAATACTTTCCTTGTCTTAACATATACATTCTAAACAAACTTTCATCTTCAAACTTGAAACTACATCCTTTCTCCATTCAAGAAAAACTTGCAACACAAAAGCATTCACCACATGACGATGGAGGCTCGCCTCCTAGCCTAGGCCATTTCATCGCCACCCCTGAGGTAGGGGAAACAAGAATGGATGGGAAACAAACATGCAACACACACCTTTAACATACATTCCACAAATTGATACAAGAACCTACACATTTTACTCCATTTCCCAAGCTGGCACATAGGATCAAAATTAGATCCATAAATGGGTGAAGGTGGAAACTTCTCATATGGAGGTGTCATACTCATACAAAAAAAGTAATACAATTCATTCTTACATGCCTTCACAAGGCTCCTTCCCAACATACCAACTCATCACAAGAGCATCAAACACATCCCTTATGGCCCCCAAACTAAAACATAAGTAGGCCTCAAGGATGCCCATTGATGTGAGTGTTCCAAAGCTTGATTGCACATCTACTAAGAGACCTAGCTTGTCTCTTCCAATGACCCTAACCTTTTCTAGGATCTCCCAAAGGCTTAGTTGATTAACTAAGGCCTTAACTAGCTCCTCTCCAAGAGCCTATCACCTTGTGCTTCACCTTGAAGGACCAACACCATGTAGATACTTCACTTCTTCTCCTACACTTAGAAGGATCTAAGTGCCATCTCCTCACAAACATCCAATTTCATTTCAGGGGTGTCTAACATCATGGAAACATTCCATTTGTTCACATTTGGATCCATTTAGAAGGATATTTAAGCCCTTCCTAATTGGGTTCAAGGTTTCACCTTGAGGAGGCCTAATTAGGCCTATTTCCTTGTAGCCTTTACCAGAGACCTTTTGCCACTTCTTGCAAAAACTTTCCAAACAACCTAAAAATATAATCCCACTTTTGGATACCCTTTTGGATTTTATAAAATATTCTGAAGGTTTTGGACTCATAGGTCTTATGTACACAGGGTTCCTACAAACTAGGACCAATAGGGCTAAAAGACCTATTTCTTAGGACTAGTCTGAATACTTGCTCAAAACTCACTCTAATGGATTGGTATGATCAAAATCCTCATAACATGTTAGGATATGACTATTTCCTACTTGGAACTATACTTGTTCCATACAATGCTTCTCTCCCCTGCATTCAATCACTAGATTCTTCACTGTCAGGCCTCTAACCGGACAATCCTAGCTCACCTAGGGCTTGACATTTAAAATAGAAACCTTACTTCCCTGGTCTCCTCCTTATATATACATTATTTACAAAGGCTCCACTTGAATATTCATACACTTTCTTAAAGTTTCAAGGGTTGAATCTAAAGTGGGAGCCATGAAACCAAAAATAGTCTAACAGAGACCAACACACTGTCTAATTCTAACTTATTTTCTCACAACTAGTAAAATAACTCAAAACAACTATCACAATAAATTAAAAAGTCTTGAATCTATCCTAGGAACACAAAAAAATCACTAAATTAGGACTCTCAATCCATTACATATCACTATCACATTGAAAAGCTCAGGATGCACATAAAACAGAGTTGGAGAGCTCTTTTACTATTCTCAAACTTGTTACAATG
This sequence comes from Chamaecyparis obtusa, assembly GCA_027943335.1. NCBI lineage: Eukaryota > Viridiplantae > Streptophyta > Pinopsida > Cupressales > Cupressaceae > Chamaecyparis > Chamaecyparis obtusa. The sequence continues at coordinate 427,590 of BSBK01002614.1, read as the reverse complement.
ATGTCTAATCTCAAGATTCAAGCCTTTCATTACATTAGATGCCATTTCCCATGTTTTTAGGGCCTTTTGGTTGATCTCCCACTTCCTATCCTCAAGGGGATCCTATGTAATCGAGTTGCATGCAACATTTTCCATTATTGCAAATGTTGTCATGACAACTTTGTAACAACATTTGGCATCTTTGTATTTATGCCATCATCCTACTTCTTAGGACCTTTATACTCTATATTCTAAGGAAAAAACTCCATTAATGGCCTCATGGCATCTTTCTAACATCATTCATGTGTTTAGAACACATTTAAGACTCTAATCCAACCTTTAAGCTTCTTAAGACTAAGAAAATTAAAAGCTACTAACAATGACTATTTTGGTGACCTTAGTCCTAATGACTAACTCACCTAGCCCACAATGCAATGACCTTCTAAGGTCTAAAACTAAACACACAACTCACTCTACCAATCTGACTTGGCCAATGTTAGATACAAGCCAAAATATCAAACTATGGAGGTTAGCTTAGGGTGTACTCCTGCACCATCCTCCCCAAAACAAAAGAGTTCAATCCACCCTTGGATTGAGTAAAGTAAGATCAATCCCCATCTTCTTAAACTCTGATTCTTTAACCCATACTGCATCAGCATTTGGTTGACCCTACCACTTGATTAAGTGTTCCTTGTATTCCTTGGTTCTAGTCTTTTGGTAGACCCTAGTATCTAGTATACTGTCAGCTTGCTTGACTATAATAGTAGGTAGTTTGAGGTCTTCCACATCTCTGATTACTTCACTGAGGCTATGATCCATGTCTGGTGATGGTCCTTTGTAATGAACTAGATTTTCAATGTTAAAGATAGGGGACAATCCACTGTCTCCTGGTAGCTCCAATCTAAAGGCATTGTTACCATACTTTGCCAAGATAGGACAGGGACCTATCCTTCACATCTACAACTTGTGAGGGACTCCCTTTTGAAGTCTAGACTTGTTGAGATGCACCATAACCAAGTCTCCCATATTGAACTGAACTTCTCTTCTACTCTCATCCACCTTAGTCTTATGCTTCATGGTGTTCTCTGTCAAAGTCTTCCTGACTATATCATGTATCTCCTGCATTGCATAAGAGAAGTCATTAGCATATCCACTTCCCTTCACTCCATCCTTCAAGTCTCTTAGCTCATAGACTCCTCTAGGATATAACCCATAGACTATTTCAAAGGGACTCTTCCCTATGGATCTATTTATAGTATCATTATATGCATACTTAGCTTGGCCAATCAACTGATCCCATTGTTGACCATACTCCTTGGTCAAGCACCTTAGTATATTTCCAAGGCTTCTATTTACCACTTCGGTCTGACCATCAATTTGAGGATGGTATGCAGATCCAAATGATAAATTAGTGCCTAACCTTTTCCAAAGAGTCTTCCAAAAATGACTCATAAACTTGGTGTCTCTATCTGACACAATACTCATAGGTAACCCATGAATTCTTACTATCTCTTTGAAGAAGAGAGAGGCTATTTTACTAGCATCATTAATTGTCTTACATGGCACAAAGTGAGCCATCTTTCTAAATCTATCCACAACTACATAAACACTATCCATACCTTATCTTGTCTTGGGTAACCCAAATACAAAATCCATGCTCAAGCATTCCCATGGTCTGGTAGGAATAGGTAGTGGTTGATATAGGCCTGCATTTGAAGAAGTGCCCTTGGCCTTTTGACACACTATACAACTTTCCACATACCTCCTAACATCAAGATTCATCTTTGGCCAATAATAGAACCTTTGAACAAGTTCTTGGGTCTTAGTGGTCCCAAAGTGACCACTCAAAGCACCATTATGATTTTCTTGAATCAAATTCTCTCTAATAGAGCCTCTAGGAACACATAATTGATTCCCCTTAAACAAGAGATCACTTTGCAAAGTGTATTCAGCATATTGACTATGAAAATGATTCTTGCATTCAGAAAATACCTTATAAATGTCTAAAAAATCATCATCATTAGCATATAGATCCTTGAAGTGATTTATCCCCATGCTCTTCAACTGAATCTCTTGGATAGTGAGAGCTCTCCTAGACAAGGCATCTGCCACCTTGTGGAGTATTCCTTTCTTGTGCTTGATATTAAAAGTGTAAGCTTGTAGGTATTCAACCCACTTCTTGTGCTTGATATTAAAAGTCTAATCTTGTAGGTATTCAACCCACTTCATGTGCTTGTGACTCAACTTTTCTTGTGAATTTAGGAAACTAAGAGCTTGATTGTCTAAATACACTATAAATTCCTTGGGAAGCAAATAGTGCCTCCATTTCCTTAAATCTTGAACCAATGCATACATCTCAAGGTCATAATAAGAGTAATTCTTCTTGGCTTCACTTATCTTCTCTGAATGAAAGGCCACTAGTCTACCCTCTTGGCTTAAAACAACTCCAATAGCCACATTGCTAGAATCACACTCAATAGTGAAAAGCTTCTCAAAGCTTGGCAAGACAAAAATAGGCTGGGTAGCTATGTTTTCCTTCAACAACTCAAAGCTCTTGTTAGAATTTTCATTCCATACAAACTTAGTCTTCATGCCTCCTTTAATGGTGTCCAACATAGGAGCACAAATTTCACTAAATTGCCTTATGAATTTCCTATAATATTGAGCAAGGCCATGGAAACTTCTTACCTTTTTTGATGTCCTTGGAGTAGGCCAATTTATGATGGCTTCCACCTTACTAACATCCATTTTCAGATTACCATGTGATAGAACAAATCCAAGGTACACTAGCTCTATTTTGATGAACTCACACTTCTCCAAGTTGATCATCAGCTTCTCCTCATGCAGCTTCTTGAAAAAAATCTTAAGGTGTTCTAGATGCTCACCTCTTTTCTTGGTATAAATTAGTATATCATCTATATATACCACTACAAACTTGCCAATGTAGTCTTTGAGGACTTCATTCATGAGTCTCATGAATGTGGAGGGGGCATTGGATAGTCCAAATGGCATGACAAGCCATTCATACAAATCTTCATTGGTTTTGAAGGTTGTTTTCCACTCATCTCCTTCATGTATTCTTATTTGGTGATAGACACTCTTCAAGTCTATCTTGCTATGGTACTTTGCTCCACCTAGACAATCCATTAGGTCTTCAATCCTTGGGATAGGGAACCTATACCTAATGGTTATCCTATTAATATCCCTTGAATCAGTACAAAGCCTCCAAGTTCCTCCTTTCTTAGGTGCAAGGACAGTGGGTATGGCACATGGACTAATGCTCTTTCTAATGAGACCTTGGTTTAGGAGTTCTTGTATTTGTCTAGCAATCTCCTCATTTTGTTGAGGGGTCATTTTGTAGTCTGCCTTATTAGTTAGGGTAGCTTCTGGTATCAAGTCTATCCTATGACTTATGGCTCTTTTAGGGGGTAAGGTTGATAGTTGTCCATCACTTATTATACCTTCATAAGTCTGCAACATGCTTTGCAACTCCTTTGGTAATTTTGTCTTCTTGGTTGTGTTGCCTTCATCTATCTCTCTTGGTCTTAACACCAATGCAAAGCCAACTCCTTCACTCTCCTCCATGGCTTCTAAGAACTCTTTTTCACCAACCATGAGCATAGTAGGACCTATTGTCTTCACCTCTGTATCCTCCAATGGTGACTAAATTTTAAAAGTCACATTATCCTTCTTGAATGTATAGGAGTTCTTTCCTCCATCATGCATAGCTTGGTGGTCAAATTTCCATGGTCTACTTAGGAGTAAGTGACATGCATCCATAGGTAACACATCACACAAAACTTTGTCCTTGTACCTTCCAATTGAGAATTCCACCCATGCTTGTTCATTTACCAACACATGTTAGCCTTTATTGAGCCATGTGACCTTGTAAGGATTGGTGTGGGGTATCCTTGTAGACTTTAGCTTGCTTATTGCTTCCTCTAACACAATATTGTCAGGAGACCCTAAGTCAATGATGACTCTACATACTTTCCCCATCATCTTGCACTTTATACTAAACAGGGACCTCCTTTGGCTTGGTTCTTCTTTAACCAGCTCCTTGATCAAGGTTATCCTCATCATGAGGTTCTCACCTTCCTCTGAATTTAATGGGACCTTGGGATGTTTCTTTGTTGCATTTTTGTCTTCATGAACTAGATTAGTTCTCTTGTCACCTCCTTGAGAATAACTACCCTTCTCTGGACACCTATAGGCAGGGTGTCACATTTGACTGCAATGGTAGCATTTCATATTGGAAAAATAGTTGCCTCTACCTCCTTGTCCACTACTTCTTCCTCTAAAACTAGAGCTCATTCCTCTACCACCTCTACTAGAACTTCCTTCTTTCTACTCAATGAATTTGATTTCTCCTTGAGCCTTTGATTCAGATTTCCTTCCACCATAGCCACCTCTTTGTCCTCTACTATCTTTCCCTTTACCTCTTCCTTTTAAGGTTTTCTCTTGTTTCCTTTTTCCTTTCTCCTCAATCTTCAAGGCCATTTGATAACATTGGAGAATGGTTTTGAAGTTCACAAGACTCATTTCCTCTTGAATAGACCATTTGAGCCCATTCAAGTACCTAGCAAGTTTGATGCTTTCATCTTCAACAACCTTTGATCTTAAGCACAACTTTTGGAACTCCTCGACGTATGCTTGGACATCCAAATATTTTTGTCTAAGATTGTGTCTCCTCCTATGTAGCTAAACTTCATAGTCATTAGGAGGGTAGGTCTGCTTCACTTTAGTTACCATGCCCTTCCATGTAACTATAGGACCTTTTCCATCTTTCTCTCTTTTAGTTTGCACAAACTTCCACCATGTGAGAGTTGAACCTCTCAACCTTGACTTAGCCACCACAACCTTTTGGGCCTTTAAGATACCATCACATTCAAAGTGATTCTCTATGTTGTTTATCCAATCCACAACTGAATCTAGATCCATTTGCCCACTAAATAGTGGCAGACCCTACAAGGCTTTGCCACTCAAGGCCTTCAATGCCTTCAAGAAGGGTTCTTCAAGAAGAACAAGGTCAGGTTTTGGAGCTTCCTCCTCCAATTCTAATTCCTTTTCCCTTGCTTCTTTCTCTTCATTTTGATCAATTTTATCTTTGACCTTATCAGCTTTGTCTTGGACTTCACCCAAGTGCTGCTCCATTTGGGACAATCTTTCTCTTAGCAACCAATTATCTTCTTCTTGTTCTTCTACCTTCTAGGCTAACTCGGCGTTAGTCACCATGGTTTTATATTCCACTAATCCCACTAATGTATTCTCTCCTAGTGATTTAGTAGGTTGTAACATCAACCACAAGCCCGATCAATTCAAGCTTTGATACCAATATGATGTGATTGTTCCAAGGCTTGCTTGCACATCTACTAAGAGACCTAGCTTGTCTCTTCCAATGACCCTAACCTTTTCTAGGATCTCCCAAAGGCTTATATGATTAAATAAGGCCTTAACTAGCTCCTCTCCAAGAGCCTATCACCTTGTGCTTCACCTTGAAGGACTGACACCATGTAGATACTTCACTTCTTCTCCTACACTTAGAAGGATCTAAGTGCCATCACCTCACAAACATCCAATTTCATTGCAGGGGTGTCTAAAATCATGGAAACATTCCATTTTCTCACATTTGGATCCATTTAGAAGGATCTTCAAGCCCTTCCTTATCAAGTTCAAGGTTTCACCCTGAGGAGGCCTAGTTAGGCCTATTTCCTTGTAGCCTTTACCATAGACCTTTTGCAAATTCTTCAAAAAACTTTCCAAACAACCTAAAAATATAATCCCACTTTTGGATACCCTTTTGGATTTTATAAAATATTTTGAAGGTTTTGGGCTCCTAGGTCCTCCATATATAGGGTTCCTACAAACTAGGACCAATAGGGCTAAAAGACCTATTTCTTAGGACTAAGTTGAATACTTGCTCAAAAATCACTCTAATGGATTGGTATGATCAAAATCCTCATAACATGTTAGGATATGACTATTTCCTACTTGGAACTATACTTTTTCCATATAGTTCTTCTCTCCCCTGCATTCAATCACTAGATTCTTCACTGTCAAGATTCTAATCAAACACTCCTAGCTCACCTAGGGCTTGACATTTAAAATAGAAACCTTGCTTCCCTGGTATCCTACTTCTATATACATTATGTACAAAGGCTCCACTTGAATATTCATACACTTTCTTAAAGTTTCAAGTGTTGAATCTCAAGTGGGAGCCATGAAACCAAAAATAGTCTAACAGAGACCAGCACACTCTCTAATTCTAACTTATTTTCTCACAACTAGTAAACTAACTCAAAACAACTATCACACTAAATGAAAAATTCCTGAATCTATCCTAGGAACATAAAACAATCACTAAATTAGGACTCTCAATCCATTACATATCACTATCACATTGAAAATCTCAGGATGCACATAAAACAGAGTTGGAGAGCTCTTTTACTATTCTCAAACTTGTTACAATGATGTCTAATCTTGATATTTGAGCCTTTCATTACATTGGATGCCATTTCCCATGTTTTTAGGGCATGTTGGTCGATCTCCCACTTCCTATCTTCAAGGGGATCCTATGTAACTGAGTTACATGCAACATTTTCCATTATTGCAAATGTTTTCATGACAACTTTGTAACAACATTTGGCATCTTTGTATTTATGCCATCATCCTACTTAGGCTTGCCATCTCATCAAAATAGTGTCAAGAGACACCTCACAAAAGTACACATCACATTACACATTTGGCATACCTAGCGGATATTTACATAATTAAATTTACATTAAATTATGCCTTTACAAACATTTACAACATCATTCATACATGCATCACATTTATGAAATAAAATCATGTAACAATGAAGTTGTTCTCTTCTTCATGTAACAACAAAATGGAATTTCTTAGGATTCAAAGAGATACCATACTCTAGAGCTTTCATCAGAACCTTTTCCAGGTGATTAAAATGATCTTCAACTCTCTTAGAATATGTAGTCAGATCATCGTGGTACACAACCATGAGGACATTAATAAGGTCTTTAAAAAATACATCCATTTCCCTTTGAAAATTTTCTCCAGCATTTTTTAAACCAAAAGGCATCCAGACATACACATATGTTCCCCAAGAAGTGGTAAATGTTGTCTTAAACTACTCTGATTCTTTGACCAATAGCTAGTTGTACCCTAAAAATCCATCCATCATGGACAACAAATCATAGCCAATCACCCTATAAAGCATAGCTTCCATATTAGGTAGTCCATAATCATCTTTGAGTGAAGCAACATTCAAATTCCTAAAATCTACACACAACCTTATGTCACCATTCTTCTTTCTGACTAATACTAAGTTTGAGACCCAAGAAGAATGTCTAATGGGCTCAATGATGCATGGATCCCTTAGCTTGGTAAACTTAGTTTTCATTTTGGTAGCTAATAAGGGGTTAATAGGTCTTTTCTTTTGTCTAAAAGGCTTAGTGTCTAATTTCAAGGGAATCTCATGCTGAAATAGGTCTACCCTATAGGCCTTGAGATCATCATATGACCAAGCAAAGACATGCTTATATCTTTTCAGCAATCTTATTAAATTATTCCTTACATCCTTACTCAGACATTTCCGAATGTAGAAAACTTGAGGGGAAGTTTTTGACCCTAGGTTTATCTCTTCTAGGTCATCCACCTTGGCATTTGACTTCTGGGACATGTGACTATCATTTATTTTTAACATGCCTTCTAACTCCACTAAACCTTTGGGGATATGGTTAGAGGGAAACTAAACAACCTCATTTCCCATGATACAATCTTTCCCATTAACAATTTCTTGATAGGCATCAAAATCAATTTGCTGACCTTCATACATATCCAAACCTTGAATAAATCTTAAGATGTCACTATCATCCTCAAAAACTTTCCAATTGCAAACATTATCAAGGACAGTTAGTCTACTTTTTATTTCCAATTTCGACACCCCAGTAAGGTTTGCATCATTTCTCTTTAATGCAACATTTTCAAGGAAGTCTTCCATAATGTTTTTTGGTCTTTCTACCCATAGAATATTGAAAGCATCAAAAAATTTAATTCTATCCCAAACAACATATTTATATAACTTAAGTCTATCATCCTTAGTAGCATATTGTGATCTAATCTGAGCAATTATTAATTGGGAATCTCCATAAAATTTCAAACATCTTATACCATGTTTTACTGCAATATCTAATCCCAATATCAAAGCTTCATATTCAGTAGTGTTATTTATGCATTAGAACGTCAACAGAAAAGAGTACTTAAAGGTAATACCTGATGGGGATATTAATAAAACACCAGCTCCTGAGCCCTCTTTAGAGCATCCACCATCAAAATATAGTTTCCATAGTCCATCTTATTGTAAGATCAATTCATCAACAATTAGATCAGTATTTTTAGGTCAAGGCACAATTTCTTATATCATGAAGTTATTCATGTCATTATCAACATAGCAATTTAGATCCTTTGGAGCTACCATCTCAATCATCACTAATGAATGAGGTTCTTTGTACAACTTTACCTTAGTACCATTCACAAGAATTGTGGCATATGATAGATCTAATTGCACCTTTCATCCTACTATTGTTTCCCACTATTTTGATAGTAGCATATCATAATGAGATTTGGTATCAACTACAACAACATCCATCTTGTAAGTGGCCTCACAGAATGCACCAATCTTTACCTCTATTCCAACCAAGTTCCCTACCATAGGAACAACTTTTTTATCCATGGGATAACATCTACCATTGGATGTATCAACTTAAAGTCCCAATTCCTTCATTACATGGTAGGGAATTACTGTAGCTGCAGCACCAAAGTCTATCATATAATTTTTTAACAATAAATTATTCACAATCAGAGTGACATAAAAAGGATCAATGGAGAATGGCTCTTGCATTACAATATTTCCAACATAGAAGTTGGAGACTCCTTTAGTTATCTCAGGTCCTACCACTGGTTTCACCTTTTCTATCACAACAAGAAGGTCTTCATGTTCACTTATCAAAGCCAAAGTTGTTTCCTTATGCTCCTTTATTTTCAGCATTTCTAACAAAGGGATTCATACCTTCATCTAAGACAAAGCATGTCTCATGTCAAAATTTGGGGCCTCAGTAGAAAGATCAGACATATTTCTTTTCCCACCAACCCTCTTATTTCTCTATTCTATGATATTTTCCTCATTTTTCTTAGTATTTTGAACCACAATAGGTTGTTTCTTATTGTTGCTATCCTTGCTTGGGGAAGCAAAAAGTTTAGGAGAAACCTTACTCTGAGGATCATCCTTGACATAGAGTGACCTAGGGACTCCTTAATCTACATCAACCCCTCTATTTCTTAAGTTGTATGAAGATCTAGCTTGAGATATAGCAGCCACAGTCAGATTCTTAATTTCTTCCTCACTAGGCTTTCTCCAATGAGAACCTTCTATCTCTGGCCTATTCATATTTGTTTCACCAGTCTCAGTATCAGATTCCTCATGATCAGAATGGGAAAATATTTGTTTCTCATAGACAGGGAGAAATCTCCTTTTATGGTCAACATCTTCTAATATCTCTTCATTCTGAAGAGGTAGATTCATCCACCCTTTGAGTGGTGAACACATTTACTGCAGGCTTTTTAGAGCCTTCATGGTCTCCTGCAAGTAGATCTTCTATCTAATCTTCTAAAGCTTGAACAAGAGCACATTAAAAAGGTGAGTGAGGCATGTTGTAGGCCATACACCATGGAATATTTTCCACATTGTGGGTTGTCTTCTTTTTTAAAGGATCAAGAGTATATCTTCCCTTTTGTGGCTCATGGCTATCAAAAATAGGCTTCTCATCCTTCCAATTAGTCTTATATGGCTGGTCATGTAATCTGGGAAATATCTCTTGCCTTTGATAATGTGGTCTATTATCTTGGAAACTCTTCCCACCTTTATCAAATCTAGTAGACAAATCCTTAACAACATTGGCCAATTTGTCAACCTTGTCATCTTCCCTGGCAGGTTTCACATTATGTGGCTTAGTCTCTTTCCACAGTCTTCCTTCATCCCTCTTATACATTTGACCAAATGCTTTCCTATTACTTTCAATAATTATTACTAGTTTGAAGGCATCTCTCAAAGTACATGGAATTTTGTCTCTTAAAAGTTAAGACATCTTTCCCTCTACAGCATTGAATTATGTGGTCAAACAAATTTCATCATCTAGTCTTAAGACCTAGAATAGCTTGTACATGGCTTTCTGAAACCTACCATTGAACTCTAACATACTTTCATTTGCATGCTTCTTGATATTATTGAACTCATTTAGCATGTAACTAGAGTTGACATGTTCAACATACTGTTCTTTAAAGATTCTTATAAACTCATCCCATGAGGTAATACTATTTTCAGGTAAACCTCTATACCAATCCCTAGCATCTTCTATCAAAGATTGAACAAAAATTTTCATGACAACATCTTCACTTTCTATTTCATAATCATTTATTTTATCTATGAAATATTTAAGATGTTCTTCACAAGTAATAAAATTGTTACTAGTGAACTTAGGGATCTTGTCTCTCACCTCAGTTGGGATGATATTCGGCTAACCAAGAATACCGTCAAATAACAAAGCTCTGTATCTATCCAGATGAACCAGTCTTCTTTGAACATTTTGTGATGCTTGGGCCCCACCTCCTCCAGTATTTTGATGTACAACATTTCCAACAATATTACCAGTAAATGGGACTGTATGACTTATACTTTGAAGTGGTCCTTTACCATTTTATTTGAGACTAAGGCTTAGGTATTGGGGACATGACCAACTAATTGATTCTATGGTATTGGCCCACTGATAACAGAGACTGAACTGCTAGCATTTGTATTCATATTAGTATGAAGGAAAGCAATGTTTCTCTTCATTTCATCTACAGAAGCCTCTAATTCTAGCTTCTCTAATTGGATGGCCAAGTCCTCCTTGGCTCTTCTAGCCTTTTCTAGATCTAAGCTAGCCTGAGATATTATAGTAGGATTAGCCCCATTATTTTTTGAATCATTTATGCTAATTCCAAATACTTTTTATTTTCCCTTGTCAGATGCATCCATCACTTTACTTCTAAGATCCTCATTTCTTTTGATCTTTGATGGATGCAACTGTCTTAGGACATAGCCTTCAGCTTCAAACTCATTTTTCTTAGGATCTGGCTTGTTGTTGTTGACTTGTTGTCTCAAAATTTGGACATCCCCAAACAACTTATATCTGAACCAATAACTTTTTGTTTTAGACTTTTTGCTTGGATCTCATTATTTTTTGTCTTTCTAAGAAGCTCTTGCATTTCCATGAGTAATTCATATATTTCTTGTTCTCACTCCTTTTTTCTTTTAATATTTTCTAAAAATTTCTCCTGGTCCTTTTTTCTCAAAGGAAAAACTTCTTCCCTTAATTTCTAAGAATCATAAGATTTAGTGTCAGTAGCAAAAGCATATTTTGTTTTCTCTAGATTTTTTTGTGCAGGAAAGAAACCAATATCTATAAATTCATCCTCCTGAAGAGGACTAATGGACTCAGGGTCTATTCTTGTAAGGAATTCTAGATTCTTAGAAAAAGATGGGATCTCATTTTGGGCGAGAATGGGAACATATTCTTGAACTGGTCTAGGGGAATCATTACCAGTTGTTCCTCTTTTGGACCATTGCTTTCTACAAGGTGTATGCAATTCTTCACCCATTTTTCTTTTTAGGTGATCCCTATAGTATGGCCTAGTATTCCTTGGCTTACTCATGTCACTTTGACAAGATAATCTAAAGTTTTCAAAAACTTTTACTAGAAACTGGTAAACACAGAGTTTAGAGCCACCACCCAAAAATTTGTGGGAATAGATTAATAAATTGGTCTTTCAAATACAACAATAAATAGTCAGCAAATCTATTAGCAAGTTTATTTTAGAAATATTTTAAAGTTCCCCAACAGAGTCACCAATTTTGTTAGTGCTCAAAATTGCAGATGATCAAAACTTAATCAGAAAACCCCTGATTCATAACTCTACCAGTCCCAACAGATGCATTAACAATAGTAAACACTAAGGTATTAAGGATTTTAAATCCTTCTTCCCTTTGAGCCTTAAGCTACAAGTGGGTATTACCTTTTAGATTGAATTCTCTAAAAATCATAACAATCGCTTGTATACTTGATATAGACCTAATCATATAACTCTCTCACAACTGTAAAGTAAATCATTGTTTAAAATTGATTGATGGTGAAAAAAAATGTAAACTAAGCAATGACCAATACCAAATCCTAGGGCATCAGAGTCAATAAATATATATCTACAACAAACCTCTCAAATCAAACACACCCAAACACCAGATAAAATGCCTTGCACATTACCCTCTTATGCATAAATCAGATCATCAAATTCATATATGAAAGATGAAATCTCAGAGACCTCACTCAAGATTTACCCCTCCCTTGAAAGGAACTCAAGTTTCAACCCCACTATCTACCTTGTAAAAAGATGTATCTAAAATGCCTTGCAAATTTAAACACATAGAGAAATCAAAATCACACATGAAGACAATAAAAGATATACATGGAAACTCGGTATATTTTATTGATAAATTTCTTGTATCAATACATTTAGAAAAAATTGGATTCCTGAGAATCAAAAACTAAATCTATATGCTTCTATTACAATAAGTATTTTCACCACCTTTGGTACGAGTTAACATTTTCTATATATAGAGAGACCACCTTAGGATCCTTGAGAAAAGGATGCAATAAGCTTCAGGTGGCTTTGATAGTGACTTGCACTAGATTAAAAAATATTTAAATTTGTAATAGAAAAAGAGGGAATGGAGTGCCAGAAGTTTTTTCTTCAGTTGTTGAGTTCTCCTTCGAGCTACACCTTTATCTATCAGTATTCATAGCAACTGCCAAAGTTGTTATGTGAATGATGACCACCAACTGGCTAACTTACATCATTCTCTTCATGATCATTTTTTCTCCCTATGGTCATAGGTCAAGTGCATTGTTGGAGCTCACTCATCTTGTATATCCTCAATGTGATCTATTGCAGGCCTACTCCTTTTGGTCTTTGTCAGATTGTCCCATGTAGTCACCTATTCCTTTGTAGGCCACTAGAATTCCTGAATGCTCTGCAATTGTTTCTTCTACCTTTCCCATCTAGCATCAACAACCTACTTTATATCTGTGATGAACTTACTGGAGTCCATCTCTTCCTTGAAAGCTTCATTAAGAACTATATTGAAGTGATCCATATCAAATTCTTTTCTATTATTAAGAAAATTTTCCTTCTTAGGCAATAAGAGATCAACATTTGATCTCCATGTATCCAAATTCTTTATCTCTCCATCCTCTGTTATGATTTGAGGAATTAACCTACTGAAACTAGGTCCAAACATTGTCATCTTTGCTTCAATTTGATTTGCTTTACCCTTAAAGAAGGATGAAGCAACACCTATCTTTCCAATCTCATCTCCTACTTGAAAAACTAATTCTGGAATATCATTCCTCAGAGACTACACTATTTCTAGTCTTTCAAATAATGAATCCCTTATTGACCAAGTTGTATGATAAGTACTTAAAATAGAAACAAAATTATTTACCTCTATCTGCAATCTAGGCAATTTATTATATGCAGTATAAAATGTCTCTACCTTCTCCTTTAAGACCTCAATTCTATGCTACAAAATCTTCAAAAGGGCTTGTAAAATAGCCTCAATCTTTTTCAAGTTCAGCTTCTCTGTTGTTGCATCAGCTTCCTCTACATCTACACTTTGGTTCTCTATCTGAGGGGGTTGTTCTGGTGGTGCAGGGGTAACCACATGCATATTGAGGATTTTTTTTTTTAGATCATCCACATATTTTTTCCAATTCTTTTTCCTTAATAATATGCACCTCCCTATCTCTCACAAGTGCACTATCATCATCAAAAAGTTTATGGTGCCTCTCTGAGAGCTTCTTTGTCTTGTCCTCATTTAACCTTGCAAAATGAGTGAGAACTTGTGATATCTCAAGATCCCTAGTATTGTTGATTAACCACACAATCTTGTCACCATCCATCTTTTCTTTTATATCTAGTAGTGAAGGCTTTTGATCCTTTGGATAGAGGCTCCACATAGCTAGTGTCTAGTTTTTAGGGCTATATCCAAACCCTTTTATCAAATCCCTAACTTGGGTTTCTGAAGTCAAGTTTTTATTCTCCTGCTTTCTTATTTGGTCTATTATGAAAGCTGGAGATAGATCCCACCTAGGTACAAGAAACATATTTATGGCCTTTACTAATTTCCTAGCCTCCTCTGGAGTGATAGTTTCTGACTCAGGATCATATTCTTTGAAGGCTTGGATGACCTCATCAGGTATTTGGCAATCTTCTATGATCTATACATTAGAAGCAACATGTTGTTGCTTATGCCATAATAGGAAGTTCTTGAATTCATCTGATTTGATAAAATCAACATTCTTCAAGAAGGCATCCTTCTCTAGCATCCTCTCATCTTGTCCTATAGCCAAAGGTAGCTTTATCTCTTCTACAACCATCTTTTTTTTTCTCTTCTCTTCCCTGATCTTCTGCCTGAGTTGGTTATCATAGGTTTTGTTCCCTAGAATTAGAGCTCCCACTCTGTCTCTTTTCTTCTCAGTTGTCCTTACTTGGGAAGGCTCTCCCAATTGCATTTTTTTCCTTTTCAAAGGTGGTTCACTGGTATCCTAAGAGCTAGGAAGCTCTGTCAAATCCATAATTATATTTTCTTCTCCTTTGTGGCCAATAGGAGGTGGTTTTTCCATGGCAGGAGGGCTATATACTGGGTAGCCTCCATCACTATCCTAATAATCTAACTCTGAGTGCTTCTCCTTTTCCCTTTCCTTGTCATCAATTTGGTACTCAAGTGAATTAACCAATGTATTGAAGTTCTCTATCATTTTTTCTAGCCTTTGGAGGTAGAGAAATGTGGGGAAGAAACCCTCAAAAGTCAATCCCTTCTTTTTCATTCGTTTCTCCAATTACCATAACTCACCGAGTTGTTGGGCTCTCTTTTCTACCTCTTCATCTTCTATAATATTCCTGATGACATACTCCTCAGGACACTGCTCATGTCTTTTGTTTATAGGAATGGTAGGAGTGTAATATTTTCTAGCATTACAATGAAGTCCTTTGTATCTACATATCTATGTATTGTAGCATTCATCTTGTATTGGCCCAACCAATCATTTAACTTGTCTAATGCATTCTTCTCAATTGTGAAGTTACATACGCAGAAGTGTCTAGGGGTAAATGTCCCCTTTCTATGGGGGGCTAAATGCTCTTTTTCATTTAGCATTAGCTGCTAAATAATCTCTAGAAATGTAATTCTTGGTGGAAGAAAAAATGAGAGAACATAGGGTGGCTGGGGGCACCCATAGACTCTTATCATAGTAAATGTTTTCTCATAATAGAAGTCTCCCCAGTTATGGCCTTTAGCCCATTTGTCAACAAATTATTGTGGCCTTAATAATTGCAGAGCCTATATTGGTAGCCTAGAGAGATTCACTACTAAGGTGAGTAGAATTGGTTGTACCATCCAATTCTGAAAGGCACTAAAGTCACATTCTAACAAAATACCACTCCATGCCCTTATCCAAAATTGAACTGGATTGGTTTGTACATTCCACATCATTTGAGGCCTAAAGTACTCCAAGTTCATAATGCTATAATTATAAAATAAAATGAGGTGCATTAAGAGGGAATAATGCATGAATCTAGGTGAATTTTCTTTCTTTCTTATTGCCTCAAGTCCTTCATGCATTCTATTAATGAAAAATCCAATGTAGTCATATCCTTTGCTTGTATGCATGCTCTATGAGTCTAACACCATCATCAGGATGTCAGATGAAATCTTGTCCACCCCACCATCTACCCATAACACTCTATCTAATCCATATGCAATATATTTCATGTATAAACATAAGTCCTTGTAGAAGTATGGGGCTGCCCCGGCCACTGCTGCAATGTACTTCTTGTTGGCTCATGGGACATGGTTTTGAATTTCCTTGGATACAAGGATGAATTCCTGAGTGTACCTATTGGCCTGGGCCTATAAATTCATCTCCTTGGCCATGGGGATATGGATACTAAAAGCCCTCATGAAATAATTCATGTCTAATGTAACTAAAGCCGATCCATCACTCTTTCTTATTATTCTGGACAGGGGGTAATAAATATTAGCCAATGTAATTAACAAATCAACATCTAGGAAGATGTATGGGACTATCAACTAGCTAAACCTGAGATCCAAGGGTTTGAAACAGATACTAGACTATCAACATTCTTATAAAAATACCTAAAAAGGCACATTCCAGTCACATCAGGTGTCCTGGCATCTCTACAGTAACTCAGATTATCAATAAAGCATTCGTCACTAACCTTTTTGTTTTGTGACAATCCCGGTAGCAAAGTGAGATATTCATCCGAGAAACTTTCTTTCACTTTTTCTTTTGAACCCTTACTAGTAGAAGCTCCCCTGGTTGATGGTTGACTCATCCTGACTACAGATAGAAATTCCTCTGAAGCTTCTAAACTTTACTGAACTCTTTAATCGCTAAAAAAATTAGGAATTCTATAAATCTTCATCTCTGGCTCTCTAGAATACTTGGTAATTTTAGAATCAGTGACAGTTAACTCTATTTATTCTAGAGAATTGATTGCAATTTCCCTTTCAAGACTTAAACCCTGTAATTCATGTCACTTATGCCATTACTTAGCATGTTCTAAACTTCAATTCACTAACCATGAGCTGAGAAAGTGACAGGTAATCAAATTTGATTTCTGGCAACCTAGGGACTACATAGCCAATCACAGTCACTGAAAGACTTGGCACTTTTTCATATTCTTCAGAGATTAGGTGACTAAAGAGAACTCTCTAAGTGGCTGAATAATTTTACCTTTTAAAATTTATCACGAGACTTGGAGACTATAATCATAAATTATAATCGCTAGATGATTTTACCTTTTATGATTTTATCTCGCTACTTGGAGACTCTTTGAAACTTTAATTTTTCATTCTGAGGCCCAGTGACTATAGTTAGTCTCTTCATCACTGCAAAATATATCACTTATTAATCTTATTCAGAGACCCGGCGACAAACACCTTTCCAAAGTCTTAATATCTTTTCTCCTTATTCAGAGACTTGGCGACTAGCAGTGAGTCTCTTAATCACTGAAACCTGTTGACTTTTCAAATTTTTTCTAGAGACTACCTGACTTTTCCCATGTGGAGACCTAGCGACTAGCAGTGAGTCTCTTAATCACTGAAACCTATTGAATTTTCAAATTTTTTCTTGAGGCTACCCAACTTCACCCATCTGTAGACTTGATGACAAAAGAGAAGTCTCTTAATCATTGAAACTCTATTCAAATTCTAATTTCTTCTCGCGACTTCACGACAGCCATAGGATCTTAATCTGACGATAGTTTCTCAATCTCATAAACTTTATTCTGACTTTGACTTTCCCAAGAGATCTAGAGACTAAACCTTTCTAGAGATCTAGTGACTATAGGCAGAATATCTTTGATTTATTGCTTCTAGAGACTAAGCGACTATAGATTATCTCATAATCATTGAGAGATTATTATTTCATTATTTTACTCTGTAAACAATCAGGAATGAACACGTCATCAAATTTGGCAAATAGATTCATATCTTTTTTCATTTTTTGACCTTGGCAAACACTTAACCCTTAGTCATTTGGTGATTGTGTGACTAAAGTTACCTCCCAATCACTGAATGATTTCCTTAACCTAGGTTTAGTCCACAGAATGGGTGACAAAGCATTTCTCACGGTCATTGAAACTTTTCTTAACTCATGGTTTGACTTGAAGATAATGTGACCACCACCCGATCAAAATTGTATCAATGGTTCATATTCATCTTGTGAAAACCTTTACCTTAACTCATCACCTTATGGCGAACACATGACTGAAGATATCTCATAGTCTCTTAATACTTTCCTTTACCCTGGTTAAATCTGGAGACTACGCGAAAGCCTTTATTCTCCAAGTTGCTAGATATCCCACTTAACCTCAGTTAAACTATGAGATTAAATGCCAACTGTTGATCTTTCCTTCATCTTACGGTTATCACTGAGTCACTAAACATTTTAAGACTTGAATAGTTGTAAAATGGAATCACCTCTATTCAATGTAATCTATGGGGGAAATATAAGATCCACTCCTAGATCCGAATTCCCAAAGGAGAGATCCAATTTGATCAACCAAAAGGTTAATGCACAATTGAATCAATCTATGGAGAATATGAAAGAGAGAGAAAAACCCTATATTTCCCTATGGAGAATTATGCTTGAAATCTGAAATAATTGAAATACAAGTACTAACCTCAAAATAGGGAAAATCTAGAAAATGCCAATTTCTAATGTCTGTGTATACTTTCGAGCAATTCTACAATCTGTTTCGGACTAGAAATGTTGAGACAAAGAAAACCCAAAAATCATTTGTCTTTTTGATGGCAGGTAGTCTTTGACCCTCATAAAAGCTCAAAGGCTACATTCTTTATTTGAAGGTCAATTCTGACTTTGTTTGTAGATCCTGGAAGTTCACCAAAAAGGGTATTCAAATCCGATCTCAGATCTGAAATTCCACACTTGTACCTACAAGAAAAAGGGGGTTTTGTTTGTATGGGGGGTTTGCCTTGGTCAAACCCCAATTTAGGAATTAACCTTGAAATTGAATTAAAATGTAGTGTGCATAAACAAAAAAATTGAAACAATTCACCTTGCTTATGTTGAAGTCCTTGTAGAGGATTTGAATCCTCAAATCCACAAGTAGGAATGCTTCAATGGATGAATGTAGGATGTCTCAAATCAATGGCATTTGATCTTCAACACCAATCTTGAATAGATCTTTGCATATGATGAGGCTTGGATGAATGTAGAAGAATGGATCTTCAAGGGGGCTCCAAAGAGATTGAATCCTTCAATGGCTAACAATGGATCTCCTTGATGGATGAATGCTTGAACACTTGAATGCTTGAAGGATTTCTTGAATTCTTGAATTCACTTTCTTGCACTTGAGAGCTTTTTCATGAAATTTCTTGAAGATAAGATATGAAAACTTGATTGAGAGATGGATTGAAATGAGAGAGGAAGGCCTCCTTTTATAGGGAACTAGGGCACAAACCTCTAGAGAAGGTCAACATTGGGGAATTAAATCCCAATTAACCTTAACCCTTAGAAATGGACCCATATTAAATTTAATTTAAGTATTTACCATTCTGAAACCTAAAATGGCCGACACAGAGGTGGGAAAAGAATCTTTCTGAAACCCGATGCCTAGAAATCAAAAAAACTTGAAATTTGAACTAGGGTCAGGGATGAGGTTGACTCTTCCCTAGGTTAGGGTCAAGGTTGACCCTGACATAGGTCATGGTCGAGGTTGACTTTGACCCTCAAGGTCAACTTTGACCTTGAGGTCAAAAACCTCATGACCCTAGCCTAGAATGCCAGGAAATGCAAATGTGAAATGAAAATTAGGTGCAGAGGAAAGTAGAATAGTGGGAAAAGCCAAATACATGCAAAGACCTAATCAAGGTGCTTAACATGACCCCAGACCACTTACTCGGAGGTATAAATGCTCTTATCATAGAAGTGCTTCCATTTTAAGATGATACATTAAGCCCCCACTTTAGCAAGAGTATGGACTCAATGCAAACTCTTGGTAAAGGAGATCAAAATGAAAAGAATAATCTTATCGTAATCCAAAGGAAAAAGAGAAACCTTAAGCCCCCAGGGACTCAAGTCTTAGTTGACTCCCAGATCACAATAAGAGATACATCTCTAGAGAGAGAAAATAAAGGGTGTGATTACCTCACCCAATGAGAACTTATGTCCCATTGTGAACCACACAAGGAAACAGCGCAACTAGAAAGATGGAATTGAACCGCCTAGTGAATGTGGCTACTCACTAGTCAACCCATCAAGGATTTACCCTTAGGAATATTCTATTCCATAAGAATAAAACCAAAGACCAAAAAGAGATCCAGTCTTAAGGACACCTCCGACCTTAAGGGATCAAAATATATGTATACTTGAAACTGGAGGGATCAAGAGATCCTAAAATATAAATTCATGGTTTAAAGATTAGTCACTAATCCAAAAAGGGAGAAAAGTATCTTGAAAAATATATGCGTATCAAAAAGTGCATGTGTGCAATAGGTGAGCAGAGTGTATGCCCCCACATTAAAGTCATTGCTAACACTTTAATAGGAGCAATGGCTTTAACAAAAACATAAACAACTCCATCGATTACGTTTCCATGTCGAGATGCCCCCAGACAAAGACAAATCAAGGGAAATATCATAGAAACATATAGAGAACACAGAAGGGATCTACCTACTGTGGGGTGAGTATGATCATAATATAATATAATATATGATATTATTGCAAATGAATTGACATCATTCCCCAAAGAAAGTAGAGCTACGACCACAAAGGAGGAAAGATCACATAAGATATATGAAGGATAATCTTTTCAAACCATGACATGGAGACCAAAAATAATTAGTGCCACCATGTCTCAAATCCAAGAAGATTACACAAGGAAACATTTATGAACAATAGCACAATTACAACATAACATGGAACAACACATAGAAGAATAGAGATACATATAGATGAATTTGAACAACAATTTTGATTCCTTTATCACCTTGCACCAACTGAGTAACAAGGATCATATAAAAGAATCTAACAACATTTAGCAAACACATTACAAGAGAAACACAGTATAGCAGGAAAACACACAAAAAAGCTACCATGAAGGACAAGTCGATCAAGCATGCCACCTACTCTCCCCATCTCATTGTATATCATTTATGGAAGGTGGATAACTCACAAGAGGGACTATATAGAACATAGTAGGAATGATAGCCAGTTCCAAATAAGGATCCTCTTGAGAATCACAATGTTTGACACTAGGTGTAAGAGTTAATTGTGATGAAAGCATATTAGGTAAATCAATGTCAATTTCAATAGTCTCATATTCATCATTAACATCATTAGTATCATCAAGAGTATCTTCTTCATCCAAATTAATCAAAATAGGATCTAAGATACGAATAGAATCATCATAATCATGCATCTTAACATAATTATTAGTAACAACTTCTTCTAACACATCATGCATAGATTTATCCAAAGAAGGTAGAGATCTTTGAAGAATAGAATTATGAGATTTAGCATGAGCACAACATTTCTTACGACATTCATTAGCAGCTTGATTACATTTTGATTTATTTGAAATAGGTTGAGAACTAGGAGGAGCAATCACAAGATCCTTCATAGGTTATTTAGGAAGATCAATAGGATTATCAACAATAGGAGGAACAATCACAGGATCTTTGATAGGTTCTTTAGGAAGGGTGGTAGAAGGAACTTGATTAACAGAACTAGAAGTCATAGTTAAAGGAGGTATAGAAGGTGTAGAAAAAAGACCATGATCAAGAATCTTATGATGTTTATAGGCTTGATATGAATGAAAAATATTATTAGGTCGAGGAGGACATGAATTAGGTAATGAAGGCCAAAAGAAATCCAGAGCAACACAATCTCTAGGCCTAAAAGGTTGATATAAATTATGATTAACCATCTTCACTTCTTCATCATGAATGAATTTAAGACACTTATGGATAGGTGAAGCAATAGCATGCATGGCATTTAACCAAGGCAAACCTAGCTTAACTTGAAATTGATCATAAGTAGGAACCACAACAAAGGTAGTGTTCACAATTTTGCCACAAAGTTCAACCGATAAAGTAATAGAACCAAATGATGGATAAAGAAAACCATTACAAGTTTGAATCCACACATCCGATGTATCATAAGAATCACATTGTAAAATTTTCATAAAAAGATTTTCTTCAATAATAACATTGACTAAGGATGTAGGATCAACAAGACAACCACGAGTAGGTTTCTGAGAAATCCTAGCATAAACGTAAAGGGGACGATCAGGAGCCTTAATAGTCTTAGAGTCATCAAAGGTAATCAAAAGTTCCCGAGGTATTTTATTCTTAGGTTGTTGTCAAGGTTTAGGTTGAGTTTTTAGTTTAGGATTAGGTTTTTGTTGAGGTTGAGATTGAACTTGAGGTTGAATCTGCGGTTGAGGTGGAGGTTGAGGTGGAGATATAGATTGACCAACATGCTCTACTTGATTAAAAACATGATTGGGATCATCCATCTTTGAATCATACATAATTTCCATAGTAGATGGTTGAGCAATGATATTAGTATCATGCGTAGGTAAAGGATTCGTATAGATTTGAAGGTTTTGATTAGGAGGAGAGACAGATTTGTTCCCACTACCATCAAGATTATCAACAGATAAGGCATTAAAGTCAATTAAGTCTTGAATATTATGTTTTAAAGAATAACACTTCTCAGTATCATGACTATTTTGATGATGATATTGACAAAAAGCATTTTGATCAAAAGATTTAGATGCAATCATAGTAGGTAAAATAGGTCAAATAGAAGGTAAAGTAATCATATTAGTAGTTAACAACCTATTCATAATAGTATGTAAAGATTCAGAAAGAGGAGTAAATGTACGATTTAATTGAAAAGTAGTGAATGTAGAAGAGGCATTATGAGATGCAATAGCAACTTGATCAGCAACTGCATTCTCTTGTTTGTTTATCTTGACATAGTTGTTGAATTTTTTAAATTTGTTTGGATTAGGAGCAACATCACTCTTATCAACTAGAATAGGAGCCATTCGAGTGTTGCTCTCAAATTGACTCACGTGTAATTGATAATGATGAAGCGCTGCACAAAGTTGTTGAAAAGAGGTAAATTCAGTAAGCAGAATCTTATCTCTAATATCCTTTTGCAAATTTGAAATAAACATACGTTGAATATCAATATCAAGAATAGGATAGGAAATCTAAGCATGTAAATGCTTAAATCTACCAATAAATTCAGTTAATTTTTCTTTAGCACTCTATTTACAATGCATCAAATCAGTCAAAGACACTTGTGGACCAATGTTGTTTTGAAATTGTTGAATAAAGGCATTAGCAAGTTTTGGAAAGGAATCAATAGAATAAGGAGGAAAGGAACAATACCATTGTAAGGCCTTATCACGAAAGGTTCTAGAAAATAGTTTGGCTAAAATCCTATGGTCATGAGCGTAATCACTAAAAAGGATTTGGAATATTTTAACATGATGAATGGGATCTCCTTTTCCATTATAATTCTCAAGACAAGGCATATCACCTTTCTAAGGAACAGGAGTATGAATAATATCCAAGGACAAAGGACTTCCCATGTCACATGTAGGGATACTAAACTTGTTTTGAGTTAAGGAAGCGAGTTGTTATTGTAAGGATGACATAGTTTGAGCCAAATTGATGATTGTTGAATCATTAGAGGAAATAGGAGGAATAGCAACATTAGACACACTAGGTAAAGTGTAAGAAGCTGTAGGAATAGAAGACACAACTGGAGGAATACTAGGAACTACAGTTGGAAGCGGATTGGAATAAGTAAAAGGAACATTGTGATATGAAGGTTGTGATGTAGGAAGGGACACAGTCAAAACACTCATAGCAATAGAGGGAACCGTCACAGTCACCAAAGAAGGAGTATAGGTAGGAATACTAGGTAAAGGATTAGAAGGAGGTTCAACACTAGTGATAGGAGGAATCAACCCTAAATCTTGAGCTTCTTGAGCTAAATGTTTAACATTTGAATGCATGAGGTGAGTAATACCACACAAGAGGTTAACACCTTCATCACTATCACAGAGAACTTTCTTAATAGCCTCTATAGCTTGAATAGAATCTTGATTATGTTTCTCTTGAATGAGCCAATTACCCATTTTATCAAGTTCAGTGGAAAGTTTTTGGACTTGTTCAGGAGGAACTCTTAAAGCATCATCCTCATCATGAGATGAGTGAGAAGATTTTTTCTCCATAGTAGGATTGGAATCATGAAGAATCAAATTATCATCTAGGACCCTAAGGAAAGGAGAGGAAGATTCAGGATCAAAGGCACCCATGAGTCTATGACTTCTTCTAACTGGAATGTTATAAGTAGGACTAGTAGTAGTAAAGCTCATAAACTAATGTAATGTAAATGAACTAAACTAAGACCACATAAAACATGAATATTTTTGTATTTTTGAAATCTAATTAGCATGTAAGATTTAACATAAAAGAGAAATATAATACCAATAAGACAATAGGGAATCCAATTCCACAAAAGAAAGGAGAGTAAGTATGTCGGGTTCAACAAAATGAATAGTTGTAAAATGGAATCACCTCTATTCAATGTAATGTATGGGGAAAATATAAGATCCACTCCTAGATCCAAATTCCCAAAGGAGAGATCCAATTTGATCAACCAAAAGGTTAATGCACAATTGAATCAATCTATGGAGAATATGAAAGAGAGAGAAAAACCCTATATTTCCCTATGGAGAATTATGCTTGAAATTTGAAATAATTGAAATACAAGTACTAACCTCAAAATAGGGAAAATTTGGAAAATGCCAATTTCTAATGTCTGTGTGTACTTTCAGGCAATTCTGCAACCTGTTTCGGATTGGAAATGTCGAGAAGAAGAAAACCTAGAAATATTTTGTCTTTCTGATGGCAAGTAGTCTTTGACCCTCATAAAAGGTCAAAGGCTACATTCTTTATTTGAAGGTCGATTCTAACTTTGTTCACAGATCTTGGAAGTTCACTGAAAAGGGTATCCAAATCTGATCTTAGATCCAAAATTCTACACCTGTACCTATAAGAAAAAGGAGGTTTTTTTTGTATGGGGGGTTTGCCTTGGTCAAACCCCAATTTAGGAATTAACCTTGAAATTGAATTGAAATATAGTGTGCATAAACAAAGCAATTGAAACAATTCACCTTGCTTATGTTGAAGTCCTTGTAGAGGATTTGAATCCTCAAATCCACAAGTAGGAATGCTTCAATGGATGAATTTAGGATGTCTCAAATCAATGGCATTTTATCTTCAACACCAATCTTGAATAGATCTTTGCATATGAGGAGGCTTGGATGAATGTAGAAGAATGGATCTTCAAGGGGGCTCTAAAGAGATTGAATACTTCAATGGCGAACAATGGATCTCCTTGATGGATGAATGCTTGAACACTTGAATGCTTGAAGGCTTGCTTAAATGCTTGAATTCACTTTCTTTCACTTGAGAGCTTGCTCATGAAATTTCTTGAAGATGAGATATGAAAACTTGGTTGAGAGATGGATTGAAATGAGAGAGGAAGGCCTCCTTTTATGGTGAACTAGGGCACAAACCTCTAGAGAAGGGAAACATTGAGAAATTAAATCCCAATTAACCTTAACCCCTAGAAATGGACCCATATTAAATTTAATTTAAGGATTTACCATTCTGAAACCCGAAATGGCTGACCCCAAGGTGGGAAAAGAATCTTTCTGAAACCCGATGCCTAGAAATCATAAAAACTTGAAATTTGAACTGGGGGTCAAGGATGAGGTCAACCCTGCCCTAGGTCAGGGTTGAAGTCAAATTTGACCATCAAGGTCAACTTTGACCTTGAGGACAAAAACCTCAGGAGCCTAGCCTAGAATGCTAGGAAATGTAGATGTGAAGTGAAAATTAGGTGTAGAGGAAAGTAGAATAGGGTGAAAAGCTAGATACATGCAAAGACCTAATCAAGGTTCTTAACATGACCCCAGACCACTTACTCAGAGGGCTAAACACTCTTATCATAGAAGTGCTTCCATTTTAAGACAATACAAGACTTAACCACTACATCATGAGATTAAGAGATAACCATGTCACTAGATCATTGAATGTTTACAACATAACCACCAGGATTCCAAGGATACATGACTATTGCAATCACTGGGTCACTAGATAAAAACACTAACTGCCTGAGAACTGGGAGACTGAAAGAAAACATAAACACCATCGCTTATTTGGAGACTCAACAACTATAGGATAAGTCTCATAATCATTGAATACTTAATCAGTTCATCATTTTATTTAGAGATTGCCCGACTGAAGGTATTTCTGATTTGGAGACTGGGTGACTATAGTTGCCTTCAAAATATTTATCAATGTAGTTGCTAGATCTCACATAGAACATTTAGAGACTTGGTGACTAAAAACATCCATTGAGTCTCATGAAGAAAAGGAATATTATCTATACTTAAAGAGATCACACAACAAAGGGTTTCAGGAGATTGCCAGACTAAAAGGAATATGTTGAACTTGTTAGGAGACTGGGTGACTAGCCGATGATTATAAAGTGCACATGCTTAAAGGCTCACTTAAGTGATTCGAAAAGGTAATGGAAAAAAAGAACTCGGTTAAGCTTTCCTAGGGTTTTTGGATTTTCAGAAGCATTTTTCGACCTATCACTTAGGTTTTTTTACCATTATGAACAATTTGAGAGCTCTGGGAGAGGAGATTGTAGGAAAATTATCACAAAAATAGGAAAAACCTTCAAAGGAGAAAAAACTAAAATGCAACCTTGAAATATTGAAAATACAACCAATAGTGGCTCTCTTTGAGTATGCTTGAACATCAGTTTATAGGAAGAAACTAGAATCTCTAGGTAGCAGACTAATCAAAATGTAACCTACTATAGGAAAATAACACATGAATTTAAATAGAAACACACCTATACACTACAAGACTACTATGCATGGAACAAGAGTTATTTCAATTGAAGAGAAATTTCAAAAATTGTCCATGCACTGGCAATTCCTATTCTTCACCATCCATATTTTTTAGAAAATATGAATCTTTCCCATGAGCCTGATGGATAACATAGGGACCAAACCATAATGATTCAAACTTTTTATGCTTTCCCTTATCCTCACTCCTTGCATTCCATTGAAGGACCAAATCTTCAGGCTGGAATTTCCTGACAGTTGCTCTTTTATCAAATAGATATTTCATCTTCTATTGTAGACTAATGTTTTCCTTTTGGCCTTCTCTTCTTGTTTCATTTAGTTCAACAAGCTGGAGCACCCTATCTTCTAGAGGATCAAACATTTATAGATCTTCCTCGTGTATAAATTTGTAGATAGGCAGTAAGTTGTTCACAGGAAGCCTTGATTTAATAACATAAACCATTTCAAAAGGAGAATTTCATGTAGCTCTCTTCTCTATGATCCTATCTACCCATAAAGCTAATTTCATCTTTGAATGTTAGGTTCTCTTGTTCATTTCTAAGGTCTTTTTCAGGATCTACAGAATACTTTTATTTCTTGATTCTTCTTGTCCATTAGCTTGTGGGTAATATGGGGATGAATATGACATTACTATGCCCATTTCCAAATATAAATCCTTGAGTTCTTGTGACCTAAAACTCATGGCATTATCCATCACTAACTTGACAGGAACACCAAACTTTGTAACAATGCTATCCATCAAGAATTCAATAACCACTATGCTTGTAGCCTTCTTTGTTGGGATTTCTTCAATCCACTTGGTAAAGTAGTCAGTGGCTACAATTATCCAACTATGTCCTCCACTGGACTTCTCAATGAACTCCCCAATGAAATCAATACCCCATGTAGAAAAAGGAGCTTTTGCCACTACAGGGTTCAACATCAGTGCTCCTCAAAACTTCAACTTGTTTGAGAACCTTTGGCATGGTTCACACTTTCTAACAAATGCATGGGTATCTTTGAATAACATAGGCCAGTAATACCCATCCCTCAAAATCTTATGAGCAGTTGCTCTAACTGAATGGTGTCCTCCACACATCCCAAAATGCATTTCTTTTAAAGTCTTCTTAGACTGTCCTTTGTCTAAACATAACAACAAGATCTCATCATTATCCTTCCAATACAAGTCACCTTGTAGTAGTATATACCTTTGGGCTTGCAATTTCAAGCTTCTTCTTTGATTATCATTAAGGCCCTTTAGGAAAATAGCATTCTTGAGAAAAAATAAAATGTTTGTGTACTAGGGCTGCATTTCAGTGCTAGTAAAATCTCTTCCATTGATATCAACATTGTTGACCTAAATCAGGTCCATATTTTCTTCAATCATTAACTTTTCTAGTCCTAGACCTCTGACAAGTTCTCCTGGATTCTATTAATCCACTTGCATCTTTTGCTAGTGACCTCACTTTGTACTAGAATATCCTTGACTGTAGCATGGGGGACATATGCATTTACTTTTGCACAAACAAGATAAGGTCTGAATGCTTTGACAGCCTTCACTAAAGCATAGGCTTGTTTTTCCATTAGCTCATAGTTCAATTCTGCTAACTATAGTGACTTGCTGAAAAAGGCAATGGGATGCTCAAATCCTTCATCATCCTTTTGTAACAAGACTGCTGCAATGGTGTGAAAAGATGCAAAAGAGAAGAGAGAAAAGGGCTTGGAATAATCAAGAGATGTCAGAACAGGAGCTTCTTGAATTTTTTTCTTTATCTTCTCAAAGGCTTCTTGTGCTTCTTGATCCCAAATAAACTTTACATCCTTTTTTAGAAGATTGACAATGGGTTTGACTAACTTAGCAAAATTTGCAATGAGTCTTCTGAAAAAATTTATTTGTCCAAAGAAAGATTGGACACCCTTGAGATTTTTGGGGGCAGGGACTTTCTTAATAGCTTCTACCCTTTCAAGATCAATCCTTACTCCTTCTTTGGACACTATATGACCTAGTAAATTTCCCTTAGTAATAGAAAAATGGAATTTCCTAGGATTCAAAGAGATACCATACTCTAGAGCTTTCATCAGAACCTTTTTTAGGTTATTACAATGATCTTCAGTTCTCTTAGAATATGTAGTCAAATCATCCTGGTACACAACCATGAGGACATCAATAAGGTCTTTAAAAGCTATGTCCATTACCCTTTGAAAAGTTGCTCTAGCATGTTTTAAACCAAAAGGCATCCAGACATACACATATGTTCCCCAAGGAGTGGTAAATGTCATCTTAAACTGCTCTAATTCTTTGACCAATACCTAGTTGTACCCTAAAAATCCATCTATCATGAAAAAAAAATCACCACCAGTCACTTTATGAAGCATAGCTTCCATATTAGGTAGTCCACAATTGTCTTTAAGTGAACCAACATTCAAATTCCTGAAATATACATGCAACCTTATGTCACCATTCTTCTTTCTGACTGGTACTAAGTTTGAGACCCATGAAGAATGTCTAATGTCTACCCTATAGGCCTTGAGATCATCATATGACCAATCAAAGACATGCTTATATCTATTTAGCAATCTTATTAAATTATTCCTTACATCCTTACTGAGACATTTCCCAACGTAGACAACTTGAGGGGAAGTTTCTGACCCTAGGTTTATCTCTTCTAGGTCATCCACCTTGGCATTTGACTTTTGGGACATGTGACTTTCATTTATTTTGAGCATGCCTTCTAACTCCACTAAACCATTGGGGATATGGTTAGAGGGAAACTGAACAACCTCATTTCCCATGACACAATCTTTCCCATCAACAATTTCTTGATAGGCATCAAAATCAATTTGCTAACCTTCATACATATCCAAACCTTGAATAAATCTTAAGATGTCACTATCATCCTCAAAAACTTTCCAATTGCAAACATTATCAAGGATAGTTAGTCTACTTTTTATTTCCAATTTTGACACCCCAGTAAGGTTTGCATCATTTCTCTTTAATGCAACATTTTCAAGGAAGTCTTCCATAATTTTTTTTGATCTTTCTACCCACATAATATTGAAAGCATCAAAAAATTCAATTCTATCCTAGACAACATATTTATATAACTTAAGTCTATCATCCTTAGCAACATATTGTGATCTAATCTAAGCAATGATTAATTGGGAATCTCCATAAACTTTTAAAGATCTTATACCATGTTTTACTACAATATCTAATCCCAATATCAAAGCTCCATATTCAGCAGTGTTATTTGTGCATTGGAAGGTCAACAGAAAAGAGTACTTAAAAGTAATACATGATGGGGATATTAATAAAACACCAGCTCCTGAGCCCTCTTTAGAGAATCCACCATCAAAATATAGTTTCCATAGTCCATCTTGTTGTAAGAGAAATTCATCAGCAATTGGATCAGTATTTTTAGGCTGAGGTACAATTTCTTCTATCATGAAGTTATTCATGTCAATATCAACATAACAATTTAGATCCTCAAGAGCTACCATCTCAATCATCACTAATGAACGAGGTTCTCTATAAAACTTTACCTCATTACCATTCACAAGAATTGTGGCATATAATGATAGATCCAATTGTAGCTTTACTCCTACTGTTTCTTCCCACTATCTTGATAGTAGCATACCATAATGAGGTTTGGTATCAACTACAACAACATCCATCTTGTAAGTGGCCTCAGGGAATGCACCAATCTTTACCTCTATTCCAACCAAGGTCCCTACCACAAGAATAGCTTTTTTATCCATGGCATAACATCTGCCATTGGATGTATCAACTTGAAGTCCCAATTCCTTCATTACATGGTAGGGCATTACTGTAATTGAAGCACTAGAGTCTATCACAATTTTTAGCAATAAATTAGTCACAATCAGAGTGACATAAAAAGGATCAATGGAGGATGGCTCTGGAGTTACAATATTTCCAACATAGAAGTTGGAGACTCCTTTAGTTATCTCAGGTCCTACCACTGGTTTCACCTTTTCTGTCACAATAGGAAGGTCTTCTTGTTCATTTATCAGAGCCAAAGCTATTGCCTTATGCTCCTTTATTTTAAGCATTTCTAACAAAGGGATTGATACCTTCATCTAAGACAAAGCATGTCTCATGTCAAAATTTGGGGCCTCAATAGAAAGATCAGACAGATTTCTTTTCCCACCAGCCCTCTTATTTCTCTATTCTGTGATATTTTCCTCATTTTTCTTAGTATTTTGAACCACAACAGGTTTTTTCTTGTTGTTGCTATCCTTGTTTAGGGAAGCAACAGGTTTAGGAGAAACCTTACTCTAAGAATCATCCTTGACAAAGAGTGACCTAGGGACTCCTTGATCTGCATCAACCCTTCTATTTCTTAAGTTGTATGAAGATCTAGCTTGAGAAATAGCAGCCATAGTTAGATTCTTAATTTCTTCAATACTAGGCTTTCTCCAATGAGTACCTTCTATCTTTGGCCTTTTAATATTTGTTTGAGTAGTCTCAGTATCAGATTCCTCATGATCAAAATGGGAAAATATTTGTTGCTCATGACAGGGTGAAATCTACTTTTATGGTTAACATCTTCTAATATCTTTTCATCATCTGAAGAGGTAGATTCATCCACCCTTTGAGTGGTCAACATATTTACTATAGGCTTTCTAGAGCCTTCATGGTCTCCTACAGGTATATCTTCAAGCTCATCTTCTAAAGCTTGAGCAATAGCACATTGAAAAGGTGAGTGAGACATGTTGTAGAACATACACCATGGAATATTTTCCACATTGTGGGTTGTATTCTTTTTTGAAGGATCAGGAGTATCTCTTCCCTTTTGTGGCTCATGGTTGTCAAAAATAGGCTTCTCATCCTTCCAATTTGTCTTATATGGTTGGTCATGTAATATAGGAAATATCTCCTACCTTTGATAAGGTGGTTTATTATCTTGGAAACTCTTCCCACCTCTATCAAGTCTAGTAGATAGATCCTTAATAGCATTGGCCAATTTTTCAACCTTGTCATCTTCCCTAGTAGGTTTCACAATATGTGGCCTAGTCTCTTTCCATAGTCTTCCTTCATCCCTCTTATACATTTGACTAGATGCTTTCCTATTACTTTCAATATTTATTGCTAGTTTGAAGGCATCTCTCAAAGTACATGGACTTTTGTCTCTTAAAAGGTAAGACATCTTTCCCTCTACAGCATTGAATTATGTGGTCAAACAAACTTCATCATCTAGTCTTAAGACCTGGAATAGCTTGTACATGGATTTCTGAAACCTACCATTGAACTCTGACATTCTTCTATTTGCATGCTTCTTGATATTATTGAACTCATTTAGCATGTAACTAAAGTTGACATGTTCAGCATACTGTTCTTTAAAGCTTCTTATAAACTCATCCCATGAGGTAATACTATTTTCAAGTAAACCTCTATACCAATCCCTAGCATCTTCTATCAAAGATTGAACAAAAATTTTCATGACAACATCTTCACTTTCTATTTCATAATCATTTATTTTATCTGTGAAAGATTTAAGATGTTCTTCATAAGTAATAACATTGTTACCAGTGAACTTAGGGATCTTGTCTCTCACCTCAGTTGGGATGACATTTGGCTAACTAGGAATACCATCAAAGAACAATGGCCTGTATGTGTCCAGATGAACCGGCCTTCTTTGAACATTTTTTGAAGCTTGGGCCCCACCTCCTCTAGTATTTTGATGCACAACATTTCCAACAAGATTACCAGTAAATGGAACTATATGACTTATACATTGAAGTGGTCCTTGGACCATTTGATTTGAGACTAAAGCTTGTGTATTGGGGACAGGACCAGCTAATTGATTCTGTGGTATTGGCCCACTGATAATAGGGACTGAACTACTAGCATTTGTATTCCTATTAGTATGAAGGAAAGCAAAATTTCTCTTCATTTCATCTGTAGGAGCCTCTAATTATAGCTTCTCTAGTAATTGGATGGTCAAGTCCTCTTTTTCTCTTCTATCCTTTTCTAGATCTTAGCTAGCCTAAGATATTGTGGTAGGATTAGCCCCATTCCTTTTTGAATAATTTATGCTAATTCCAACTACTTTTTATTTTCCCTTGTCAGATGCATCTATCACTTTACTTATAAGATCCTCATTTCTTTTGATCTCTGATGGATGCAACTATCTTAGGACATAGCCTTCCCCTTCAAACTCATTTTTCTCAGGATCTGGCTTGTTATTGTTGACTTGTTGTCTTCAAAATTTGGACATCACCAAACAACTTACTATCTAAACCAATAACTTTTTGTTTCAGACTTTTTGCTTGGATCTCATTATTTTTTGTCTTTCTAAGATTCATAGATTTCTTGTTCCCACTCCTTTTGTCTTTTAGTATTTTCTAAAAATTGCTCTTGGTCCTTTTTTCACAAAGCAAAAACTTCTTGCTTTAATTTCTTAGAATCATAAGATTCAGTGTCAGCAGCAAAAGCATATTATGTTTGCTCTACATTTTCTTGTGCAGGAAAGAAACCAATATCTATAAATTCATTCTCCTGAGGTGGACTAATGGACTCAAGCTCTATTCTTCTAAGGAATTTTAGATTCTTAGAAAAAGATGGGATCTCATTTTGGGCGAGAATGGGAACATCTTCTTGAACTGGTCTAGGGGAATCATTACTAGTTGTTCCTCTTCTGGACCATTGCTTTCTACTAGGTGTATGCAATTCTTCACCCATTTTTCTTTATGGGTGTTCCATATAGTATGACCTAGCATTCCTTGGCTTGCTCATGTCACTTTGACAAGATCATCTAAAATTTTCAAAAACTTTTACCAGCAACTAGTAAACACAGAGTTTAGGGCCACCACCCACAAATTTGTGGGAATAGATTGATAAACTGGTCTTTCAAATACAACAATAAACATTTAGCAAATCTGTTAGCAAGTTTATTGCAAAAATATTTTAAAGTTCCCCAGTAGAGTTGCCAATTTTGTTAGTGCTCAATATTGCAAATGATCAAAACTTAATCAGAAAGCCCCTGATCCATAACTCTAGCAGTCCCAATAGATGCATCAACAATAGTAAACACTAAGGTGTTAAGGATATGAAATCCTTCTTCTCTTTGAGCCTTAAGATATTCAAAAAAGTAATGGCAAAAAAGAACTCGATATCCAAAATGGGAGAACATGGGGTGGCTGGGGGCACCCATAGACTCTTATCACAGTAAATGTTTTCTCATAATATAAGTCTCCCCAGTTATGGCCTTTAGCCCATTTGTCAAAAAATTGTTGAGGCCTTAATAATTGCATATCCTTTACTAGCAGCCTAGAGAGATTCACTCATAAGGTGAGTAGAATTGGTTGTACCATCCAATTCTGAAAGGCACTAAAGTCACATTCTGGTGAAGTACCACTCCATGCCCTTATCCAAAATTGAACTGGATTGGGTTGTTCATTACACATCATTTATGGCCTGAGGTACTCCAAGTTCATAATGTTGTAATTATAAAACAAAATGAGGTGCATTAAGAGGTAATAATGCATGAATCTAGGTGAATTTTCTTTCTTTCTTATTGCCTCAATTCCTTCATGCATTCTATTAATGACATATCCAATGTAGTCATATCCTTTTCTTGTATGCATGCTCTGTGAGTCTAACACCATCATCAGGATGTCATATGAAATCCAATCTGCCCCACCATCTACCTCCAACACTCTATATAAATCCATATGCAATATATTTCATGTAGAAACATAAGTCCTTGTAGAAGTATGGGGCTTCCTCGGCCACTACTGCAATGTAGTTCTTGTTGGCTCGTGGTACATGGTTTCTAATTTCCTTGGATACAAGGATGGATTCTTGAGTGTACTTATAGGCCTGGGCCTATAAATTAATCTCAGTGGCCATGGGGATGTGGATACCAAAATCCCTCATGAAAGAATTTATGTCTAATATAACTAAAGTTGAGCCATCACTCTTTCTTATTGTTTTGGACAAGGGGTCATAACTATTGGCCAATGCAATTAACAAATCAACATCTAGGAAGATGCCTGGGACTATCAACTTAGCTAAACATGAGGTCCAAGGGTTTGAAATGGGTACTAGACTATCAGCAATCTTATAAAAATACCTTAAAAGGCACATTCCAATCACATCAGGTTTCCTGGCATCTCTATAGTAACTCAGATTATCAGCGAAGCATTCCTCACTAACCTTTTTGTTTTGTGATGATCCCGGCAGCAAAGTGAGAAATTCATCCGAGAAACTTTCCTTTTCTTTTTCTTTTGAACCTTTATTGGTATAAGCTCTGTTGGTTGATGGTTGACTCATCCTGACTGTAGATAGAAATTCTTCTGAAGCTTCTAAACTTTACTAAACTCTTCAATCACTGAAAAACTCAAGAATTCAGTAATTCTTCTAGCCGTGAGCTGAGAAAATGACAGGTAATCAAATTTGTAATTCATGTCACTTATGCCATTACTTGGCACATTCTAAACTTCAATTCACTAGTCGTGAGCTGAGAAAGTGATAGGTAATCAAATTTGATTTCTGGCGACCTAGTGACTACATAGCCAATCATAGTCACTGAAAGACTTGGCTCTTTTTCATATTCTTCAGAGATTAGGTGACTAAAGGGAACTCTCTAAGTCATTTAATAATTTTACCTTTTAAAATTTATCATGAGACTTGGAGACTATAGTCATAAATTATAATTGCTAGATGATTTTACCTTTTATGATTTTATCTTGTGACTTGGAGACTCTTTGAAACTTTAATTTTTCATTCTGTGACCCAACAACTATAGTTAGTCTCTTCATCACTGCAAAATGTATCACTTATTAATCTTATTTTGAGACCTGGTGACAAATGCCTTTCCAAAGTCTCAATAGCTTTTCTCCTTATTCAGAGACTTGGTGACTAGCAATGAGTCTCTTAATCACTGAAACCTGTTGAATTTTTAAATTTTTTCTGGAGACTACCTGACTTCTCCCATCTAGAGACCTGGTGACTAGCAGTGAGTCTCTTAATCATTGAAACCTGTTGACTTTTCAAAGTTTTTTCTGGAGACTACTTGACTTTGCCCATCTTGAGACCTGGCGACAAAAGAGAAATCTCTTAATCGCTGAAACTCTGTTCAAATTCTCATTTCTTCTCACTACTTCATGATAGCCACAGGATCTTAATCTAATGGTAGTCATTCAATCTCATAAACTTTATTCTTACTTTGACTTTCATAGGAGATTTGGAGACTAAACCTTTCTGGAGATCTAGCGACTATAGGCAGAATATCTTTGATTTATTGCTTCTAGAGACTAAGTGACTATAGTTTATCTTGTAATCACTAAGAGATTATTATTTCTTTATTTTACTCTGTGACCAATCAGGAATGAACATGTCATCAAATCTAGCAAATGAATTCATATCTTTTTTCATTTTTTGACCTCGGCAAACACTTAACCCTTATTCATCTAGCGATTATGTGACTAAAGTTACCTCCCAATCGCTGAATGATTTTCTTAACCTAGGTTTGGTCTGGAGACTAGGTGACAAAGAATTTCTCACAGTCACTAAAACTTTTCTTAACTGATGGTTTGACTTGGAGATAATGCGACCACCGCCTGATCAAAATTGTATCAACAATTCATATTCATCTTGTGAAAACCTTTACCTTAACTCATCACCTTCTGGTGAACACACGACTGAAGATATCTCACAGTCTCTTAATACTTTCCTTTACCCTGGTTAAATCTAGAGACTACGTGAAAGCCTTTATTCTCTAGGTCACTAGATATCTCGCTTAACCTTAGTTAGACTATGAGATTAAACACCAACTGTGTCGCTAGATCACTGAATTTTTACAACATAACCACTAGGATTCTAAGGATACGTGACTACTGCAATCGCTGGGTCACTGGATAAAAACACTAACTACCTAAGAACTGAGAGACTTGGTGACTAAAAGAAAACATAACTGCCATTGCTCATTTGGAGACTCAGCGACTATAGGAGAAGTCTCATAATCACTGAATACTTAATCACCTCATCATTTTATTTAGAGATCACCTAACTGAAGGTATTTCTAATCTAGAGACCGGGTGACTATAATTTCCTTCAAAATATTTATCAGTGTAGTCGCTAGATCTCACGTAGAACATTCAAAGACTTGGCGATTGAAAACATCCGCTGAGTCTCATGAAGAAAAGGAATATTCTCTATACTTAAAGAGATCACGTGACAAAGGGTTTTGGGAGATCACCAAACTAAAATGAATATGTTGAACTCATTAGGAGACTGGGTGACTAGTTGATGATTATAAAGCGCACATGCTTAAAGGCTCACTTAAGTGATTCAAAAAAGTAATGGCAAAAAAGACCTTGGTTAAGCTTTCCTAGTGTTTTTGGATTTTCAAAAGCATTTTTTGACCTAGCACTTAGGGTTTTTTGACCATTATGAACAATTTGAGAGCTCTGGGAGAGGAGATTGCAGGAAAATTATCACAAAAATAGGAAAAACCTTCAAAGGAGAAAAACCTAAAATGCAACCTTGAAATATTGAAAATACTACAAACACAACCATACTCATAATCCTGCACACTCGATTTAGATGTCAGTATCTCATAAACTCAATGCATATATAATCATATCGAAAGTGAAACAAGATCAATAATAACATCTAAACTCAATACATAAAGAAAACTACATTTCATGAATCATAAACATAATCCACATTATATCCTAATTCTACAAACATCAAAATGTAAATTCAATTTTTCACATAAACAAGTAACCCTAATTTAATCATTGAACCATTACACTATTAGCTTTTTCTATTCTATAAGATAATGTAACAAATGCAAAATTTAGAATTCATATATCATAATGGTAAGCATGAAACCAATACAAGCATATAAAGAGTACGACTAACATCATCATCATATAAATCTATAAAAATCATCTCATAAGGTCTAATGATAGAAAGTCATAATCCAAAATAGGTCTAATGTCTCTAAAAAATGTATCATCAAGATAAACCAAGTGTCAAAACAATTGTCGAGCTAAGATGGGTCGGGGTAGGACCTCACAATTAGGAGGTGGTGTTGAATCTAAGCAAAAGAAGGAATGATCTAACTATCCCTACAATGGTTTTAAAAAACTAAATCTACGATCATTTAGATAGCTTGATTCTCATCTTGACAAAAATCTTGACATTAGAAACTATCTCCCTCCCATAAAGGAAATCAATTTTGTTGGTATAAGTTTTCCACAGTCCATGTAATTATGCAAAATTGTTTTGGCTAAAAATTGTGTATTTTTTCAAGTGATGTTTTAGATTACACTCGTTGATCCATCATCAGGAAGAACAAAGTATGATATGATTGCAAATAGAGCCTCTAAAAATAAAAGAAAACAACAATAAGAAAAAAATTAACAAATAATTAAATTAAAAATTAAAAAATTCAAGATAAATAAACATTCAAGAAATCAATAAGGAAAGAGAAAATAAAATATGTATAACACAACACCCAGACATTGTATCCATCATTCAAAGACTAAATACAATAAGTTTGAAATCAATGACAACATAACATTCATATGTACAATAAACTTTATATTTTGAATTAGGGACTAGAGCTATGTTAGTCATCATTATAAAAGAATTCTAATCATCCTTATAATTAATATAATATACATGTAGGATTCTCTTGAAGATCTTATCCAATAATCCATCTACATTATGAAGTACAATGGGGGATTATACAAGGCTTCTCATGCCCATCCATCAAGTTTGTAAGCATGTAAATTATACATATCATTTGGGCTCCCAACCCCACTGGGGTTACTCTACTTGAATACACCCTTATGTTGTAGGAAATAAGGAAACAACAATTGAGGGGGAGGGGGTGAATTAGTTGTTCCTAAAGTTAAAAAATTCAAAACCCTTAAACCTTAAAACACTTATTTCTGATCTTAACGAGTTACGATAGGATGCATGAATCAGAAACACATCCACAACACAAAATACAGAGATTTTTATTGTGGAAACTCAAATAGGGAAAAACCACGGTAGGGCTTGAACCCATAATAAGTCACTACCTTGTTAGAAGTACAACTTATTATAAAAGAGGAATGCACATGCATTCAAGCACACTTACTAGAGCTCACTACTCAAAAATGTATTGGACTCAATCCTACGGAAGACTAATAGCCTTACAATACCACTACTATGGTCAATTCAAATAAAAATCTAAGAATTTCATGAGATGTATAGTATCATCTACCTTATGCCTAAGTTAGCTCCAATGAAGTATAGCATAGATATATGATCAACCCTTCACTGAATCCTTCAAAAAAAAACTCTAATCACCAATAGATTTGTCACTCTTTCTCCACAATCAGTCAAGCATCTGCAATTCAAACAATTTACCTAATTCTTTAAATAATTCATCAAACAAAGTCAAAAAAACCCACATTTTAAAATTTAAAATACAAGCACCAAAAATTACAATTCAAATCCACAATTGACCACCAAAATATAGAAATGATCCATATAAACACCCTCAATCTCACAACACATTCATAAATCATGCATTTTCAACAAAAATGATTTACTAATCAAGTTGGCCAAGAACACAATAAAATATCAACCAACTGAAAAATACTCTAATCATGATCACCATGATCGATGCAAAATACCAAATCAACAAGAACATAATCTAATAACATCCATAGACATCATGAAGAGAACACACTATTCAAAGCCACCTGAACCTTTGAATTCAACATCTCACATATCGAACCCCAAGAACACTATCACCTTCAATTGTAACACCTGAAAAATGCCTTGCACACCTTTGGACCATGAACCTTCTAAACTAAGGACACACCAGTATGTCCCAAACATACTCCTTGATGTACAAAAAAAATACAAACCTAGAAGTGCACACTGAACCAATCTTTGTCACCCTATCAATACTATAAAATAGTATAAGAACTAGTCACCGAACCTATCCTCATAACTCATCCAATTCTTCACATGCACCTCTATAACTTGACATAGACCAAGTCAAAAATCTCTACAACATCTCCTTACATGCAAAACCATTTTCCTCTAGCCATCAAACCACATCAAACCTATGTGCATACAACACTACTAGCCAAATTTCTATGTTGACATCAATGACAACACATCCAACTTGCCAACAATCGCCTCCTTTGGCATTGATGGAAAAATATGATGTGAAAAACATGTAATGCAATAAGAAATGAAAAATCTCCCCCTAAGATCAACCATCAACAGTACTACCAACAATGTCCACAATATTTATCATTATCTTTTAGAGTCTCTCTGTCTCTTCTCCCATTGGGAATAAGCTTCCTCTTTGTTCTATACTTATTGCATATGCTTCTCTCCATAGTCTCTCTCCCTTAGATATGTATTGTTACTCACATGAACTCTTATCCTTATCTAAATCTCTTTCTTATGTGAAATTATGACTTTTTTTCACATGCTCATCTCCCCCTTTGACATCAATGGAAAAGGAAAATGCATGCTATGAACCGAAACTCTCACACCAAAAATAAAAACACCTACCTTACCAAGTTGACTACTCCCCCTGAGTAATAGCCTCCAAATACCAATCCAATTGAATGATATCTTCATTAAGTGCACTTAACTAATGTAATCATCTACATCTTAGTTCTGATTAGGAGGGGAAATTACCCCCAACTTACCTCTGAGATACACAAATGTATCCCTGTTGGATACAATTGTCTAAAGGACATTGTTGGATTAGCTATGTGTTGTCTTTGATGTCACACAAATGTCATATCAATTATCGCTCCCAGTATCTACCGAGTTTAGTCGGTCAGCTAAGCGGTTATCAGTATCTACCGAGTTTAGTCGGTCAGCTAAGTGGTTCTCAGTATCTACCGAGTTCAGTCAGTCAGCTAAGCGGTTCTCAATATCTACCAAGCTCAGTCGGTCAGCTAGGTGGTTTTTAGTGTCTACCGAGTTCTCTCGGGTGTCTAAAGAAAACTTGGCAGGATATCAGTGTTAATCGAGCCTCCTCGGTTATCGAAGGAAAATTAGTGGTTACTGATCTCTCTCGGTCTCCAAAGGATGTTGCAAAATTTTCTATGGTTACCGAGTTCTCTCGGTCACTGAAGGAAATCTTTTCAAGATTAATGTTTACCGAGAAAGGTCGGCCCTTTCAAAGAATTTTGTTATTACAGTTTGTTTATCCTAGCTGACTGTTATAATAATTATTTGTGCCGACTTGTCAATCTAAATGATTATGAAATGGCATATATATAGAAGTTCAAATGGTGAATAAAATATATACAGCATGCAGAAATCATTTTTGAAGAAGTGTGTGTGTGAATTTTGAAGGATGGTCAGATATCCTTGAGGAGCAGCAAAGATTTAATTGATCAGTAAGGATCTAGTGAAACATAACAGAGATCTATATTCAACAATTCAGTTGCAGGTTATTTCATTGTTACTCTCTAGCAATTGTAGTAGTGATATCCAAATCTCTTAACCGAGTTGGTTTAACAACCATTTTGTAAATCCTCTAACAAGGTAACAGTTCTATTGAATTGTTTCAAGACCTCTTACAAGGCCACTCCTAGCAGGGTGATTAAATCCTCTAACAAGGTCACACCTAACAGTGTGTTTTGTAACCTTTTACCGGGTTGGCTTCTAACCGGGCATCACTTCAGAAGAGTGAAAAATAGTAACTAGTTACATTGGTGGTTTTTCCCATATTGGGTTTCCATGATAAATCTAGTGTCTCTTGTGTTCATGTTATTTTCTTTATTCATGTAAGTTAATCAGTGATGAATGCTTAAGAACAGTTTAATTATTACACACTTCAAGGATCAAGTTTTCAGCATTTCTCTGTATAATTACCGAGTGGCACGGTAAATAATTTGTTAAGATATTTAAGGGATCTATGGTAATATTTTTGTGGTTAACTGATTCACCCCCCCCCCCCTCTCAGTTACTGCATCTATATTTCCAACAATTGGTATCAGAGCTTTTGGTGCTTGCAGGAAGGGTTTCAAGGACCAAGCTAAAGATCAGGATGTCTTACAAAAGAGAAATTCCAAGGCTTAACAGAAATAACTTTTCAGCATGGCAAGGTCTCATGAGATTACATCTAGCTTCCATTGGTGATTTAGGATGCAAATATATTGATCAAGAATATACAATTCCTACTGGCACATTAACTATTGAAGACATTGCAGAGAAGAAGAACCATAACACTATGATGATAGACATTGCATCAGCTCTTAGCTATGAAGAATTTGATGAAATCAAAGACTGCACAACTGCTCATGAAATGTGCAACAAGCTGAAGAAAATCTATGGCGGTGATGACAATGTGAAGAGAGCCAAAGCAGAGAGCCTAAGAGGATAGTTTGATCAAATGAAAATGAGAGAAGAAGAAAACATTGCAAAATAAGTTGAAAGGATCAAGACAAGTGTTAGTGCAATCAGAGCTTCTGGAGGAAAAATTGATGATGAAACAGTTATAAGTAAGGTTCTTAGAACATTACTCCCTATTTATGCAATAAGAGTTTCTGCTATTCAAGAAAGAAGATGTGAAGAAAATCACAATATAACTTTGGATGCCTTAGTTAGAAGATTGACAGCCTTTGAACTGGATAACTATGACAACTATGTTCCAACTTCTAAAAATATTGAATCAGCTTTTGAGGCCAAACTTTCACTCAAGAAAGGGAAGAAAATCCAATCAGAAAGTGAAGAAGAATCAGAGGAAAGTTCTGATAGCAATCTTGAAGTTATTGAAGCATTACTTGCAAAGAAGTATTCAAGAGGCAAAGGAAAATACAGAGGTAAAACTCCCTTAATCTATTTTTGATGTGAAGAAATTGGTCATATTGCAGCTAGGTGTCCAAACAAGCAAAGCAAAGATGAGAAGAAAAATTACAAGTACAATGGCAAGAAAAATTTCAAATCATTCAAGGACAAAGGTAAGAAAACATGTTTCTTAGCTAAAGATTCGGATGATAGTGAAGAAGAAATTGTTTTCATTGCTGTAAAAGATGAATCTGATAATGATGAAGATGAGATGGAACTTATCTCTCATATAAGCAAGAATGATACATGGATTATAGACAGTGGATGCTCACATCATATGACTGGTGACAGGACCAAGTTTGAACACTTTGAAAACTTTGATGGTGGTAATGTAAGGCTTGGAAACAATGAACCCTATTGTATAAAAGGAAAGGGATGAATTTCATTAACCAAAGAACTTATATGTGATAATGCATATTGGGTCAAAGGACTAAAGCATAATCTTCTAAGTGTAGCACAGCTAATCAACATTGGATTCAAGGTTGAATTCATGAATGGCAAAGCAAGACTACTGGATGAC
The DNA here is from genome assembly GCA_027943335.1 of Chamaecyparis obtusa. Lineage (NCBI taxonomy): Eukaryota > Viridiplantae > Streptophyta > Pinopsida > Cupressales > Cupressaceae > Chamaecyparis > Chamaecyparis obtusa. The sequence continues at coordinate 384,574 of BSBK01002614.1, read as the reverse complement.
AAAGGAAAACTGATAGGATCAGGCAAACAAACCAAAGGTAACCTATTTTATCTTGATCTTGGTGATTACTCATGTTTTATTGCTCAAATTGAAGAAAGTTGGCTATGGCACAAAAGGTTATGTCATGTAAATGTTGACAACATGATAAAAATAAGCAAATTTAAGAAAGTAAGAGGTATTCCTACTTTGAAGAAACCTGATGTTGGTCTATGCAAGAATTGTCAAATTGGTAAAATGGGAAAGTCTAGTTTCAAAAGTAAAAACTATCAGTCTGAAGATATTTTGGAAATTGTGCATACTGATTTATGTGGACCTATTGGAATTGAGAGCTATACCAGAGAAAAATTCTTTATTCTCTTTGTTGATGATTATTCTAGAATGATGACTGTTATGTATTTAAGAGAAAAGTCTGAAGCATTTGAGAAATTCAAATGGTATTTAGCAAGAGTAGAAAAGGAAATAGGAAAAAGAATAAAATGTTTGAGATCAGACAGAGGTGGTGAATTCATCTCCCATGAATTCAATAATTTCTACATTGAAAGAGGAATCAAAAGATAGGTATCAGCCCTGAGAACTCCTGAGCAGAATGGAATAGCTGAAAGAAGGAACAGATCTATCATGGACTGTGCAAGGACTCTAATGATCGAAAAGAACATTGCTATTAAATACTGGAAGGAAGCTATCAGCACTGCAGTTCATACCTTGAACCGAGTACAGCTGAGAAAAGACACATTCAAGACTCCATATGAGCTATGAAAAGATTGAAGAAGAAAGCAAAAAGGAACCAGAGGACTACAGAAAAATTTTTTACATCGAACCTGATACATTGCCAGACACATGTAAGGAGACTACATCTACCGAGCCCAGTATAGTAACTGAATCACAAGAAGAAGTTCTAACTGAGTCACAAGAAGAAGTTCTAACCGAGTCACAAAGTACCGAGTCTCAGTCTGAAGCTACCGAGCAAGTATCTACTGAGCCCGAGAAATCTGAACTTGAAGATGAAGAAGATGACAATATAACTCATTCAGGAAGCAATGAACCTGTATTAGCCAAGTACGTCAAAAAGCATCATAAACCAGATCAGATTATTGGAAACAAATCAGATGGTACTATGACAAGAAGTAAACTAAAAGGTACATGTTTATTTGCTGATTTTGAACCTAAAAATGTCAAAGATGCATTAGAAAATGAAATTTGGATTGAGGCTATGAATGAAGAAATAGAGAAAATAGAGAAAAATAAGACATGGACTCTTGCACCTAGGCCTAAAGATAAAAATGTAATTGGGACAAAATGGGTATTCAAAAATAAGTTGAATGAAGATGGTCAAGTATCAAGAAACAAAGCAAGATTGGTATGTAAAGGATATTCTCAAGAAGAAGGAATAGATTATGGAGAGACTTTTGCTCCTATTGCAAGATTAGAAGGTGTGAGGACTTTACTTGCATATGCAGCACATAAAGGATTTAAGGTATATCAGATGGATATCAAATCTACTTTTCTCAATGGTATTCTTGAGGAAGAAGTCTACATTGAGCAACCTGAAGGTTTTATTGATCCAGACAAAAGGGATATGGTCTACAAATTACACAAAGCATTGTATGGTCTGAAATAAGCTCCTAGAGCATGGTATGAAAGATTACATAACTATCTTACTCAGATTAATTTCAAAAGGGCTAATGACAATAGCAATTTATACATAAAAGAAGGATCAGACAATAAAATTGTTTTGGCAGAAATATTTGTGGATGATACTGTGTTTACAGGAAATGATGATCAGTGCAAAGAATTTTTAGAGCTTATGAACAAAGAATTTGAAATGTCTATGTTTGGTCAAATAAAATTCTTTGTTGGACTTCAGATTCAGCAGAACAAAAATGGTATCTACATTACTCAGTCTAAATATATCAGGGAAATACTTAAGAAATTTGGTATGGAAGATTCAAAACTAGTTGGTACACCCATGTGTACTGGACTAAAGCTTACCAAAGATGATGATTCAAAAGAAGTAGATCAAACCTTATACAGATCAATGATTGGAAAATTATAGTATGCGGTACACACAAGGCCTGATATTGCCTTAGCAGTTGGAATAGTGGCAAGATTCTCGGCTAAACCCAGAGAAAATCACATGATGGAAATCAAAAGAATCTTGAGGTATTTAAGGGGAACTGAAGATTATGGCTTGTGGTATAAATTTGGAGGCAATATAGATTTAAAAGTGTTTACTGATGCTAATTAAGCAGGAAACATTGATGACAGAAAGAGTACAAGTGGTGGTGCATTCTTTCTTGGCAAGAGGTTAGTATCTTGGACTAGTAAAAAGCAAAACTGCACATCCCAATCCACAGTAGAAGTAGAATATGTTGCTACAGCAGTAAACTACTCTAATATTATATGGTTTAAACAACTTTTGGAAGGCATGAAGGTTGAGATCAAAGAACCAGTTGTTATGTTTTGTGATAATACAAGTGCAATAAATATTTCAAAGAATCCAGTAATGCATTCCAAAACTAAGCACATTGCAATTAAATATCACTTTGTCAGAGAATTGGTGCAGGACAAGGAAATCAGATTGGAATATATTCATACAAAAGAACAAATTGCAGATATCTTCACCAAACCACTACCTAAGGATGCATTCTTGTATCTAAGAGGAAAGTTAGGGGTCACTCCCCTGTCCGAAGTTTACTAAATAAAGTTTTAGTGATGCATCAACCAGAACATGTTGAAGATCAATCAGTTGATGTAGCACAGTCAGGGAATCATTGCATATGAATCAGTACATAAGGTACATTGATATTTACTGAAACTATGTAAGTTGTCTTTGGCATGTGTTGTCAAAGAGGGAGAGTTTGTTGTCATTTCAAGAAATTTCTAAGAAGAATAATTTGAGAAGTTAAGAGGGAGAGTTCTCAGTCAGAGAAAGAAGTTTGAAGATGATGAGAATCAGAATGAAGCTAAGGATATGTTTCTTACTCTTGGTTTATCTGTGAAATTTTATTGTGCTATGACATGTTGTGTTGCCATCAATGCCAAAGAGAGAGATTGTTGGATACAATTGTCTGAAGGACATTGTTGGATTAGCTATGTGTTGTCTTTGATGTCACACAAATGTCATATCAATTATCGCTCCCAGTATCTACCGAGTTCAGTCGGTCAGCTAAGTGGTTCTCAGTATCTACCAAGTTCAGTCGGTCAGCTAAGCGGTTCTCAGTATCTACCAAGTTCAGTTGGTCAGCTAAGCAGTTCTCAGTATCTATCGAGCTCAGTCGGTTAGCTAGGCAGTTTTTAGTGTCTATCGAGTTCTCTCGGGTGTCTAAAGAAAACTTGACATGATAGCAGTGTTAACCGAGCCTGCTTGGTTATCGAAGGAAAATTAGTGGTTACCGAGCTCTCTCGGTCTCCAAAGGATGTTTCAAAATTCACTATGGTTACCTAGTTCTCTCGGTCACCGAAGGAAATCTTTTCAGGATTAATGTTTACCGAGAAAGGTCGGCCCTTTCGAAGAATTTTGTTATTAAAGTTTGTTTATCCCAGCTGACTGTTATAATAATTATTTGTGTCGACTTGTCAATCTAAATGATTATGAAATGGCATATATATAGAAGGTCAAATGGTGAATAAAACATATACAGCATGAAGAAATCATTTTTGAAGAAGTGTGTGTGTGAATTTTGAAGGATGGTCAGATATCCTTGAGGAGCAGCAAAGATTTGATTAATCAGTAAGGATCTAGTGAAACAGAATAGAGATCTATATTTAGCAATTTAGTTGCAGGTTATTTCATTGTTACTCTCTAGCAATTGTAGCAGTGATATCCAAATCTCTTAATCGAGTTGGTTTAACAACCATTTTGTAAATCCTTTAACAAGGTAACAGTTCTATTGAATTGTTTCAAGACCTCTTACAAGGCCACTCCTAGCAGGGTGATTAAATCCTCTAACAAGGTCACACCTAACAGTGTGTTTTGTAACCTTTTACCGGGTTGGCTTCTAACCGGGCATCACTTCAGAAGAGTGAAAAATAGTAACTAGTTACATTGGTGGTTTTTCCCATATTGGGTTTCCACGATAAATCTGGTGTCTCTTGTGTTCATGTTATTTTATTTATTCATGTAAGTTAATCAGTGATGAATGCTTAAGAACAGTTTAATTATTACACATGTCAAGGATCAAGTTTTTAGCATTTCTCTGTATAATTACCGAGTGGCACAGTAAATAATTTGTTAAGATATTTAAGGGATCTATGGTAATATTTTTGTGGTTAACTAATTCACCCCCCCCCCTCTCAGTTACTGCATCTATATTTCCAACAATCCCTAGTAAATGGCTTGGTGAATATATCATCTATTTTCTCCTTAGTAGGAACATGCTTTGGTATCACCTCTTTCTCATTCACGTTCTCTCTCAAGAAGTGGTACTTAATTGAGATGTAATTTATCCTTGAGTGTTGCACTAGATTCTTAGAGATATTTATGGCACTCAAATTATCATAATATATAACAATAGGCTCATCAAATACAACTCCTATATCTGATAACATCTACTTTATCCAAGCTATTTGTGTAAAATTACTATCAATGGAAATGTACTCTTTGTTGGTGTTTGAAAATGCTTACGCCACTTAGGGCTACCAATATGCCTTGAGACTAATATTAGGAGTGGTTAATTCCAAGTATGAGAGCTCTGCAAGACAACTAGACCAACTATAGGGTCTTAAAATGCCCTCTTCTGCTTCTGGCTCTGCAAAATCAAGGTGGGTGCACCTAATCCAGACAAAATTCAAACTCACTACACACCTTATACTTCTAGATTTATATAGCAGATCATAGTAAAGGATTGCTAAATACTAACCAGGTATTCATTGAATCAACTCTACTATGCAGGGTAAAATGGTCTTGTGAAGGGTATTACTGGTGATTGATATTCAAAGATGCAGGAAATAACCAAAGACCATCAAGGATTGGACTCAACTAAATGTACTAGTCCTTGATCAGTGCCATTATCCATTGGGCAGCACTCAAAAAAAAATATAAAACATGAACCAACTACTGTCAAAGACTCAAAGCCATAAATACAACTATTCCAGCCCATCCACTACTTATAAGATCCTTCTGTAGATGAATCTAATGAATCTATGCACTATCCAAAGTATCTTTCACTTGATCCTAGATCAAGAACTAAAGACTAGAACATATACAGAGGCAACCCAATGTAATGGACCAGAAAATCCAAAACTCATAAGACTGACACCAAGGAGAGACTTGAAAGCATGAGAATAGTTATATTAAGTATGATGAGGCATGTACATGTCTATACCAGAAATGAGACTACCACTTCAATAACCTGCAAAAGATGAAAAGAAGTTCCATTCAGCCTCCTACAATGTGACAAAGTTCACTATTTCCTTGGAACTAATCAAAATTAGAACCTCTGGAACTGATCAAAATTTAAACCCCTACACAGTCAAAAAATCAACTATTTATACCACTAGCTGCCTTGGAATCCTAAGAGTAGGATGCAACAAGCTTCAGACAGCTAGGGTTAGGGTTTCAATAGCTAAACCAACCAGAAATAGCCAAAAATTTAATGCAGGGGTAGGAAATGAAGGCAACCTAGAGGAAACAAATCTCAAGCAGATCTGCAATCATGAAAATCTACGAGCTCAGTACAGGACACCAGGGATAGCCATGAAAACCAATCAAATCAGCCACCTACAAATACCTTCTTGAGCTCAAAAACAAACTCCACCAGGTACAAAATCATCATGCAGCCAACCACATAGACCCTCGGGCCAGATCGCAACACTTACCGCCATCAAACTAGCAAGAAAATCCACCAGGAAAGCATTCAATTTTAGTCCTTTTGATCACAGGAAACCCTCGGCAAGTTTGAAATTAAAAAAATCCAACCGCTAATCGGCAAAATATAAAATGTGGCCGTCGATCTCTTTCTTTTCCTGGAAAATCGGGTAGTCATATTTAATTCACGATAGTCACGAGCCCCTTTGGAAAGTCAACAGCCCTGTCAGCAGTCAACAACCAATCAAAATTGAACAACTCAGCAACACTAGCACTGTGGACCCATCCTAACTCCGCAACCGCGACATCCAAATAGTTGTCGCATGATCACATAGCCAGGAAAAGGGCTATGAAAACATGCGACAAGCCTCCACATCAACACCATGTCACCGCTCCCCACCAACATGGCACCCTTGTCACATGATCGCATGGCCGAAAGATGGCCCTTGCAATCATGTGATAAGGCCACAAGACTGCCACCTTGTCACCCACTGGCCAATCAAGAACAACCTCATCATGGAGACTGATCAATTGGACCCCTTTAAACACTACAACCCTTAGCCCCACTAACAAAAAACCAAGTCACTACTCCCTGACCAATGAAAAGTGCACACGTCGCAACAAACTAAGAACCAGACCCACTGCACTGTTGCCCTTGTGAATCGCTAGAAGATCAGACGGTTGTCGCATGATTGTAAGGGGAAAGAATATTCCTTGTGGTCATGTGACAGCTATAAGATACAAGGGATCTAACAACCAGGCCCATGACTAGCAACTTCACCACATCACTACTCTGCATCCAATAGAACTCTACCACCTCAGCATCCTCTGACAGCGGTCCCACGATCCATTGCATCACCGAAGAAGATCAACGGTTGTCCCTATACCATGATCTTAAAAAATGAGCAGCTTTCCCTAGTGGTATAACAACTGTGAGATCTTACTAAATTTTAACCCCTTGGGAAGGAAAAGGTCCCACCAACCGATCGCACTTGCGCAGTTAAGACCGACGAACAAGGAATGCTAGCAAAAGGGAAGAAAAGTGAGGTCAAAAACACATAGGGTTTTTAGTGAAAGATCAAAAACACACAGGGTTTTCACGTAGACCCAAAGGTAGCAGGGAGACCGAAAACATCATGGGTTTTCAAAAACATTGTGGGTTTTTGACACTTAGGTAGATTTTGAAATTGTTTCCTGCAGACCTTAAAACTTGAATATCTCCCTGGGTTTTACAATTCAGCACGTGCAATTTGGACTAGAGCTTGGTGACACAATGAAGAACACAGGGCTAAGAGCTCAAACCATGAAACACTATGGATTTTCATTGCAAGTTAAAACTATGTAGCAGGGTGGGACATCTTCAAGAATTGTAGAGAAAAGGCCATTTTCACAGGATTTTGCATTGACAGGAAAATGGACTAACACTCTTCCTCTACAGTAGATAAGGAAATGGATTTGTGCTTCTTTCTCATCCATGAGACCAACCTACTTCCCAAAAAGAAAGTGTCGTCACTTATGTTTTTCCTATCATCAACATCACCTACTAGATCTGTATCAGCGTATACATAAAAATCAAATTAATTACCTTTAGGATACCACATCCAAAATTCCACTATCCCTTTTAGATATCAGAATATCCTCTCCACATCTACCTCATGATTTTGTCTCAGATCTTCTTGAAATCTTTCTACAAGACACACTACAGTCATGATATCTAGTCTTCTATGAGTTAAATATAGTAGGCCACCAATCATTGACCTATAAAGATATCATGATTGACCTTAGGAGACTCATTATCTTTTGAAAACTTGCATCTTATCATCATAGGAGTATTGATCAGTTCTGATTCAGCCAACCTAGACTTCTTCAATAGTTCCTTCACATACTTATCTTGAGATATGAAAATCCTAACTATTAACTGAGTAAATTGCAATCCTAGAAAGAAATTAATCTCACCTCTCATGTACATATCAAACACTTTTTCTATCTCTATTGCAAAATATGCACACAACTTATCATTATCACTGAAGATAATGTCACCAACAAACACCTCTACAATTTAAATTTCCTCATTATCTAACTTGAAATAAAAATTACTATCTGTAGTACCTTAATAGAATCCATCTTAAGAAGATATTTGTACAACTTGGAATATCAAGCTCTAGGATCTTACTTCAACCCATATAGTGCCTTCTTCAACTTGCACACCATGTTCAATTGATTAGTCAGTTGAAAACCACCAAGTTTCTCTATGTATACCTCTTCTTCCATATCACCATTTAGATATGAAGACTTCACATCCATTTGGTATATTTTGAAGTTCTTATGAGCTACATAGGCTAGGAAAAATCTCATTTCTTCCAATCTTGTCACTAGAGAAAAAATTTCTTCATAGTCAATCCATTCCATCTGAGAATATCCTTTGCACACCATCCTTTCTTTGTTCCTTACAAATTATCCTTCTTCATTAAACTTGTTTCTAAACACCCACTTAGTACCAATAACATTCTTGTCCTTTGTCCTGGGAACAAGAATCTATGTGTTGTTCTTCTCAATCTGTGACAAATCTTCTTCCACAACGTCAACCCAACAATCATCTTTGCAAGCCTCATTCACATCTTTTGGTTTAATCTTTTAGATTAAGAAAATTTGATCACCACCATATGCTTAGGAAATCCTACTCCTAGTTTGAACACCTTGCTTCTTATCACCAATAATTTGACCTTCATCAAAATGGTTTATTCTTTCATACCTTGATGTTTTCTACCTTACCGTAGGTCTTTGTGCTTCCTCTTATCCACTTGTATAGGCCTCATCATTTTTACTCACCGAACCACTTAGAGCTTGGGTCTAAACTCGATGTTATTGTCCTTGATTACCACTAGAATTTTGATCATCAGAATCATATGCACAAGATCTTGATAGATTCTCAAATATTTCATCTACTTTGAAATTAGTACTCTCCACTATCTTATTCAACCTCTTTTTGTAGCACCTATATTTCTTTCTTTTGGTATAGTAGCCAAGGAATATACCTTCATCACTTTTTGCATCAGATTTCTCTATATCCTCATCTCTCTCAATATAGTAGTTACTACCAAAAATTCTGAAATACTTAATTGTGGACACATTACCATACCATAGTTCATAAGGTGTCCTACCTCTATCTCATTTGATTTTCACTTGTTTGAGAGTGTACATTACAGTGCTAAATTCTTCTCTCCAAAACATCTACAAAACCTTCCTTTTAAGCATCATGGTCCTAGTAATTTCAAGATTGGACTTGTTCCCTCTCTCTCCATTCTATTGTGGATTCCTTGAATCCAATCATTGTCTCTTAATTCCATGCTTCTCACAAAAGAAATAGAACTCACCATATGTTAATTCACAACCTCTGTCTAATGTTAGGAACTTCAGCTTTAGCCCTACCTGAGTCTCAACCATGTTCTTAAAGATCTTAAATTTCTCAAAAGCTTCAAATTCTCTTTCAAGAAAGTCACCCCTACCATCCTAGAATGGTCATCAATGAGAAATATGAAATACTTATCACCTTTTAAACTTCTTATCTTAGCAAGACCACACAAATCAGTATGAACAAGATCTAGCAATCCATTTGAATTTTAGTTTTAGTATGGAAAGTAACTCTTTCTTTATTACACATTTCACATTTCTTGCAAATAGTATTAGAAGGCTTATTTACTCTAGGAATATCTCTAAAAGCATGAGTAGAACTTATTGCCCCAATATTGTCAAAGTTCACATGACACAATATTTTATGCCATAACCATATTTCATCTATTTGAGCAATGAAACAACTTTTATAACCACTATTCAAATCAAATAAGTTACCTCTTATTTTTATCCTATTACAATCTGTATCCCAGATTCATTCAAGATCTTGCATTTTTCATCCTTTAAATGAAGTTCATAGCCTTTGTCCATAACATGTCCAACACTAAGAAGATTATGTTTCAAACCTTCCATATATAATACATCATCTGCATTATTCTTTCCATCTAGAGAGATAGAACCCCTACATCAAGGTACACAACCAGTATTGTCTCTGTTAGAAAGTAAAGTCCACCAAGATAACTGAGAGGGGAAGGTGAATCAGTTATTAGATAAATATAACTTTTATCAACTTCAATAGATTTTAACCATCTAAGAAATGTAACCAGCAACTATAGAAAGATATACATCCACAATAACACAATGACACAAGATATGTTGACTAGGGAACCTCTTGACCAAAGAGTAAACCCCGGTGGGAATGATGCCCACAAAAGATGCAATAATATGAATATTCCTTGTGAAAGGATGGACTCTATTAGGAGTCTTATGAAATACATTTAGTATATATGAATCCCTGTTAGGAGATTTTGAATCCCTGTTAAAAGATTCTAACTCTGTTAGGAGTTATGGAAGATAGAAGGACCCACTACCCAAATAGCTTCAGGGTAAGATCACCAAACTCACTGTCCAACTAATATTTGTATTACTCAATATAATAATACCAAAATATTACTAACCTCAATAATTCAATACTCCTCTAATTGTGCCAAACCACGCCAACTCCTTCTTCAGATCTCAATACCAGATCTCAATACTTCGCATATCCTCTTTCAAGAATTTCACTTTCATAATACACTTAAATTCATCACATTCCATATATTACAACAAGTAATACATTCCTTCCTTTGTACCACATGCAAGTAATTACAAATGAGTCGGCATACAAATTACAAAATAAAAGTTTCCACATGTTACATCAAAATTACACAAAATTGTCAGCTTCCAATTAATATAATTCTTCACTCGTGCAACCTCAAATCTTGCGCTATCAACCATGTCACTATCAAAATGTCTCCAAATTCTCTCTAATTGTGCATAACCAGATTCCATCCCAATTAGGAGATATCATCCGATTTCCACAAACCGCTACTCAGGAACACTGCCTGAATACTACTTCCACTGATTTCCTCATAACTTCCATGAATAAATGAATTACTATCTACATTCTTAACCATGATCTAATAACACATCATAGAATAAGTCCTTAGCTATGCATAGATTCATCTTCAATATCCCAAGTGTGCTAACTCAAACACTATCTACTTCTCTGCTAATCTTTAGTAGATCACTATGTTGACATCAATGACAATCACAGTCATGAATGCAACAACAAAAACTACTACAGAATGGCTGCTAATACTCCCCTATAGGATATATTCAACATTCATTCCTAACAATCTCCCCCATTGGCATTGATGGCAACATAGATGAAAAAACATCCAAGTTCCATAAATCCAATCACTACAACACTACTGTACTAAAAATGCTTCAAGTCTTCTTCATCAATCAAATATTACTTCATTTTCCTATTTATTTCTTCCAATAGATGGTACAAATATTTTTTCATGTACACTTCTCCCCCATTGACATCAATGACAAAAATTTAATCATTATGTCAACAACAACTTCAATGTCAAAAGACACTGTTCAGAAAACACATTCACTAGAGTCCTCATGACTCAGCTCAGATACACATACTCCCCCATAGAGGAAGTACCAACATCTAGTCTAAAAGAAAAGTAGGGCTCATATACCACTGGATGGATGCAACAATCTACATCACTTCTCAAAAGTAGGCTGAGGTATAACCCCAAGCATACCTCACAGATACTCAAATGTATCCTTAGGCAAAGGTTTTGTAAATATGTCTACAATCTACTCCTTTGTGCTTATGTACTCAAGTCTAACTTCTTTCTCTACTACTTTCTCTCTCACTACATGATACTTTATCTCTATATGCTTTGTCTTAGAATGTAACATAGGGTTCTTAGACATACTAATTGTGCTGGTGTTATCACAATGTATAATAATAGGTTCAACAAATTTTACTCCAATATCCTTCAACATTTGCTTCATCCAAATTATCTAGTTACAATTGTTTTCTACTACTACATATTCTACTTTTTTTGTGCTCTGTGAAATACAATTTTGCTTCTTGCTTAGCCTAGAAACCAATCTTCCTCCAAGGAAAAATGCTCCACCATTGGTGCTCTTTTTATCATCAACACTGCCTCCCCAATCAAAATTTGTATATGCACATAGGGTAAAATCATCAAATTTTTCATACCATAATCCATACTCAAGTGTGCCTCTTAAGTACCTTAGTATTCTCTTTACTGCTGCATAATGTGATTCTCTAGGTTCAGCTTGAAATCTTGCTATAATTCCAACTGAATGTGCTATATTAGGTCTTGTATGTGTCAAATACTACAATCCTCCAATCATAGATATGTACTTCTTCTTCCAATTCTCCACTCAGAAATGTTGACTTCACATCCATCTGATACACTTTGAATTGCTTAAAATTTGCATAGGCCAAAAATATTCTTAGTGCTTCAATTCTTGTTGCTGGTGCAAAATTTTCTTCATAGTCAATTCCTTCTTGTTGTGAGTATCCTTTACATACCAATCTTTCTTTGTTCCTTACCACTTCTCCTCATTCATTAATCTTGTTTCTGAATACCCATTTTGTTCCTATAACATTCTTATCTTTAGGTCTAGCGACCAATTCCCATGTCTTGTTCTTTTCAATCTGATCTAATTCTTCTTTCATAGCTTTAATCCAATGTTCATTTTCACAAGCTTCACTAGTAGATTTAGGTTCAATTTGAGAAATCAAACATAATTGTTCTTGTACCTTATTTTGAGTCTGAACTCCTCTGTCTATGTTTCCAATAATCTACTCAATAGGATGATTCCTTGATAGATTCCTATTAGGTATCACTATCTCAGATCTTACTTCAAGTGTCAGTTCTTTAATTACCTCACTGTGGCTTTCATTCAACAAATCACTATCAGTTTCATAAAATAATTTAGTAGTCTCAAGGTTAGGTCTAGGATGAGTTCCTTATTCTGATTCATAATCAAGCATTCTTTCCTGAATTCTAAAATTTTCATCAACTTTAACATTTGCACTCTCAACAACAGTCTTAGTTCTCTTATTGTAACATCTATAAGCTTTTCTCTTCAATGAATATCTAAGAAATATACCTTCATCACTTCTAGGATCAAACTTTCCAATGTCATCATCTCTCTTAATATAACATTTGCTTCCAAAAATTCTAAAATACTTAACTGATGGTGCATGTCCAAACCATAGTTCGTAGGGTGTCTTTTTTGTGTCTACGCTGATTTGTACTCTATTCATTATATACATGGTTTTTTTCATTACTTCTCTCCAGAATATCTTCGCTAAGTCATTCTTAAATAATATAGCTCTTGTTTCTTCAGTTACTGATTTGTTTCTTCTTTCTGCAATACCATTTTGTTCAAGTGTCCTAGGGGCTGAAAATTGTCTCTTAATACCATTAACTTCACAAAAGATGTTAAATTCTTTAGAAGTAAATTCTCCACCTCTATCAATCTCAAACATTTATCTTCATTCCAGATTCATTCTCAACTTTATTCTTATCTTAAACTTATCAAATGCTTCAGATTTTTCTTTAAGAAATGCAATCCACATCATTCTTGTAAAGTCATCAAAAAGAATCATAAAATACCTTTATCCATAGAATCCTCTAGTCCTTGTAGGACCGCTCAAGTCTGTATGAACAATCTCCAACTTCTCTATTGTTGTAAACTTCTAGCTAGGAAATGAGCTTCTCTTCTACTTAGCCATCACACATTCCATGCACATCATGTTAGTAGGCTTCATAATTTTAGGCAAATCTCTTATTGCAAGAGTAGTACTTACTTTCACAATGTTATCAAATTTTATATGACAAAATATTCTATGCCATAACTAGCTGTCATCAATCTTAGTAATCAAACATGTCATCTCAGTAGGATTCAACTGAAATACATTACCTCTAGTTCTAGATCCAGTACCAATTAGATTTCCATCTCTTTCTTTTATCACACATGTTTTCTCAGTAAACCAAACTTGATATCCCTTATCAACTAATTGTCCAACACTCAAAAGATTATGTTTCTAACCATCCACAAATTAAACATCATTAGTATTAGTCTTTCCATCAAGAGTAATAGATCCTATACCTTTAATCAAACAAAGTGCATTGTTTCCAACTCTAACAACTCCTCCATCATAATTGTTAAACTTTATGAACTTTTTCATGTCTCCAATCATATGATGTGAATAACCACTATCTATAATCCAATCAGCTTTCTTTTCTACTTGAGAAACTAAAGCCTTTTCTTCCTTAATTTTAGTTTCAGGATTTTCTTCTTTAATATCTACAAATCCTATATCATCATTGTTCTCAGTATCACTTTCACTCAAATATTTCTCCAAACTAGTTTCAAATTCTTCATCATTTACATAGTAACATTCTTTAGATCTTCTAGGATTAAAGTTCTTCCTATACTTCTTGACTCTTTTAGGACATTTGGATGCAAAATGACCATATTCTTGACAAGTCCAACATTTAAAAAATTTCTTACCATCTGGTTCTCTCTTCACAAGCAAGGCAATACCTTCTTCAATCTTCCTTTCTTCTTCATTTCTAGATCTGCTACTGCTAGCATAATCTTTGCTCACACTGATGCTTCTTGACAAAGTAGGACGAACACTAAGAGCACTAAATGTTGTTTCTATTCTAGGTAGGTCTCCTGATAACCTCATGTTCATTTCAGCTACTTCAAATCTTCCAAGAAGAGTCTCTCTTGTAAAGTTCGTAGTACAAGGTATGACTTTTTCAATCATTTGTGTTGTCTACTTAAATGTAGGAGTCAATGTCCTCAAAATTTTCCATATCACTTCATTCTCTGTCTTTGTTCCACCACAAGATTTTATACCTGCAACAATCTCTGACATTCTACCAATATAGCTTCTAATAGATTCATCTTCCATCATTCTTATATCTTCAAAATCACATATCCAATTATGTAATCTGACTTTCTTTCCATGTTCATCACCTTCAAAAGTAGACTGTAAAGCTAACCAAATTTCATGATATGTTTTCAAATATTTTACCTGACTATACTCATTCTCTAGAAGGGCTGACAGGAGTGCTTCTCTAGCAAGTATGTTACACATGAATAGATCTCTTTCATCATTAGTAAATGTTTCAATGTTATCCTCATCAATGATAGTCTTCTCATTCTTTGTAATCAACCAATAACCTGGTCCTAAACACAGTAGATGTGTCTTCATATTTTCTTTCCAACTATCAAAATTTACACTATTAAACTTAGGGCTTTCTTTCCTAAAATTTTCCATGGATCTCCTTAAGCTGTTAAACTTTTCTTTCAAGGACCTACCGCTCTGATACCAATTGTTAGAAAGTAAATTCCACCAAGATAACTAAGAGGGGGGGGTAAATCAGTTATCAGATAAATATAACTTTTATCAACTTCAAAAGATTTCAACCATGTAAGCAATGTAACCAGCAACCATAGAAAGATATACATGCACAATAACACAATGACACAAGATATGTTGACTAGTGAACCTCTTGATCAAAGAGTAAACCCCAATGGGAATGATCCCCACAAAAGATGCACTAATATGAATATTCCTTATGAAAGGCTAGACTCTATTAGGAGTCTTATGAAATACATTCAGTACATATGAATCCCTGTTAGGATATTTTGAATCCCTATTAAAAGATTCTAACTCATTTAGGAGTTATGAAGACAGAAGGACCCACTACCCAAACAGCTTCAGGGTAAGATCACTGAACTCATTGTCTAACTGATCTTTGTATTACTCAACAAAATAATACCAAAAGATTTTTTACCTCAATAATTCAATACTCCTTCTCTGACTATGCCAAACCGCACCAACTCCTTCTTCAGATCTCAATACTAGATCTCAGTACTTCACATATCCTCTTTCAAAAATTTCACTTTCACAATACACTTACATTCATCACATTCCATATATTACAACAAGGAATACATTCCTTCCTTTATATCACACTCAAGTAATTACAAATGAGTCAGCATACAAATTACAAAATAAAATTTTCCACACGTTACATCAAAATTACACAAAATTGTCAGCTTCCAATTAATATAATTATTCACTCATGTGACCTCAGATCTTGCATTGTCAACCACATCACTATCAACATGTCTCCAACTTCTCTCTAACTATGCATAACCAGATTCCATCCCGATTAGGAGATATCATCTGATTTCCACAAACTACTACTCAAGAACACTGCCTGAATACTACTTCCATTGATTTCCTCATAACTTCCATGAATAAATGAATTACTGTATGTGCTCTTAACCACAATCTAATAACATATCATAGAATAATTCCTTAACTGCACATAGCTTCATCTTCAATATCCCAAGTGTGCTAACTCAAACATTGTCTTCTTTTCTGCTAATCTTTAGTAGATCATTGTGTTGACATCAATAACAATCATAGTCATGAATGCAACAACAATTGCTATAGAATGGATGCTAATACTCCCCCATAGGATATATTTAGAATTCATTCCTAATAGTCTCCCCATCTTACAATAACACCATCATAATTCTCATAGCTCAAAAAAATTTCTTATCACTAGTCATATGATGAGATAATTCACTGCCTATTACCCACTCATCCTTCTTGACAACTTGAGAAGCTGGAGCTTTCTCTTCAACAATACAATCAATAGAACTAGTAGGCATGGTATCTTCTTCCTTGATAGAAATGAATTTAATTTCATCGCTATCCTTGTCTGCATCATCAGATTCATCATTTATAGCTCTATCATCATCAACAGAAAAGTAGCATTTCTTCACAATAGTAGGTCTACTCTTCCATTTAGCAGCTCTTTTTGGATATCTACATGCAAAGTGTCCTATCTTATTGCATGAAAAATATTTGAGAGGCATCTTTTATTTTTACTTACCAAAACCTTTTGCTAACATTTTAGCAATCAGTGTTTACAACTCTTGAAGTTCTCGCTCTTCTTCTTCTTCAAGCTCTCTCATCTCCTTCTCATACATTGATACTCTACTTATAGATCCTTCTCCCAGATATGATCTTTGCATGTCCTTTCTAGATATAGTAGCTTTGAAATTTGTCTCAACCTTAGGTAATGAATTACCAAAATCACTAATTTCAAAAGTAGTAAGCTTACTGACCAACTTGTCTTTTGCCACTGATTGAATCTCTTTAATTTCTTCAACTTTGTATCTATAAGAAGGAGGTAATGATCTTAGCACCTTTGTAAAAAAATTCATTTTCTTCCAATGTACCTCTAGAACATCTGATGGAACATGCCACCTCATTCACCCTAAGCATGTAAGAAGCAATATTTTCATCTTCAAGACTTCATACTTTTCCTTCAAGCTCTGCAAGTTGGCAACCTTGACTTATTTTTCTACTTCATGCAAGGTCTCCAACTTCTCCCATATCTCATTGGTCATCTCCAATTCCATGATATTGGTCATTTTAGCATCAATCAAGGCACTCAACAAAGCTTCCTTTTCCTTGATATTGGCTTTTGCATCAAAGATCTCATGTGGGGTAGTAGGGTTTGCAGGAGTATTGTAAGTAGACTTGGTAACCTTCCAACAATCTTCATCAATACATATAATATGAACTACTCTTACACAAGGTGTAGTTGGATCCATCAAGCCTTGGACTATCTTTCTTATAAGATTCCATCTTTGGATCACCCCCTCAAGTTGTTAAGCTTCCTTCAAGGGACCAGGCTCTAATACCAATTGTAGGAAATAAGGTAGAAAACAATTGAGAGGGGGGTGAATCAGTTGTTCCTAAACTTTAAAAATTTAAAACCCTTAAACCTTAAAATACTTATTTCTAATCTTAATGAGTTAAGCTTGCATGCATGAATCATAAAAACTCCACAACACAAAACATAGATGTTTTTATTATGGAACCCCAAATTGGGAAAAAACTCAATAGGGCTTGAACCCACAATAAGTCACCACATAGTTAAAAGTACAACTTATTGCAAAAGGGGAATGCACATGCATTCAGGAACATTTCCTAGAGGTCACTGCTCAAAAATGCATTGGGCTACAACCCTAAGGAAGACTACCAGGCTTAGAAGACCACTACGATGGTCAATTCACACAATAATGTGATAAATTTATGAACAGTATAGTAGCATCTACGTTATGCCTAAGTCAGTTCTAATGAAGTACAACATATATCTCTGATCAGCCCTTCTCTAACTCATTCAGAAAAACACTCTAATCACCAAAAAATATGTCACTCCTACTCCACACTCAGTCAAGAATTTGCAATTTGAAATATTTCCCTAATTCTTTAAATAATTCATCAAACAAAGTTGAAAAAAAACCCCAATTTCAAATTGAAAAACCATGCACTAAAAATCACAATTCAAATCCATAATTGACCTCCCAATTATAGAAACAATCCATATCAACACCCATGAGCTCATAACACATTCGTATATCATGCCTCGATTTCAACAAAAATGATTTACTAATCAAGTCAACCAAGAACACAAGAAAATAGCAACCGACTGAAAAAACCTCCAACCACGATCACCACGATCGATGCGAACCTCCAACTTAGTAGGCACACAATCCAAGAACATACATAGACATCATGAACAAAACACAAACATTTTAAGCCACTTCAACCTTTGAATTCAATAGCATCTCACCACTAGTACATTTTGCACATATTTTCGATGGCCAATTGGTCAAATTTTCTACCAATATTGGTTGACTAGTCGACCAATCATTTGGTCACTTTTTTTTGGGTCAAATGTACAACATAATTTTTTAACGTCGAAAGTTCAACATGACTCTTGGTCAAAATCCACATTGATATTGGGAATTCATCAGGTCGAAGTGTCAACCAAAATAGGTTGAAATCTTCAAACCTTTCAACTTTACTTGGTCAAAATATTTAGACCACCTGACCAGGATGCCAAACCCACGATGAAAAAGTTTGACATAAATTGGTTGAACGTTAGACCAACTCTTGTGTTGGTTTTGACCAAAGGGCTTTAAAAGATTGACTAATAATGGAATGTCTAAAAAAAAACAACTGAAGATAAATATCCAGAGTAATCACCAACGGCATCCTGCTCGGTGATTAGTCTGGATATTTATCTTCAAGTGTTACTTTACATTAATATATATCATTGTGTATTTTTTTATGTTACTTTCCTATTTTTTTTTAGCGGTAATTGGTAATTTTATTAATTGTAACGGGTTAGAACCTGGCCCGACCTAGAAATAGCTTCATTTAGGAGAGCTATCTCCCTAAATATTTGGTAAACCCACATGAATCACACAAGCTTCAAAAGAAAGAAAGAAAGCACCTCCACTTTGTCTACCTCATTTTTCCAATCCTCAAGATTATCCCTTGAAATACAACCCACACCCAAGCTAAACTTCCCATGTTGATGCAGATGATCATCTAATTGCTCATCCACCTTGTCTCGGCACCCAATAGGTCCTTTTTTTTCTCTGCAATCTAGTGTGGCTACTACCTTTCTAGTACTCTTCCCATCATCGAAACCATCCACCAGGATGCAACCTTGGACATAATTTGTCCAATTTGGATAGTAAGTCTAATTTAATTTGTCTATGGACTGAGACCTTAAATTATTGAGCTTCTCTTTGTTTCAAGAATAGTTTAACATTATCTACTTAACAGGGCCAACCACGTGAAGGTGGAAGCTCATCTGGCCCCTCCTAGGAGCCTCTTATGACCCTTTACAACATTTTAAGACCTCTACGATGTATTCTTAGGGATTGTAAAGGGTCTTAAAGGGTCATAAGGGATCCTAGGACACAAAAACTAAGAAACATAATTGTAGGCATCATGGTCATAGTTTTTTGGAGACAACGTAATTGATTGGTATACCCAGATGATGCAAAGCAACTTGTGATCCTCTGGTTCCAAGTTGACACTGCAGGATCCAAAGACCATAGATAAGGACTAAATTTAGAGAGTGGAGGAGGGCCATAATGAACAAAATAATATAGGACAAACCTCACATTCAATGAGGCAACTGCAAACATTTTAATATTTTTATTATTAAATAATGAAATTTGCAACACTAGTATATGCAAATTTCATTATTTAATAATAAAAATGTATTAAAATGTTTGCAGTTGCCTCATTTAACTTGAGGTTTTTCATGTATTATTTTGGTTGTTATGACCCTCCTCCACTCTCTAAATTTAGTCCTTATCTATGGTCTTTGGATCCCGTAGTGTAAACTTGGAATTGGAGGAGTAGAAGTTGCTTTGCATCGTCTGGGTATACAAATCAATTATGTTGTCTCCAAAAAAATGTGACCATGATGCCTACATTTATGTTTCTCAGCTATTGTGAAATCTACATTTATGTTTCTCAGCTGTCATTTTTATGTACATATTTTTTATGTGTTTGGGAAGACATCTTTCTAGCCTGGGCCTAGATCCTACATGCAGCCAGAGCTTCCTTTTCATCAAGATTCAACTCCACTTCCCCCATCTCATCATCCTCATCACCCTTAGCTTCCATTCTAAGCCCTTCTTCCCTCTCTAGTTCTTCAAGCCTCTACAAGATATCTGGATCAATAAAGTCTGCAAAATTGTGTCCATCCATGATCTCAGGAATATCATCTTCTTTCCACTCTTCATTTGCCAAAATATATCACTTCTTCAAGATTGTAGAGTAAACTTCATCCCCACCATTTTCATTCACAATATCCTTCTCCAACTTCATGGCCTCCTTGGTAGCATGTGCCCTATCATCCAAAATAGCTTGAGGAATACAAGGGGGCCTCTCTTTCCCATCTCGCAGCTTGGGCATTGCAACATGAATCCTATTGAGACAACTATTGATCTTCTTCAACTTCATCTTAATTTCCACTTTCTACTCTAACAACCTCTCACATGCTATATTGATGCCTCAAGGGGTGGTCCAAAATACCAAGGGTATCAATAACCTGATACCTCAAGTACTTATAATCAATGGCATATTTACAACAAAAAAAAATTTACAAAACTAAACCAATGGCATGTTTAGAACAAAGAAATAGAATGATAATAATATGTTGAAAATTCTATTATGTTTAATACATGCCAAAGGACCAGTCCCAACCATTCTTAAACATAATTTATCTGATATGATGAATTCTTAATAAAGGTCTAATTATGTAGACTGCTAGCACAAAGGAAGATTTGACCTAGCCAAATCTTCCTTGTACCACATAAAAAAATTGTGAATAACTATGTCTACTCCAACATTAATTGTTTAAGAATTCATCATATCAGATAACGTATGTTTAAGAATTGTTGGGAGTTCTATTAGACCATTGTTGTAAAAATTTCATTGGTTCAGTTTTGCAAAAAAAAAATTTGTGTTAAATGCATTTAAATGGACATAATAAGGTGAATTTTTAATTTTGTTTAATTTTTATATTGAAAATCATAACAAAGTCATAAACAATAAAAAAATTTATGAGTTTATCAAAATATGTCCAACGTATCTACTTCAAATTCTAAAAAAAATTCAGTATCTACAATAGCCCTCTGTTAACCACATTTACGCATATGGTCCCAACAAAGTAGTGCACAAACTACACAAAGAAGGCATCACAAAGATATGATTTCTGCTTTCACCATTGAAGCAATCTTGGGGGCACTTGCTACCTCTCAAGCCTTGCACAAGTTGCACTCATTTCCTACATCAGGTAAAGATGTAGATGGGGTAGATGTAAATGTGGTTTCATCGACCCACCAAAAGTATTGACATCCACTATTTCTCTGCAATACCAAATGTACATTAGTTCTTCATAAAATGATAAGTTGTCTAATTATTTTTAAACATAAAATATAATTACATATCCAGACCATTTTCCTATTTGGGCAAACCCAAAATTGATGACTAGGATTACTTGTTGTGAGTGACGTCTTCAACATGCATGGGCCAACACCACATTGACACATAGGCACATTGACTGAAGTCATCGATGCTATTTTGATAAATATTGCATTATCACAAATATTGCATTGTCATTATTTTGTTCATTCATACTAATTATAACTACAATAAAAAGAAACATACTAATGTAGACTTGCACATTTTTTGGCTAAGTCAAAGTCTTTGGTTTAAATCACTAGACAATCAAAACAATGGTAAAGATTTGCAGAAACCTTCAAATATTTACAGTGGTAAAGAGAATCCCCATATTTTATTAGCCTAACATAGTCTTTGGCGAGTGGGAGCGGGATTAGGGAGCGACTGGGGAGCGATGGTGTTCGGGTGGGAATTCAGAATTCAAACCCTTCTGTGCACATGAATGGGATTCCTACCAAACCTAATCCTTCAGGAGATGTAGGGTCCTCTGCCTCTGGGGGAATCCCTACAGAACAAGTTGGAAAGGACATTGATAACAAAGACCAAGATGGTCCTATGGATAGCAGAGACCCAAGAGGGGGTCCCATTTTAGGCCCAGATAAAGTTAAATGGTCCTCTTTATTCGAGATTAAGCCTATAGATAAGTCAAGTTTTCCTCCTATTATGGTTACCTCTAACTGATCTGAAGGGTGATATGCTATATCTATCTCAGATCAGGTCATTGACCATAACATCAAATCTATGGAAAATTCTTTGGTTGGGCGTTTCATAGGGGTCAGACCTAATATTGAAGTTTTTTGCTCTTTTGTTAAGAGAAAATGGAATCTCAAAGGACAGGTTGATGTCATTGCTATGCATAAAGGCTCTCTATCTTTTCTCTTCTCCTGTGAAGAAGACAAGAAGTAGGCTATAAGTGGTGGTCCTTGGTGTATAGGAAGAAGCACTATGTATCTCCAGAAGTGGTATCCTAATATGGTCATTAATGAGGACTTCATTGTTCAAATTCCTATTTGGGTAAGACTTCTTGGACTCCCCCTTGAATACTGGAATGAGGATGTCTTTGGTGGAATTGCTAGATCATTTGAAGAACTTCTATCCATTGATCCTATCATTGTCTCAAGGAAAAGACTTATTCATGCTAGGATTTGTGTGGGTATAGCACCAGAAGTTGATATGCCTGAGCAAATTGAAATGGAATCTAAGTTAGGGAAATGGGTTCAAAAACTTGAATATGAAATGATCCCCTTTGCATGTTTTAAATGTAAGAAGGTTGGCCATTGGTCCAAACAATGCCCGTATAACATCATTAAAAAAGTTCAATAGAAGAAGGTATGGAAGCCTAAAGATAAAAATGGGGACTTAGAATCAAGACCTAAGACTAGTGACATATCAATAGATGACAAGGAGGATAAAGGGGAAAGTAATAATGAAGCTTTGAATCAGGAAAAGGAACAATGCCCCAATCCTAAAAACTCAGAGAGGGAAAAGGATAAATTAGATGAACCATTGACCTCCTAAAGAGGGTTTGTTCAAGACACAATGGAAACTCAACAAGGTGACCACCCTTTGAGTCAAGAATCAAAAGGACTCATGCAACAAGAAAGTATCACTCCAAGTAATAAGGATTTGGATTTGGGTCAAAGTGTCAGAACTCCTATCAAAGAAGAGGATCCTCCTTTTAATGATGCTCAATAAGATATTATGCTTGGACCAGGAATATCTAACATTTCTCAAATTACACCTCTACAAGCTTCACAGGAAGAAGGAGAAAAGGATTAGGGGGAGTTAGATGCTATAGATAAAGCATTGAGAGAAGGTGCAGGTGAAAAAGGATTTACTAAAGTTGAGAGGAAAAAAGCTCAAAAACTATAGTCATAGAACAAAGTCAAATCTTACTATCTAGATGTTGGAAAGATTCAACTGTCTCCCCCAGGAAGACCCTCAGCTATCAGAACTAGGAAGTAGGAAACAGAAAGGAATATTGCAGATGGTACTCAAATGACCATCCCACAGGTTAGTAAATCCAAAAAGAAATGAAGATCATAACCTGGAATATTAGGGGATTAAATAATCCTCATAAGTAGGATCTTATTAGGAATATGGTTAGAGATAATAGGCCGGATATTGTTTTGATTCAAGATACTAAAATGTCTAAGGAGAAAGTTGAAAGCCTCAAGCTCTTTAAAAATAATTATATTATTGGTGGTAGTTCTGAAGGTGCTTCAGGTGGTATAGCTACTTTTTGGAATGGTAATAGCATTGACGGGGAAGTCATATTGCAAGACAACAATATGACAAGTATTATATTTCATCATCTTAAAGATAATACTTCTTGGGTTCTTACTAATATTTATGCTCCAAATACTAAAAATGAAAGGAGAAAATTTTGGTTGAAAATTGATCAAGCCAGGAGCCTTTTTGAGAAAGAAAGTTGGATTGTCTTGGGGGATTTCAACACTCCTCTAAAGGAAAAAGAGAAAACTAGAGGCAGCCAACCTAATTTGGATAGTAGACTTGATCTTATCAACTTCATAACGAGACAAGCTCTCATTGATACTGATTTGCAAGGTATAAGCTATACCTGGTCTAATAGAAGAGAAGGAAAAGACTTGATTTAGGTTAGATTAGATAGAACTCTTATAACTAATGACTGGTACCAAAGCTACTTTTGTTCTCTGACTGCTTTTGTTAGGGCGGGTTCTGATCACTTTCCTCTCTCTTTTATTGCTGATCCTATTTCTAGGAAAAAAAAATTTCCCTTTAGATTTGAGAAAATGTGGACCTTGCACCCTGACCTTAATCAAAAAAATTTTGATTGGTGGAAGATTGATATTGATGGCACTTCTATGTACAAGTTGGCTAACAAGCTTAGGCATGTGAAAGAGCAAATAAGAATCTGGAATAAGGAGTCCTTTGGGAACATTTTTTCTAATAAAGCTAAAACTTTGTCTGACCTTAAAGAGATCCAAGATACTATTCAAATTTCTGGTTATGATGTAATTCCCAAGGATAAAGAAAGTGAAACTCTTATTAAGTACCATGATCTAGTTCATAAGGAAGAATTTTTTTGGAAGCAAAGATCTCGCAATACTTGGCTTAGAGAAGGGGATAGGAATTCTAAGTTTTTTCATCTTTCAGCTATCAAACATAAGGCAGCTAATAGAATCTCTAAGCTTAGAGTTAACAACAATCTTCTTGACAAGGAGGAAGATATAGCAAAAGAAGCCAAGAACTATTTATCTAATTTTCTCTCTCAAGATTCTGACTTGGATCAGAATGCTCAACAGGATATCCTTGCTAATATCCCTAGAATTCTCTCTGATCAGGATAACATTTTCCTTAAAGCTATCCCTTCTACTAAAGAAATCAAAAAGGCTGTCTTTTCTTTTGAAGGAAGTAAATCCCCTGGTCCTGATGGCTTTCCCATGTTTTTCTTTCAAATGTATTGGTCGATTGTTGGCAAGGATGTTACTTATATTGTTAAGGAATTCTTTGGTGCTAAAAGAATCCTAAGGGAGCTCAATGGTACTTTTATTTCTCTTAATCCCAAAAAGGTTGGAGATGATTCTATGGATAGCTTTAGGCCGCTCATCTTATGTAATTCATCCTATAAAATCATATCCAAAGTTATTACTTCCTGCATGCTGATCCTTCTTCCTAAGTTGATCTCTCATCAACAAAATGGCTTTGTTCTAGGCAGACAGATTCTTGATTCTATTATCACAGTGCATGAGAATATTCACTCTTTAGTTTTGGCCAAGAAAGAGGGTTTTATCTTAAAGATTGACTTATCTAAAGCCTATGATAGAGTTGATTGGGGTCTTCTTGAGAGAACTCTTCTTGATTTTGGTTTCAATAGATGTTGTACTTAGATCCTCTTGCAACTGGTGACTTCAGCCTCTTTTTCTATTTTGGTTAATGGCTCCCCCACTCCCTTCTTCAAATCCTCTAGGGGCCTGAAGCAAGGGGATCCTCTTTCCCCTATTTTATTTGTTATTATGGCAGAATGCTTGGGCAGATACATTAAGGCAACTGTCTTAAAAGGTGAGTTCAAAGTTTTGAGACCATCTTCTTCCAACTATGTTTGTTCTCACCAACAATTTGTGGATGATTCTATTTTCCTTGGAGAAGCCACTGTGGCTGAAGCTAAAAATCTAAAACTTTTTCTCAATAATTATGGTAAAGCTTCTGGGCAACTCATTAACTAGAATAAAAGTTCATTATACTTCATAAATGTCCTTGATATAAGGTAGAGGAAAATCAGTAGAATCATGGGCTGTCAAATTGGCTTACTCCCTACCACCTATTTGGGCCTCCCTCTTGGCCTTAATCCTCCAGATTGTTTTTGGAGCTCCATTATGGACAAATTTCATAAAAAACTTGTTGGTTGGAAAGGTGCTCTCCTCAGCCAGGCAAGTAAAGTTCAATTGTTAAAGGCCTCCCTTCAAAGCATTCATGTCTATGCTCTTAGTCTTTTCAGAATTCCTAATAAGTATGCTGAAGCTATTGAGAAAATTCAAAGACACTTTCTCTGGACTAGTGTTGAGAAAAAAAGAAGAATGGCTCTAGTCTCCTGGGACAAGGTTTGTCTTCCCAAACCTAAAGGTGGATTGGGAATTAGAAGAATTAGACAATTGAATGATTCTCTTTTGGCTAAGCTCTATTGGAGAAGTTATAACTCGGAAGGCGAATGGAACTCAATATGGCACAATAAATATAAAAAAATCCTTCCTAATCTTTGTAATTATTTGGATTCTGATATTGAAATAATGGGCTCTAGTATATGGAAAAATGTTACTAAAACTAAGAGTATCATTTGGGAAGGAGTTAAATGGAAGATTGGTAAGGGGAACATTATCAGTTTCTAGGAAGATCTTTGGACTGGGGACCTTCCCTAATCTAAAATCCCTAAATGGATTAAGTACATGGCTGAATGCAAAGATAAAATAGGCTCTAAAGTTGGTGATTATAGGATCAACAATAAGTGGATTGATTTATCTTTGATTAACAACAATCTTTAGACTCTTAACAACATGCTTAATGTTGTGGTCCTCTCTAAGAAAGAAGATACTATCATATGGAAGCATAATTCTAATGGGCAATTTTCTATTGGCTCGGCCTATTCTCATAATTTCAGTACTACTATCCCTCCATTCTGGGCTAAGGCCTAGGTTAGAGGGCTTACCCCCAAGATTAACATTTTCTACTGGATGATGTTACAAAATAAAATCTTGACTCTTTATAACATTAAGATGAGGGGAATGTATTTAACTAACATGTGTTGTCTGTGTAGGGAAGATGAAGAATTTGTTAACCATATTTTTATTCATTGTGCTTACACTCAAGAACTTTGGGGCCTCTTCTTCAACACCTTCAACTTGAACTAGGTGCTCCCTAAATATATGGAGGGAATGTTCAATTCATGGAACATAAATTCTAGAAACAAAGACATTAAAGGGATATGGAATTATGCTCTGCCTCATATATGTTGGGCTGTATACAAAGAGAGAAATGATAGAATCTTTAGAGAGATCATTACCCCTCCCAAGATTTTGTTCAAGAAAACTAGAAGGTTGATTAGTGAAAACTATAGAATAATGAACTCGGAGGGCACCAATGCAGATGATGAGGATACCATAATCCTCAAAAAGTGGAGAATCCAAATTAATAATAAGATTCATATTAATCCAAGGGATGATGTGAAATGGGATTGCCAACCCCTGGATGGATGAAGGTTAATTTTGATGGTGCGTCTAAGGGGAACCCAGGCATTGCTAGATGTGGCATCATTATTCGGGATGAGAATGGTAATTGCAAAGCTATAAAAGCTATACCTATTGGTTCCCAAACTAATCACATGGTTGAGGCTTTTGTAGCTTATCAGGGAATCATCTTAGCTAAGGAATATAATTGTAATAAATTATGGCTTGAAGGAGATTCAAAAAATAACATTGACTGTCTCAATGAAAAATATAAACCTTCATGGACCATTGATAATATTATTAAAGTGGCAAGAGAGAAAATTAGTACTATGGATGAGTGTATCATTACTCACATATATCATGAAGGTAATGTGGCGGCTGACTGGGCTGCTAATTATGCTTGCAAAAAAGGGGAAGTCACATCTTGGCAGGACAAGGATAGTTTTTCGCTTGAGATCAAATCCATCATTCAGCATGAGAGATCTTATGGAAACTAGAGAAGTGAAAGACAACTTAATCTGGATGGGGATAAAAATGAGGAAGGTAAAGATTAATTATTGCAGTATCATTTCCCAAAACTCCACTTGGGATGATGATGTATCTTCACATAATTATTGGGCTCCAAAAAGATCGAATATTAATACTAATATCAGTAAGGGGATTGTTGTCATTTACATCATTGTGAGGTTCTTTTCTCAAACTGTGAAGATGGGAGGTGGGAAGAAAAGATATGAACTAGTGAATTGCAATGATTGGAGATAGAAAAGGGAGGCTTGGGAGATTCTCAAGAAGGGAAACTTTAGCACCTACATGGAGAAAATCAAGGGGGGTAACTCGAGCATCACTCAGTACTTCCTTAAGAATTGGAAAAATGGTAAGATTATGTTTAATAACTACTGGATAGATATCAATGAAGATTATATAGCTAATGTGATAGGTCTTCTTAAGGAAGGGATGAAATTTTATCGCAATAGGAGTTTCTCCAATTGAGCGGCTGAGAAATTCCTAGAAAACAAGGAGGAAGAGGCTAGAATGGTTAAACAGGTTGGTGGGTTCACTAGTCCTACTCATATCAGTAGACCATGGTGCTTTGTACTTTATGCTGCTATTAGCTACCTCACTCTAGATGGGAGGTTTTCCAGAGCTTATGGTCACCATTTTGTCATTTTGAATCATTTTAGGCATGATGAATTTATAAGTATGCCTTATTATTTGATGTGTTCCATGAACCATACTATCAAGAGCCTGCAGGAAGACCCTAAAGGGGACCATGCATCCCATCAGGGTCTTATGGTTATTCTCTACAACCATATGAAAGATAAAAATGTGGCTAGACCTATCAGTAAGGGTAATAGCCCTAATAAGGAGTACTCGGACCAGGAGGGCTCGGATGGGATGTTTGAAGCTGACATGGAAGATGATAGTAGGGATGATGGTAAGAAGGTGGATAAGAGTAAAGGTAAAAATAGGGCTAGCACTATTAAAAGAAAAATCAAGCTGCTGAATGAAGATATTCCCACTTTTGAGGATGAGCAACAGAATTAGAAAATAATGAAAAGAAATAGCCTAAAAATCAAAGGGAAAAAAGTGGAAAGCAACAGGAGTAATAATAAAAAAGGCCTTTTCGAATCTTCTGATGATGAGGAGAAAATGGAGAACAAGGGAAGGGTAAAAGGAATTATAGCAATGTTGACAAAATTTAGGAGGAAGAGAACATGATTGATTCCTGTGTTAACCACAAAGAGAAGGAGAAAGTGAAAGTTGTTGGAAAAGGCCCCGACTAGGCTGGGACTAGTGACCCTCTAAGGAAGAATACTGATTACAACATTGATCCTTACCATAAGGATAGTATTATCTCCTTTGGGAAGTTTATGGGGTCTTTTTCCCATGATATCAAAACTATCAAAGAGGACATTCAAGACTAGAAAAAGACAATAAACATGATAAAAAGGGCTAATTTTGGTGATAAGCCCCTGGCTAAGTGCCTTGAAGACTGGATGGAAGCTATCAGGAAAGGGGAAGCCTTTGGTGAGATGGGGGGTAAAGTGATGGATTTAGACCAAGCTTTTGAGAAGCTTAAAAATCACAACAAGAGATAGGAGGAAAGAATCACTTTTCTGGAAGAAAAAATCCACAACTTAGACAAATCTATGAACAAAGAGCAGAGCACCCAAATCATTGAGATTCTTGATGATACTAAAGCTGTTGTGGAAAAATCAGAACTCAATAAAGGAGAGGATAACAAGGACCTCAAGGAAACTAGTATCGATAATTGCACTAGAGCTTGGATTAAGAAAAAAGAAATGGAGTTGGTGGATCAGAATGCTAATATGGACCTTCTGGCTATTCATGCCTCTGACTTGATGGAGATCAATTAGTTGTTGCTTTCTTTTGTCTATGTTGTCTTTCTTTGTATATGACTACTTGGTAGTCTTTTTTGTTGTCTTAGGTTGGGTCGTGTGCCTTTTTTTTTGTTGTCTCTTTGTTTGGCTGTCTGATCAGTTTTGATTATCTTCTGATCTTTTGTACAAGGTTTCGGGACCTTTCAAATCTTGTTTTTACAAACTAGATTTGGTTTGCATGTTTGTAGCATGGAAGCAATGTTGGGGATGCTAGTGGTGCTGCAGACAAATTCCTTAACCAGTTGTTGATGGAAATGGATGATATGATAGCCAAGAAAATAGTTTTCATTATTGGTGCTACAAATAGACCCAATATCATCGATCTTGCATTGCTAAGGCCTGGCCAACTTGACCAGATGATTTATATTCCCTTACCTGATGAGTCCTCACGTTATCAAATTTTCAAGTCTTGCTTGAGAAAATCACCTATCTCAAAGGCTGTGGACCTAATGGCACTAGCCTATTATACCCAAGGATTCAGTGGAGTTGATATTACAGAGATTTGTCAGCGGGCTTGCAAGTATGATATTAGAGAAAATATTAAGAAGGTGAGTTTCAATTGTGGCATCTTTTGCAAACTATATTTGGTTTGCATGTTTGAAGCATGGAAGTAGTGTTGGGGATGCTGGTGGTGCTATGGACAAAGTCCTTAACTAGTTGTTGATGAAAATGGATGGTATGACAGCCAAGAAAACAATTTTCATTATTGGTGCTACAAACAGACCCGATATCATTGATCTTGCATTGCTAAGGCCTGGCTAACTTGACCAGTCAATTTATATTCCCTTACCTAATGAATCCTCATGTTATCAAATTTTCAACTCTTTCTTGAGAAAATCACCCATCTCAAAGGATGTTGGACCTAATGGCAGATAATAAAGATGATGATGACTTATACAGGTTTCACATCCACATCCACATCTAATATAAAATTTATTATTATAAAGTCTTGTTATGGAAATCTATTTTATATTAGTCTATATTATTCTAAAGCCTTGTTATATAAATCTATTTTATATTAATCCTCAGAATTAGTTAGCAAATATTCTTCTTTCTTTCTAAATTCATGAATGATTCTATTTTTCTATAGTAAATAGCATATGTAATAGATAAACATGAAATTAGCAACAAATATCTACCTCTAAATACAACTCCAAATGAATGAATGAATAAAAGAAGAAAATGATAATGCTAATTGGGTATCCAGTAAATAGCAGCGATTTTTTTTTAAGGGATAATGAATAAAAGAAGAAAATGATAATGATGATAAGGCTATGAACTATTAAAGAATAGCAGTGATTTTTTTTTAAGGGATTGTGTTTCATTGTGGAGGTCACATTTTGACCAAGGCTTCATTTTCAACAAAGGAGGCTCACACCACCCTTTTTCATTCTTCACATTGCAATTTGGGAGCCAACTAGCTTCAACCAACTCCTAACGTGACCACCTGGCTATGTGCATTTCATGTATGGTTAGGATTTGACATCCCAAGGATATGTGCAGTTACTGTTGGATATCTGGTGAAGTTTTCAAAAATTTGAGAAATGTTATTGTTATGGGAGCAACTAATCGGCCAAATAGTATTGATCCAACACTCAGAAGGTTTGGAAGGTTTTACAAGGAGATTGATATTGGGGTTCCAGATGAAGTAGGTAGGTTGGAAGTACTTTGCATCCATACAAATAATATGAAGCTCTCTAATGATGTACGTATATTGGGGCCTTATTTTTTGTACTTCTATATCTAATAGAGGTGAAGCCATGACATACAAAAGGTAAGAGAACCTCAAAGTTTCTGACATATAATGCTATCATGTCAAAAGGACAACAAAGTATAGTTTTTAGAACAATGGAATAACCATCTCTCTTAAAAGGAACAACTATCATGTTATAGAGTTATTGAATATGGCCATTATCATGAGATCATAGGGAAAAACACATCTATCTACTATTAATGAACAATTTCTTCTATAGAGGAAATTTTGAATTCTATGATCATCTGAAAAGGAAATGTCACTCAGTTTGAAGTCATAATAGAATAAATACAATAAGAAGACATTGACATATCATGCCTTAAATCGGCACCAATCACAATAAGAAGATGGAACAACCACAAGGTACAAGCATGTGCAAGTCATTGTAATCATTGGAGATATGTTAAAGGTTAAGTACAATAGTAGAGCACAACCATGATACAATTAATGAAAGTGCCATAAAACACCATGATATTTATAATCAATAATAGAGAAAAGAGACAGTGACAAATGATTTGTATTTTAGTGCCACCAAATACTTTTGAAATAGTCATCAATGTATTAAAGAATTCCAAAGTATAGGATAGAAAGATGCTTCAATACATAGCTGTAGTGATCAAAATAGTATTTTACAATATCATGAAGTAAACAAATGAAATATTTCAAAATAAGGCAAACTAAAACAACAAATGACAAGCATTGTCACTAAACACAGTAAAAAAGACATATTTGTCATTAAGCCCTTAAAGAACAGGTTTGATGTTTTCATGTTTTGAAAGTTACCAAGGTTTATATTTTCATCATGAATACATGAAAACAAGCACAAAGGATCACAATAAGTAATCTCTAATATAAAGAAACACAATGAGTAATCTCTAATATAAAGAAACACAATAAGTAATCTCTAATATAAAGAAGCACAATTTTAAGCTCGACTCTTCAGGACTCCTACCTTCACATATCTATTGTACATTGGCTCCCCTAAAACATTCATCCACCTTTAGGAAGTTCCTATGGTTAGATTTCATGGGGGAGCCATAGAAATTCAAACTACTCTAAATTGGACAGTAGACTCCCTTGTTACTAAACAATTTATTAATGCCACTAATCTACCTCTAAAGTACTTGCACAAAGAATGAAAAAGTCTTGAATCTAACCTACTAACATAGATCTAATTCTATTTAGAAGTACTCAATCCATCTAAAGGCATTTTCACATAAAAATTCTTGAATATGTCTTCAAACCAAAATTGCAGAGCTTCCTTTCTATTTCAAAAACTTCCTTACATTCACACTACTTCAAGAAACAAGCCATAAGGTATCATTAGATACTACTATAGTTTTTGGGGTGGACCAAGCACCAATCCTACAAACATACCTCTTTCTCTATTTAGGGAGAGAAGAATTTGATTTCACCTATTATGAAGTATCTTCTAACAAACAGTCATATGGCACACTTCTTCTAACAAACAGTCATATGGAACACTTGATGAATGAAGCGTTGTCTATGGAACCCAAAAGAATTAGTGCATGAGAAAAGAGGAACTCCTATCAAATCTCATTTCCATCAGCACTTTGTTCATAATCATCCTAGTAGCCACATGGCTATTAGTTAGAAGAAACTTTGTAACAACTGAAACTAACAGTAGGAACCGATCATTGATCATCATGTTCCTTTCATACTTTTTGTAATATAGTCCAAAGAAAAATTATGTGTTTATTCTTATTCATGAATTTGAAAGAGGTAGATATTCTAAATAAAATGTTAGCAAGATATTTGTTTCAGTAGTTTGATTTTTTGTACGGAACCCAGATTCTTCATTCATTACCATGGGACATTTTCTAACAGAGGATAGAAAAGATGGATTAGTAGCTCTTATATTTTTTTCTAATGGGACATGTAAAGTGAAATCTTAAAATGCAATCAAAACTATCCCCTGTGATAGGATTGGTCACAAGTCAATTCTGGCACAGTTTGGGCCTTTCTGTTTAAACTTCCCAAAGGGCTCATTAAGACATTCACCTTGACTTAATTTAAATTCTTGGATAGAGTATCCCTCAAAGGCATAGGTCTTGGGTCCTATTCAAACTCCCAATATTCATAAAACTCCTCCAAAATCCAAGAGGCCTAATACTCGATTTTGTATAGTAGGTGCATCTTAGGCTTTGTTCTTTTCCAAACCAATGATGGATTCTTTTAGTGGTGAGTAATTCAAGCCTAAATCCATAATTCCAGGTTCTAATTTAAAGCCAAACAAAAGTTATGGGGTTGGGTTCCTTCTAGCTATTCCTCTCTACCAGTCACATAGGGATGCCCGGTTAGGTTTTCAACAAGAACTCTCTACAAACAAAACCATCCAATCCGATACCACATTCAATTGAAACTAGACTCATATACCTCATGTTCAAGCTTGGAATCAAAATTTGTCCATGGTTGAAATGATAAATATGGGCCACGAAAGTCGACAACCCTAGTTCTACGCACAAACCCACCTAAAATTGACTGTCAGTCGATTTCTTCTAAATTTCTCAACCAATGAATCTTAGACTTGTTACAAAATGAAGATATGAGGACCAAAAATCTTCCTATGGTGTTCAATTAGTCATTTCAATCCACACGAGTACAGGAAAATTCAAACACCAGTAAAAAAAAATGTTAAAATATAGTTTTCTTCAATTTCATTTTGCAATATTTCTTAAATCTATTACAACCAACCTCTGCAAGGTTCTTTCTATCTATTCCTCTCTATTGGTCATAGGAAACCCTCATAGGTGGTCCTCCTTCACATGCACTGCAAGCTTATCAAATAATGAAATGAGGTTTGAAATCTTTTTTTTTTAGGTTATGCTCGTGTTGGTCAAAATTTTGACCTACATAGTATTCGTTGAACTTTTGACCAACATGGGCATGGATTAAAAAAAAAAAATTCCTTCTATAATCCAACCAACCTAAACCTTTTTATTTGATGGTCAAAAATTTTGGTAGAAAAACTAGGTCAAATGTACTAGTGCACATACCAAACCCCAAGAACACTATCCCCTTCAACTGTAACACCTGGAAAATACCTTGAAAACCTCTAGACCAAGAACCTTCTAAACTGAGGACACATCAATATGTCCCAAACATACTCCTTGATGTGTAGACAAAACTTATCAACCTGGAAGTGCACACTAAACCAATCTTTGTCACCCTGTCAAAACTGGCAAACAGTATAAGAGCCAATCATCGAACCTATCCTCATAACTCATCCAATTCTTCATGTGCACCTCTGTAACTTGAAATGGAACAAATACAGATTCTCTATAACATCTCCTCATGTGCGCAACCATTTTCCTTTAGCCATCTAACCACACCAAACCTCTAAGCATAATGCATTTTTGGCCAAACTGAAATGTTGACATCAATAACAACACATCCAACTTGCCAACATATGCTACTTGTATTCCTTGAATTTCACCATATCCCCCTCCATAATGGGATAGAATAATGGTTTTAGGTCATAAAGAAATCTTTATCAGCATTTCTATGCCTACTTCATTAGTAACTATACATATAATAGAGGCAATGGAATATTTTCATATATCATTGCACCCCTTTTTATTATATAAAGGAAATGTAATAGCATAGAAATAATAAGAGGAGCTATAAGGAGATGCATATTTTTGTAGAAAATAAATAATACAAAGTAGCTAGTTTTAAGTATTAAGGAGTTTAGAAGTGAGTGACTGGCATTGTAGGAGCAGCAAACTTATACAGTAGGCCTGAATCTCTCAAAGTCAAGTGCAGATCTGAATCAGAGCATATAGCAGTTTCAAATTGCAAGGCTAGGGAGCAGCTCCAAAGCTATTAGAGGCCACGAATTCACCATTGGAGCAGGCCCAAAAATTTGATGGTTAAGGGCAGAATTTTTTGAGGGAAGACTAACAGTTGTAGGCCGGCGAAATATAATGAGGACAAATCTCATACAATTTGGAAGGCAGATCTGAATATAAGCAGAGCAGGAGTATTTAAAAAAAAAAAAAAATGCTCTGCCCTACACAAGCGAAACACTTCTCCCATGAACAGCAAATTTGCAAAATTAGAAACACAATGCTCTTCTTCCCTTGAAACCTATCCACCTGAATTTGTGCAGGGAGTAAACTAGATTTCATTTGGGGGTTAGCAGAACCTCAAGAAGATCGAAGCAAGGAGTAAATTCAATATTCAAAAGAAAAATCCTTTACAACCAAAAAGAAACCAATCATCAAAAATTAGAAGAAGACCAGCGACATTAAATAGAAGAGCAGGGTAAAGGGTGAAATATTAAAACATTCGTAGCATGTAGCAAAAATGTGTAATAATCATATTCAAAGAAAGAAGGCCTTCCAACAGTTATAGATAAACCTAGGGTTGATACATTTCAATCTAGATTCAGCTTGTACTGCTGCAAAAAAGCATGGCAATTCCACTTCTAAGGGAAATGCTCAAAATCTGACCACTTCAAATGAGAAATTTTCTGGTTATTGTTTCAAATGTTGGCTTTACGGTCATAAGCAAGAAGATTGTAGGGAAAAAAATGTACAACCTCATCCAGATTATGATCATCTTAAGGGGTTCATTGCTAAACAAAAGGAAAGAAGTATGAAGGAATCAAAGCCAATGGAACTCCCAGCAACTGTGGAATTAGGAGATATTGCAAAGCCTTTGGCTGGGAATAGAAGATATACTTCAGCCACCAAGGGTCTTACAAAAACTCATGAGCATCCATTCTTGAAAGTCTTTTCAGTAGATGCCTTAGATCGGTAGATCCAGATATTCTCAAAGACTAAATATGCATTACAGAAAAATACAGTAACCGAGACCATCAGGGCCCCGAGATCTAGGAGGAATCCGGTAGCATACTCTAATGACCCTCTATCTGCAAAGGGGGGAGGAAGGTCGACGGTGGCTCAGATGCTTCTCGGTGTCAGAATTACCAACAAGGAGACATGGCAAACGGTTAAGAAAAGGAAAGCGGTAAGATCATCTATCGACCAAAATAGTCCCAATAAAATTGATTTGAAAAATTCTTTTGGCATTCTAGAAAAATTGAAAACACCAAAGAAAAGGAAAAATTAGAATAAGGGGGTTTTGAAAGGAGAAGGAACTCAGTGGGAGAAACCAAATCTAGTTTGCAAGAAATTGCATACGGATTCGGGCTTGTCTCCCCCTCTCCTTAACAAAACCCTAGGATCTAAAACTGGAGGAAAAATTTTGGTGAATAAAAATGTAATGGATAGCTCTGTATTGCATTCTAGTTATGATTCTATTCATAAGGCCCATAAGGCTTATTCTCCTCCACACAAGAGGACAAACAAGGAATTCCTGAAGGATCATAACCCTATCTCGGGTAAACCCAATAGGAGCTCTAAGGTACCAATGTCTAAAACCACTAAAGATATATATTCTCTACCACATAAGCATGGCAACAACATAGTTTCAAACACTATCTATGGATTTCCTGGGCAAAATTATCATAAGATTAATTTGGACAGTAAATGCATATTGCAAAAATAGAATGTTTGTGTAGAAATAGGTGTAATATGTAAGTGGCTGGGAACAGGGGCATCTATAATAGATATAGCTGATGGACTAATCTCCCCAACTCCCGGCTAAGGTAAGTATTACTATTCTACCAGAAAACTTTATTTTCTTGAATTGTAATTGTAGTAGTCTTAAAAAGAAAATTATGGAGAAAGGTTTTTTAAAGTATAGAAAGATCTCTTTCTTTGTTTGTAATTGGTTCTCTTTATTCAGCCCTATTAAGGTAGCGGATTTCTTGATTGAAAAAGCAATAGTTCTAAGAAACCTACCACTAGAATTTAACCAACCTGAGATTCTTAAAAACATTGGAAATAGGATTGGAGAATATAAAAGAACAATTAAAACTAACCATGATCATGTTGAGTCAACCATTGTAGTCAAAATGAATTTTCATAAGAAAGTCATTTCTCCTTTTCAGTTATGCTACAATTCGAACCATATCATTATTAATCCATTCATTATGGATGATTTTATTGAAACTCGGGAGGCGGAACAATTACTAAATTTTAACCTTCAGCAGAATCTCATAGATTCCCCCTCATGCACTGATAGAAATGTCAAGTTAATCCTTAATAAGGACAAAGAAGGCTTCTTTTTCCAAGACACAGAAAAAGAAAAATCAACAGCTACCCCTCCCTCTCTTGATAATAGCCATACCCTGGTAATTATCTATGACAATCCCTTATTCTCAGATTCCCCTCCTCTTAAAGAAGATCTTGAAACTCTTAGTATTAGAACTTCTAAGGTTTTAGCCTAGGAAATCAATATTACAAGTGATAATAAAGTCACCACCACATCAGATAAAGATAACATAGATAAAGGGACAGATCTTATAACAGGAGATCAAATATTTGATTTATGTCAACAGCAGATAGATAAGCCTAATCTGGACATAAGTAAGACTGACATAAGATAGGATCAGGTTGTTAAAACTGACTATCTCAATGCAACAATTATAGAAGAACCTAATGATAAATGCAAAGAAGTTAATACTATTATTAATTACCCTGGAGAGTCTTTAACAGATGAGCTCATGGACACATTCCTTGATGAAATTTGTGATCTAGATGAAGTAAAATACCAAAAGGAAACTCTGATCAGAATAATTCGAAAATGCATTCTAGAGGATCTAGAGGAAGAAAATGGTAGGTTACCTTCACCTACTCATTCAGCCCCCTTGGAAATGGGAGTCTTGGATAAAGTCCTCCCGGATAAATACATAGAACCCTCTAATCTTAACAATAAAGATACAGATAAAGACAACTTTAATCCGATTCTGAGTAATGAGGATTTAACTCAAATAGAAAATATAAATAAAGAGAATTTCAATAAAAATGTCCCTGATCAAGAGACAGCCAATAACACAAATCAAATGGGGGAGGAACCAGCCACCTCAATCCCTATAGAGCTGGATACTCTAAATCTGGATCTATCAGGTAGTATAGAAGATTTAATTGAGTCATATGGCAAGGAAATTATTGAAAAGGAGGACTTGCATCTACATGCAGACTTTGATCATCTCTCCTCTGAACAAAAAAACAAGATCAGCATTAAAAATAATGTAAATTTATTATCTGTAAAGGACTCTATTGATGGCCTCTTTGGGATTACAAATGAGGACAGACAGCTGGGCATAGCAATGAACAGAGGAAGTTTGAGCACCCTGAATATTAATAAAATGAAAAAGAAAAGAGGAAGGAAATCAGCTGTAGAACTTAGAAATATAGCAGGTAACACAGGCAACCAAAAGAAAATTGCTGACATTCTACACATAGGGAAGGGGAAGAGCCTTCCCCAGGAGCAATGAAAGTCACTACTTGGAATGTTAGGGGATTAAATGCCCCTAACAAATAGAGATTGATGAAAAGATATCTAAACAACTTTGAGTCGGAAATAATTCTACTACAAGAGACTAAACTTAGCAAAGAAGAAAGTACTAAGTTCAGCAATAAATTAGGAATATGGAAATCAGAAATAACCTCTGCTATAGGATCCTCCGGAGGGATAGCAGTCTTATGGGACCCTAGGAAAATTTCAGCACAACTTGCATCTAAAAATGAAAACTGGATGAGCTTAGAAATTAAAAGTCTTAAATCCAATCTAAAATTTAATTTAATTAATGTTTATGGGCCCATTCCTAATGAAGATAAGAGAAGAGTTTGGAGAGAGATTCATCACTTCTTGATAAATAGCTTAGAAGTTTTTCACATTATTGGAGGAGACTTTAACACAATCCTAGATCCTGAAGAAAAATTTGGGGGATCAAAATATATTTCACAGGCTCAAAAAGATTTTAGCAAATGGGTTTCTGATAACCATTTGATCAACATCAATACTACCAATGGTATATATACTTGGAACAATAGAAGAGCAGGTTTCATTCATATTGCGGAAAAACTGGACAGGTTTTTTATAAAGACAAGCTCTGAAAATGCCAACCATTTAATAAATGCAGAAATCCTCCTTGAGGCAGGGTCTGACCACTTCCCCGTCAGACTCTCGATTACTGAGGATGCTAAACCAATCAGAAATCCTTTTAAATTTGAGTTTATGTGGTTCCAAAACCCAAAATTTATTAACCTTCTGGAGGAATGGTGGAACCAAATCACAATTAAAGGCTCTAGAATGTTTTTCTTAACATCAAAATTAAAAATTATTAAAAATAAAGCTTTAGAATGGAATAAGAGCAATTTCAACAATATATTTGAAGAAAAACATCAGATAGAACAAGATATCACAGACCTTAATAATATAGTAATAGAAAATGGTATGAACGAACAAAGCTACCACAAAGAAAAAGAGTTCATGGCTAAATACAACGCTATCCTCCTTAAGGAAGAGATCTTCTAGAAACAGAAGTCAAGGGAGTCCTGGCTTAAGGAAGGAGACAACAACACAAAAAAATTTCACAATACCACTAATTTCAAAAGAAGCATCAATAGAATATCCAAAATTAAAAATAACGAGGGTCATATTACCAAGGACCCACTCCAGATATTAGTCGTACTAACACAATTTTATCAATCTCTTCTTAATGACACTGAAGCAACTGACCTCAAAGCACAAAATGAAATGCTGAAGTCTATCCCAAAGCTGATAATGGAAGCAGACAACAAGATGATTAATAGTAAACTATCCTTAGATGAGGTTAAATCAGCAGTTTTCCAACTCCATCCAGATAAAGCCCCGGGCCCAGATGGCTTTCAAGCGGGTTTTTTTCAAAAATGTCAGCATTTTGTTGGGGAGGAGGTGTGGTAAGCAGTAGAAGCTACTAGAAACTTGGGCTCATTGTTAAATGAAATTAACAACACCTTTTTTTCTCTAATTCCAAAGAAAAATGATTGCTCGAACCCAGGAGATTTCAGACCAATATCTCTATGCAATTCTATCTATAAAATTCTATCAAAATGCCTAGCAAACAGACTTAAAACTCTTCTCCCGAATATAATTTTGGAAGAACAAACGGGTTTTGTAGCAAATAGATCGATTCTTGATGGGATAATCATTGCCCAAGAAATAGTTCACACTGCTCAATTAACTAAGGATCCTAGTATGCTTATTAAGGTAGACATCCAGAAAGCATACGACAAAGTAGATTGGAGATTTCTTTGTAAATGTCTAGAAGCCTTTGGATTCTCCAAACAATGGATTAACCTTATTTTTAGCTACATTTCTACCCCTAAAATCTCGATACTTGTAAATGGTACCCCGGAAGGTTTCTTTAATATCTCAAGAGGAATTAGGCAAGGGGACCCTCTGTCCCCTTTCCTCTACGTCATTATGGTAGAAGCACTAGGGAGATCAATAACAAAGAGACAATTGGAAGGAAAAATCATAGGGTTAAAGGCATCAGAGAATGTACCAAACATAACTCACCAACAATTTGCGGACGACATGATTTTACCAAGCATAGCCAATTGTCAAGAAGCTAAAGCTTTCAAAGTCATCCTTAATATGTATGCGAAAGCCTTTGGTCAATGGGTGAGTCCCTCAAAGTCAGAAATTTTCTTTATCAATACACCTATGAAAATAGAAATGGAAATTTGTAAGGTAATGGGGTATAAAGTTGGTAAATTCCCCTGCAAATACCTAGGTATAGACCTAGATAAAGGTCTTTTATCCTCCAAACTTTGGCAACAGGTTCTCACCAAAATAAAAGACAAGAAAATCTCATGGAAAGGAAGATGGCTTACAAAAGCTGGTAGGACTACCATGATTAAGTCAGTCCTATCATCTATACCCACATATCATATGTCAATTCTTCCCCTTCCGATTAATGTTAAAAAAATTTAGATAAAATGTTTAGAGAATTTTATTGGCAAGGCCCTTTTGAAGACAAAAAAGTAGCCCTCATCAAATGGGATACTTTATGCAAACCAATTAACAAGAGGGGACTTGGCATCAAAAACTTATTATGGAAAAACCAAGCTCTTGGAGCTAAACTTATCTGGAGACTCTATCACGAATCTAGTAGTAAATGGGCTTTGATTTTACTACACAAATACGTCCCTGACTGGGACCCTATCAACATATTTAGGACACAAACGCATGTAAAAGGTTCACGGATCTGGAACTTCATAAAGGATTGTCGTGGGATCATCAATAAATATTTTTTGTGGGATGTAGGCTCTGGGGACCAAGCTCTATTTTGGGATGACTCTTGGGCATGCCACACCCCCTTAAACAAATTGGGTTTTTCTCAAGAGTTCATGGAAGTTTGTAAAAATTCTATAGGTGTTTACGTCAAGGATTATCTCTGCAAGGAAGAAGATTCTAAATGGATAGATTTAGAAGGTTTAGACTTGGATAGCTAGGAGAAACAAAAGCTCAAAGCTATGTTGAAAGATAGAGAGATAGCTCACAAAACCAGATCAGGTAGATTAATCTGGGCTGGAGCAAACAATGGTATTTACTCGGTAAAGGAGGGATACAAGTCTATCATTCAGGATCAAAACATGGATAACATAGATATACCTCTGAACCTTTGTTGGAATAAATCTTGTCTTCCCAAAGTGGGAATGTTTCTATGGGCAGCGATGCAGAACAAGATTCTGATAGCTGACAGATTCAATAAATTGTGCTTTGAGGGGCCTTCTAGATGCCTTTTGTGTGAAAAGCAATCGGAGGATGTTAACCACATCCTTCTAAATTGTACCTTTTCCCAAAATTATTGGAACTAGTTACATCGATGTCTAGGGTGGAAATCTGCTCTTCAACCAGATCTATTAAGCTCACTCAAAGCTTGGCCATCTCTAAACAAAGATAACTTATACAAAGATATTTGGACTATTTCCCCATCAATTTTAGTTTGGGAAATATGGAAGGAACGTAACAGGAGAATCTTCACAGATCAAAAATTAACATGGGAAAAAGTCACCAATAAAATAGAAACCTTAATTGTGGAGATTATTAACAGTAAACTTAGAGATTGTCTGAGCTATGAGGAGTCATTCAAATCCTGGGACAACAAAATCAGGTCCAAGTGGCC
Organism: Chamaecyparis obtusa; assembly: GCA_027943335.1. Taxonomy (NCBI): domain Eukaryota; kingdom Viridiplantae; phylum Streptophyta; class Pinopsida; order Cupressales; family Cupressaceae; genus Chamaecyparis; species Chamaecyparis obtusa. The sequence goes on along the minus strand of BSBK01002614.1, from coordinate 342,026 downwards.
TAAATTAGATATCCCACCTTTATATGGCAAGGGAGGATCAAAAACAAAGGCAGATAGAGCCTTGTGCAAATGGTCTCCTCCTAAGGTAGGTTGGTATAAACTTAACTTCGATGGTGCTTCTAGAGGTAATCCTGGGGTAGCAGGTATTGGAGGCTTAATTAGAAATTGGAAGGCTAAGGTCATTGCTAAATTTTCTATGCCTATTAAGCCCACCACAAATAATATGGCGGAATGCAAGGTGGCATTAGAGGGTTTAAGAATATGTAAGAACTTAAACTTACTTAAAGTAATAATAGAAGGAGACTCACAAGTTATTATCAATGCAATTCAATCTAAGAAAACACCTAACTAGGTCCTTAATTCAAAAATAGAGGAAATAAACCAAATTCTGGAAAGTATCCCCAAATTTGAAATCAGACATACATATAGGGAAGGGAATGCAGAGGCAGATCTGCTGGCAAACCAAGGTGCAAATGGAATTTTTACAATGGACCAGAATATAATATCAAACCCAAACATTACCAATAATAGTCTGCATGAAAATATGGTAACCACCTAATTAATCTTATTCAACCTATACATGGTATGTAGAATAATAATATAGAGTTAAAATTAAATGGGGATGCATACCAAGTGGTATAATTGAGCTTTTATCTTAACTTTTTATTATGCGTTATTTCTCTTTAATACCTAGTGATAGTCTTTTATCCTCGGCCTTTAGCTTCCTCCTATTTTGATCCCTCCTTTTAACTCACCGCCACCTTTTATTTAGTCTCCTTATATTTTCATTTCTTAGAAGTAGCACTAAAACAATCCTTTCTCCTTTGTACTTGATCGTTCAGCTGCTATATATATATCTCATTTTATATGTATGAATCTGTGCATATATATAATTTGAGATATATATATTTTCCTATGTATAGATTCATATTTTCTGTTCTTTGTTGTAGGTTTTTTCAGCCCTTTTGCCCCCTCATTTTCTTCTGTGGTTCTTAGGTTGGCTTGCTTTCTTCTGGTTTTCTCTGTTTATCTCGGTGTTCTTTTGTTGTAGGTCTTTCTTCTTTTTTTCTTCTCTTTTTTTCCTTGGTTTGGTGGCGCCCGTGGGGTTTTAGCATTGGGTTCTTTTCTTAGGCTTGGTAGGCCTTTTACTGCTTCTTTTAGGGTTTGTTGGCTTTTTTGTCTTTGGCCTTTTGGTCCCTTTTTCTTTGTTTTCCTTCTGTTGTTGTTTGTTTCCTTTGGTTGGTTGGGCTCCTTTCCCTCTCTTAGTGTTAGGGCCTTCTTTTCTAATTTTTTATTTTTGTTTTCTTTTTTCTACTTTAGAGGTTTTTAATTTATTTTAGTTGGCTCCTCTCAGTATTCTACTCTTTGGAGGAGAGATTTTCTTAGCTTCTCTAGATCTTTTCTGGTTGTGTGTTGTGTTGTAGATTTTTGTTTATGTCTATTATGTTCAATCTCCCTAGGCTATAGAATTCTAAAATGTTGGAACAGATCTTTGGCACTATGAAGCATAAATGGGAACATTAAATTTACTTATCTATCAGTGAGACAGGTATCTTAATAATACATCGATGAAAGAAGGTAATATTACTATTTTGGAGCTCTTCATTTCTCAATATTACTCATTTTTTAAGCCTTTAACTATAAGATATGGAAGGTTTCTGCTGTGGTTTTCAGGAAGATACTATCAAGTAGGCACCTATAGCACCTTGTAAATGAAGATTCTAGAATGGATTTTGACAATAATAACAACTCAATTGTATGTAACACAAAGTTGTATCAATAAAAACATCAATGTAATAAATGTAACATTAAAACCTTGATATTTTCGAGCAGTGGGTATGCCCACTGTAAGTTTGTAATTCTAGATAATTGATGATTGTACTAGAGACGCGGGAATGCCTGCAAAAATGATGGATATAAACAAATCTTGACAATTGTTGAGTCATGGGTATGCCCACGTAATTTTTGTATAAGTACAGGACCTATGGTCTTGGGCAAGGCTGGAGGTTTTCTCAACCCCGCTCTTTCCTACCAGCGCTTGCAGCGAGCGGGGTCACATGTAAAATTAATTTATATTAATAAAAAATCTTTATAGGGCCTCGGCCTTTTACCGATCAAAAAAAAAAAAAGTATTAAGGAGTTTGTAGTAAATTTTTTCTACCACCCCATGGATCAAGAGGAGGGTCCACTCTTTTGAAATGGCAGTGATGTTATTTTTTATGTTGTGTGTTTTGTTTTAAATGTTTTAGTTTATTTTTAATTATTTAAATATTTATTTTTATGATTTCTAATAATTGAGTTCTTTTCAATTGTACGGTTTTATCTTACTTTTAAATTATTTATTTAATAGTGTAATGTTTTTGTGTTAAAATAATAATCACAAAATAAAGAATTGCAGGAAATTGTTTAATCCAATGAGATAGGAGTAAGAAGATTTACCATGAATTAATGCAAAAACTAGGAGCATTCACCAAAAATCCAAGAAACAAAGGAGACAAGATTTTGAAGGGGGAAAAGCATGAAAAAACTCCTGTGATATAATGAAAGTGGCAAAAAATGCCTAAGAATGAGAGAGAGAGAGAGAGAGAGAGAGAGAGCTTAGCTCATACAATGTTCAAAAAGAAGAAGAATCTCATAAGATGAGAGAAGGAGAGCCATCTCTTAATAGAGATGTGAGAAAGGAGTTACATTGTAACTTCCATTTTTGTGTATGCCACATTTCACTAGTGTGTGAGACAAGTGTAGGATTCCTCATAAGGAGGAATATCTATTTTCTTTAATAAAGGAAATTAAAAATAAGACATGTCCTCCCACTTGGACTAGAGGATGAATACAATAGGATACCTTGGTTTATCCTTACATATTTACCAAGGAAAGATTAAATTCTAACACCCCCCTTTAATCTTTACTTGGGGTAGTTACATCAAGGGGTATCAAACCCAAATTGTTACAATGAAATTCAAATTTCTCTCTAGAAAGAGGTTTTGTCAAAATATCTACAACTTGATCTTCACCTTTGCAATGGAAGAGGGAAACTTTCTTTTCTGCAATGTGCTCTCTAATGAAGTGGTGGTGGAGAGAAATGTGCTTTGACTTCGCATGGTAAACTAGATTCTTTGCCAAGGCTATTGCACTTTGATTGTCACAATACAATGGTGTAGGTTCTTGTTGAGGTAGACCCAAATCTTCAAGTATTCTTCTAAGCCATAGAGCCTCTTTAGAGGCATGAGTACAACTTTTATATTCAGTTTTAGTAGAACATAGAGACACAGATTGTTCTTTTTTACTTTTCCAAGATATAGAACCTGAACCAAGAGAAAAATAATACCCAAACGTAGATTTCCCATCATTGGGGTCTCTACCTAGATCTAAAGCAATAAAGCCTTGTAAAGAAAAATTAGAATTTGCATCATAAAATAATCCTAAGTTAATAGTACCTTTAATGTAATGTAGTATTATTTTAGCAATTTTGAAGTGAGTTTGTTGAGGTTTGGAAATGATGTTGGCAATTTGGCTGAGGTATGTACATAGATGTTGTCATTATGGCAAAATATGTTCCTTATGAAGAGCACATAAGCTAGAAACTAAGTATGGAAGATCACAGACTAAAATTGTTTAAGTATGAAACAGTGATTTTGACAGAGCACCCGATATAGTTTGTTTTGGTGATGTTCACTAGAGCATGATCAGAGTTTGCATAGTTGAACATAGACTCTATGGTGTCCAAGGATACCTCATCTTAGTGTGCAAAAGATTATAGATAGTACAGAAAAAGTTATGACTATGTTACCGATGACAAAGTACAGCCGACAGTGCAGTTTTGAAGACAGAACTAGTAAATGAATTAAGGGATTATTTTGCTTGTCAAAATAATGACTTAATATTATAAAGAGATGACATCCTAGATGTTTACTCTTGGATAAAGATATGCAAGCCAGCAAGAGAAAGATATTATGTTTGTATCTTATATAAATAAAGATGTACCGAGCATACTTGAAATGTAACATGTAATATATGTAAATTGTGATAGCAGCGAAAGTTGTTGATGCAAAGTTGTAAGCAGTACCATATTGTAATTAGTAAACATTTGTATTACTTGTTTGGGCAGTGAGCTCATCTGGTAATCAGGTTTTGTATCTACAACTCCTAATAGGGTTGAGGCTTCTAACAAGGCCTATAGTCCCTTAACCAGGACTGATACACTATATGATTGTAACAGGCTCCTAACAGGGTCAACATCCTTAAGCGGATATCTTTTGATTAGTGGATCTTTGTGGGTACCATCTCCACCAAGGTTTTCCCTTGGCCAGGGTTTCCTTGAGAACATATCATGTGTTATGAGTTCTTTACATTTACTGTTGTGTGTGCTATTTAGTTTCTTATGCTTTGTATGCATTAAAGTAATCTATTATATCCATAAGTGGGAAAAAGTAAAAGTTTGTGAAATACTGATTCACCCCCCCCTCTTAGTATTTCCTATTTCTAACAATTGGTATCAGAGCACAGTTACTCAAAGAAGAAACATTCAATGAAAGCCTAGCAGCTTGAGTAAGATCTCTATGGATATGGATCAATTACAGAAGAATCTTGAAGAAGCTCTTGAGAAAATTGATATGCTTACTGATGAAAGAAACACTTTGAAAAGGAAGTATGATGATGCAAAGAATCTTATTGACAAATTGAAAGGTAAGATAGAAGATCTAAAATCTGAGAAGGAATCTGAAATTCTTGTTGAAGATTGTGAAGACTTAGAAAAATAAAATGTGATCCTTAAACATGAATTGAAGATAGCAAATCTGAAGCTTAGCTTCAAAGATGGAAATGACAATTTGAGATCTGAGAATGAAAGTTTAAAGAATGAAAATGAAGATCTAAAATCTAAACTTGGCAAGGTAACATCTGAATTTGATAAAGTCAAACTGCAGTATGATGAACTTGAGAAATACAACAAAATTGTGAAAGGTGAATTTACTCAATCTAAACAGCAACTTGAAAGGCTATATTCAAACAGTGAAAAGATTGATAAGCAAGTATCTTATGTAAAACTATTTTATGAAAAAACTAGTCTTGGATTTAAGATATTGAAGATAGTTAGTGAAAGCAAGAAACCAGATCTAAATGAATCTGAAAGCAGTGAAGAAAATAAGTTAGATGACAACAAATCAGAAGATGCACCAAAGCAAGAAGAATCACCGAAGCAAGAAGATGCACCAAAGCAAGAAGAATCACCGAAGCAAGAAGATGCACCTAAGCAAGAAGAATCATCCAAAGGTATGCAAAGAGAATTCAAAGGTAGATGTTTTACTTGTAATACTATTGGTCATATGAAGAGAGATTGTATAGGTAAACAATTCAAACCTCTAAATGGTTATTGTTATAATTGTCATGGTTTTGGACATAGAGCTATTAAATGTAGAAGATCTAAAGTTATTGAGAATAATTACAATAGAAGAATGCCTAGAAATACTAACAATGCATATCAGAGATCAACTGAAGACATGAAAAGAGGAAATGGAATAGTATGTTTCAGATGCAACAAAATTGGACATATTGCTAGAAATTGCATGACACAAATCAATTAGCAAACACCTAGATATGGAACCAATGGAATCACATGTTAGATATGTAACAAGATTGGACACACAGCAAGATTTTGCAAAATGAACAATGGAGGTTATCAACATAACCCTAATCCTAGAAACTATGTAAGAAGGAATGAAAATGCAGGAAATAAAGAGAAAGGTTGTTGTAGCAATGAAGATGAAGTAAAATTTGTTAAAGGCATAGATCAAGGAGGTATATTCAGCATTGAAGGTAATCAGGAAGGTAATGTATCTAAAGGTAAGAATGAGTCTTTACCTAACCCTTCTTTAAGCACTTAAATTATGTAAATTTCTGTAGTCTAGGAACTTAGAATTAGTATAGAGTTAGTTTTTGAATGAGTTAAGTTTTGCATAGTTAGATGAAGTTTTTTTATGTTATACTAATGCTATGGTTAAGTGTGCAAAAATAAATATTCTATTTTGCGAGGTTGCAAAAAGATTTATGGTTGCAGGTTTACAGAATCAACTTTTTGACATTTTGGCGGCAAAATTATTGAATGCAATGTTAGATCAAGTAAATGCTAAGTGTTAAAAGATTGAAATCAAAGTTATTATGACTATCAAGTGATTAGAAGTGATTTAGAAGTGAAGAAAGAAGTTTGGAATCAATTTGTAGAAGTTTGAAGCATCGATCTAGCGAAAGCCCTAATTTTGTGAATTTAAGGTATTTATCCGACTATGATCTTGAATCAGCTTGAGAAATCAGATATAATCATGGATGTGTCATTGATTCACAACATTAAGGATAAGAACAAACCTAGAAATAAGAAAGATCTAGTTGAACCCTCAGAAAGAGATGCTAGTTTAGCCTTATCAGCCGTACCAGACAGAGTTCTTCATTTAGAGAATGTTAAAGGTTATCTTGGATGCAAGTATGAAACCCTAAGGGAGTATGATTTTAATGGTGAATATAAGAAATTATACAACTTAGATATGTCAGTGAAACAAGGTTATGAACATCTAGAAAACAATGAAATCATTGAATACTCTATGAAATATGAATTTGATGATGAGGAGTGTACTAAGATCATTTTGAGTAGGATTCATAATGGAAAATTTTGGTTAGAAGATAGAGTTATAGACATAACTACAGACCTAATTCATGATGTGAATGTATTATCAAAATTTGGTGCAATCCCATTGAATGAGAAAAACATGAGAAAAATTGTGATTGAAAACACTAGTTCAGTATACAATGGCAGAGGTATAGTCATTAGTAAGATTAATCAAGATGATGTAAAATACTTGTGTAAGATTTTGACAACAAAGTTCTGTGGAAGCTCTAGAGAAGATTATATGCCAACAGGTATGGTACACATTGCTTATTTGATGTGTGTGGAGAAGAAGCCCGTGGATATGTGTGAAATTCTGAGAATACAGTTGTTTGAAAATTTGGAGAAGATAAAGAAAGCTAAATACACTCACTTTACATTTTCCTCATTGATTACTTACATGTTCTTCCATTTGCTAAGAAGATTTCCTTACACTATTGAATGGAATGATGGTGAGAATACTATGGCAAGAATCAATAAAGTCTACATGAAACATCTTATTGAGAAGGTTAATGACAGCGTAAAGTTAGTATTGAAAAATTTTCAAAACATTGTGGTAAATAGATCAAGAATTCCTCCATCCCTAGTTGAGAAATACAAAGATGATATATGTTTTATGGTTGATACTGATTTCACTTACATTGAGGCAGTAGAACCTAGACATGAATTCATAGACCCTCTTGGCTATGAAATCTCTGAAGTTGAAACAGAAGTTTATGTTAGTAGATTATTGAAAAGTAAAGTTGATGCTCATAACAACAGATTTGGAACATATGATGAAAACTTTGGTTCAGCAAAGTCACTTAAGGAAGAGAAACAATCAAAGAAGAGAGTGGAGTCTACAATAAAGAAAATTCTAAAAGAATTAGGTATGAGTGAGCAGGAATTTGATATTTTAAAGAAGACTGCAAAAGCAATAAGGCAAAGTGAGATATTATCAGTCCCACCTTTGGCATCTAGTGCAAAACCTATTCAAGTAAAGGTAAAGGTTGAAGAACCTGAGAAGGAACAAGGAATCAGTCAGACAGAGAAACCCTTTTCCTCAGCACTAAGAAAAAGAATGAAGGCAAGTGCTTTAAGACCAGGTAAAAGATAGAAAACAATTGTTCCACCAGTACCTAGAAGAGTTGCAGAAATAAAAGATGATGAAGTGACAACAAAGAAGAAATCATGGAAACCAAGGATATAAAGAGTTAATGAAGATATAATGCAGCATGGAGACTTTACCAAAATGAATAAATACTATGATTTATATGGATCCTCTGATAGATTGAATCTTGAGAATGCAATGGTTACACATATGATTTTATCTAACAAGAAATTTGATACTATTCATGGAAAGATACCAGAAGATTTGTACAACAAACTTGTGAGAAGAAAGATGAGAGCACAAGAAGAAGATACCAAAATGAGAGAGAATGTGATTAGATAGTTATGTGAGATAAGAGATGATGACCATCTTAAATAGATCCTCAAGCCACTTGAGACCCTATTGAGAACCAAAAGAAGAATTATACAAATAATGGGAGGACAGTATGAGCAAGTAAAGACTGAAACTGAACAGGCAGTTGTGCAAGTGCTAGCAAAATTGGTAGCAAGAAAAGATAGCAAAGATCAATCAGTTGTAGAACCAGCAAAGAAACAGAGTTCAGAACAAGCAGAGGCAGCAGCAGAGGTAGTTGAAGTTGAAGATATTCCCTCTTCTTCCATAAACATTGGCACAGAATCTATGGACATAGAAGGAACTAAAGTTACTTTAGATTCAGATGATGTGGTACTCAACATTTTGGATAACATTGTTGACAATTTGGATTTGGGAGAGCAAGAAAAGACTATTGAAATAGAGACTACACATACTGAAGTGCAAATGCAAATAGAGGCCCATACACCTACTAAAACATAAGAAGACATCAGTCTTACTCCTAAGACTAGAAAGGAGAAAGGAATAGAAACATTGATTGAAGATTTGAGCAAGGAAGTTGATGACGATGATCAAATAGAGTTGATCACCTCTTTAAACAAAATTATTGGAAATAACAAGAAAGTTAAGAATTTAGAAGGTAGTCTGAAAGATTTGACTGAGAAGCTACAAAGTGTCATATCTACAAAAGTCTTTGATTCAAATCCACTTGAAAGAGCAAAGATGGTAATTAAATCTTTTGATGTTGAATTCACTAATTTAATTGATATTGCTAAGGTTAAGGCTCAGGTAGCTTATGAAGCTGAGATGTTGCAGAACATAAGTCAGAATATCAAGAATGACATTGACAACCTTGATAGACACATTAAGGACTTAAGGAAACATCTTGAGACTGGAAAGTGTTTGTACATTCAGTGTACAAAATCTGAGAATATTTTAATTGAGGAAGAAAAGAAGATAAAAGAGAAGCAAGATGAGATTGCAGCAGAGACAAACTCTTTGGCCAGCCTAAACATGAAGATCAAAATAGTTGAGAATAAGATCAAAAAATTATGTGATGAAATAAGGACTTTAAATGATGATAAAAACAAGAAATCTATCAAAATAAACATCTTGAGAGAGCATGTCTCAATCAAGTTGACCATAATAGAAGAGCAGCTAGATGAATGTCTTACTACTAAGACAGCATATCAGAAATTCAATTTTGAGTCCCTCCAAGCTTGTCAGATTGCAGCATACGGATTGAGTACTCTACTCAATGTAGCAGAATCAATAAAGAAGGCATGGGAGAAAGATTTTGAGACTTGGAAGATAGATTTTGCAGATTGTGTTGCAAGCCTACCAACTTTGCAATAAGACAATAAGGTAAAAGTTTTGACACAATTTTTGTATATCCCTTTCCACCCTTTATTTTGTCATTGTTGTCAAAGGGGGAGAGATAATTAGAAAATTATCTATATGATAAGGAAGATTACTCATAGGGGGAGTTCTATGGAGTATTATGAAGTGTAATAGATTATTGTATATATTTTGAGGAGATATAAGGATAGTATACTTATTTTATACTATGGCCACATTTTGATACAAATTTTGAGATTTTGACTTGTACACTTAGCCAATTTTCTCATATGTTGCCACCAATGACAAAGGGGGAGATTGTTGGCAATTTGGCTGAGGTATGTACATAGATGTTGTCATTATGGAAACATATGTTCCCTATGAAGAGCACATAAGCTGAAAAGTAAGTATGGAAGATCATAGACTAAAATTGTCTAAGTATGAAATAGTGATTTTGAAAGAGCACCCGATATAGTTTGTTTTGGCAACGTTCACTGGAGCATGATCAAATTTTGCACAGTTGAACATAGACTCTATGGTGTCCAAGGATACCCCATCTCAATGTGCAAAAGAGTACAGATAGTATGGGAAAAGTTATGATTGTTTTACCGATGACAGAGTATAGCCGATAGTGCAGTTTTGAAGACAGAACTAGTGAATGAATTAAGGGATTATTTTGCTTGTCAAAATAATGACTTAATATTATAAAGAGATTAAATCCTAGATGTTTACTCTTGGATAAAGATATGCAAGCCAAAAAGAGAAAGATATTATGTTTGTATCTTGTATAAATAAAGATGTACCGAGCATACTTGAAATGTAACATGTAATATATGTAAATTGTGATAGCAGTGAAAGTTGTTGATGCAAAGTTGTAAGCAGTACCATATTGTAATCAATAAACATTTTTATTACTTGTTTGAGCAGTGAGCTCATCTGGTAATCAAGTTTTGTATCTACAACTCCTAACAGGGTTGAGGCTTCTAACAAGGCCTATAGTCCCTTAACCAGGACTGATACACTATATGATTGTAACAGGCTCCTAATACGGTCAACATCCTTAACCGGATATCTTTTGATTAGTGGATCTTTGGGGGTACCATCCCCACCAAGGTTTTCCCTTGGCCAGGGTATCCTCAAGAACATATCATGTGTTATGAGTTCTTTACATTTACTGTTGTGTATGCTATTTAGTTTCTTATGCTTTGTATGCATTAAAGTAATCTATTATATCCATAAGTGGGAAAAAGTAAAAGTTTGTGAAATACTAATTCACCCCCCCCTCTCAGTATTTCCTATTTCTAACACATGAATCTAGAAACTAAACCAACACTAAAAGATAAATCAGGTCTAGTGAGGGTTAGATAAAGTAAACTACCTACAAGTTCTCTATAAGGAGTAGCATCTATGAAAGGGGATTCCATATCTATCATTAACTTAGTTCCTAAATCACATGGAATTGAAACAGGATTAGCATCATTCATATGAAATCTATCTAGGAGATCTTTAGCATATTTACTTTGAGAGATAAAAATACCCTTAGGGGTTTGCAAAATTTGCATTCCTAAGAAATAATGTAAAAAACCTAAATCTGTCATTTGAAATTTTTGGTTGAGTTGAAACTTAATATCAGAAATTAACTAGCTTGAACTAGAAGTAAGAATCAAATCATCAACATATAGAATGATAATAATAATGTCATCTTCACTATGCTTGATATACAAGTTAGGATCATTTTGACTTCTTTCAAAACCTTGAGAAATAAAGAAAACATTAATTTTTTAATACCACTCTCTAGGAGATTATTTTAAACCATAAATAGACTTCTTGAGTTTGCAGACTAAATGTTCATTACCTGGTTGAATAAAACCAGGAGGTTGAGACATATAGATTTCTTCATCCAAATCACCATTTAAGAAGGCATTTTTAATATCCATTTGGTGAATAGGCCAATTCATTTTAGCAGCTAAAGCAAGAACAACTTTAATGGTAGGCATTTTAGCAATAGGAGAAAAGGTTTCGTTATAGTCTATTCCTTCAATTTGAGAAAAACCACGTGCAACTAATCTAGCCTTAAAGTTACTAATTTCATTATTGGAATTTAACTTAGTTTTATATAACCATTTACAGGAAACCAGATTTTTACCATGAGGTAAAGTGTTAATTTCCTGATTACTGCAAATGTAATAGCACTGCCTTGATTGTTTTTGGTATGTATTTTCCAAATGTAGCAATCTCTCTTATTTATATTGGCAATGAGGCTATGAGAGACATGTCTCTTCATGGGACATGTTTATTCATTTTATAATGTTTCATTAATTAATCATATATTAGAATAATATATATATTAATAATAATATATATAATATAACATATATATATATATACACAGACAAATACAATATATTATTATTAATCAATATCTAAGTATTATATGTATTCTAAGTGATCATACGACTGAAGCTACAAACATTAACACTCCCTCTTAGATAGGGAGGATGATCAAATAGAATATGTTGTGGCCTCCCTTGTCAACACATATGACCCTAACTATGGTCATACAAAACATCAGCACTCCCTCTTAGCTAGAGAAGATAAAATCCATCAAGGTAATAAATCATTAATTTTGAAAGAGAGGAGATATCACCCCATTGTGATATCAGGAGATATGGTATATGCAAGAATATCAAGTCACATGATGCTCACCATAGCTCATAAATATCCATGGTATGTCTAGTGACAATATGTCTCATGATGTATGTCATATGGATACTAAGTTTACGTAGAGACATGTCACTATGTGATATGTTTCATAGGGTCCAATCAATATGTAATACTAAGTTCAGAAGGATCCTAATATGATTCATATGGATACTAAGAAATCATATATTACATAATTTGTGATATGAAGTATCACCTAACATGTGATACCAAGTTTTACATATCACTTAACATGTGATATGAGGAATCACCTAACATGTGATACCTAATTTTCAATATCACCTAACATGTGATATGAGGATTCACCTAACATGTGATACCCAATTTTCATACCACCTTGATATGAGGAATCACCTTAGATCATGATACCTAATTTTCATACCACCTTGATATGAGGAATCACTTTAGATCGTGATACCTAATTTTCATATCACCTCAGTGTGATACAAGGATATAGTAAATAAGAACATTACATTCCATTTACATATAACCCTATTATGGTATGTGCATAGACATATAACTATCTACCATAATGAATCTCTATTACAAGATCGTCACCTTGTAATATCAAATACAAGTGTTCATTATCAAAAAGTCATCACCTTTCTCCAATGTTCACAGGAGGACCCATAAGTCCTGGAGTCACACACGTGAAATCCACCTTGATACATGTCAGAGGGTGGATCCATCATGGCTCATCCCAAAGGGTGGAAACAAGGGCTTTTACCTTAGACTTCTCTCTCAAGGAGAAGAATGCAATAACATACAAGATAATAGATGAAACTCCTTTTCATCTAAGGCTTCATTCTCCAACATGCCCAGTTTATCTTGAAGGTACACAACCTTACCTCTAGCAAGAAACTTGGTGAGAATATCAGCCATATGTTCTATAGGGATAATGTACCTTGAATAGCATACTTACACACTATATCTCTTATATAGTTTGCATCACTCTAGGTGAACCCCAAGTTATGTAGGAGATAGCATAAAGGTATTTCAGCCAGCACACATGAGACTCAATCTCATGATCATAGCCCTCTGGGTGCTTCTTTTAAGGTCTTGTAACAACCTCCTCACCTCCTCATCCAAGGTTGTTTTAGATGAAGTATCATATTCCCTCTAAATCTAATATCAACTTTTAACCTTCTTGTCCAAGGTTTCCTCTAATGGTTCATCAGACTTCTTCTGAATGTGATATCCATCTTCTGACCTTCTCGTCCAAAGTTGCTTCTAAGATTTGGGCCAGTGGGTACAGATGTCGATTGTTAGTTCTATGTCCATATTGTTTACTTTTGTACTGAATAGTCATAAGGCTACTGACTCACATTGGCTAGCATAAGATGCATTTTGATCTTTTTCAAAGGCCACAACATTAGCACTCCCTCTTGGACTTGAGAAAAGAAAAAAAATGTCAATAAGGATCTCTCAAGATGTAAGGATTTCCTCAATCAGTGATTCTATCCATGAGTTCCCACTACTATGATCTCAGAAGTGTTTCACCTTCAATAGTGAACTCCCTCTCAATCTATATGATTGAGTTTGTCACAAGTTGACTGAATCATCTACTCTCTTTGAAGATCATTAACTTCTTAACCTCTCTAAAGATGTCAGACTCCCTCTGAATCTGATATCAATCTTCTTTTCCTGCAAGAGCATCCTCGAAAAATATCAAGGAAAGAAAAAAAAGAGCATAATAAGAAAATGACTCTTATAGTACATACAAGAATACAAATAAGAAACTAATCGCAAAATAAAATTGGTACTAAGAAAGAATACTTATCTCATTATTTCAGAGCAAAATATCATCAACATCCCTCTTGATGTAAGGAGGGTCTTCTCAAATATATGAGCTATAGATTAATGTCCACCATGGCTACTCCCAGAGGGTGGCTCCATCATGACTACTCCCATGAATGGAAATGCAAACAAACGTAGGTGTTTATCAAGAAATCACTCATGTAATATCATCATCTTATGATGATGGTCACCATAGACACTCTTAGAGGGTGACTCAATACAGGTGTTTAGTCATGGACTCACTCACATGACCTCCACCAAGGCTATATTCAGTAGTGAGTGATGTCATGTGTATATATTCACATATACAGGTAATGCTCCACTCATATCCGCACACGTGTCATTTAGCTATTATGTTTTTGTCTTTTCTTCTCCTCTATGTAGGTTTGCTGACTATATTTGATTGTCCATTGTTCGATCACTCTTTATTTTCTAGAACTTCTCCCTATATATCTGCCATAATCAAAAGCAACACAAAACAAGGGTTTTACCCAACTTGGTAAAAGCAATTGCAATCATATTGAGGCCGAAAAACACCCTAAACTTTTGATTGGTGTCAACTGCACAATCCCAAGGTGTCTCTCCATGATTGTTCTTGACATCCACTAAGCAATCACTCCTTTCAATACTATCCTCTCTTTTTGCTACCGAAATTATAACACCAGCCGAGTAATGCAAGGTGAAGAGGAGTCCATCCATAATACTAATTTACAAAAAAATGGTGCCCATATATTGAGCTCATCACAAAGCTTGAACATGTAATGAAAGACTTGCAAGTCTTCAAGGCATCCTCTAGCTTCCAATGGGACGCACTCATACCAAGCTTTCATCCACCTTTTAAGGAAATGACTAATTACAAAGAAAAAAATGAATTCTATTCTTCCATGGCACTCAGAATAATTTACAACCTTATATAATAATCATGGCTCCTCTAAATGCATTTCAAGAGGAGGATAAATAAATTCCATTCTTTATAAAGTCACGGGCATATATAATTCTCAGACGTCTTCCTTCAGCCTGCAACCTTAATTGCTAAATTTCTAATTGATATCTTATGCAATCATTGGTACTTGCTATGACCATGGTGATATGTATATATTAACATAATCAGTCACTGACTAAGCATTTGTCAAATTAATCTTTAGCATCCAATTGAATTGTTCCCGATAAAGCAAACATCACACTATGGAACCTGATGCAACTCTCACATATGGCTCTTAGTAGAGTGTGTAATCAAATGTTAGTCATAGTCCTCATATAACAACGTGGCTCTAACATTGTCACTCCTTATTCTTTCCAAGGAATCACAAATTCCAAGTATATTGTCTCTTACGATGCAGATTCCATCATAAATGGTAGTTTCAGTAATCCTTTGATCCCATGGTATGATCCCATTCATCCTTGATGCCTCATATGAATAACTCAATGGTGATTGATGCCCCTAATTATAATCACCAACTTGCATCCTTCGCAAGAACTATTATACTAGTGCTATGTATCCAATGGTTCCCTCAAGAACTACTATGTTCTCTTGCTGGAGATGACTCCATAGTATGACAGCAGTATCGTAATCACTCATACGGACTTCATAGCCTTCATCCAGTAGAATATTGGTGGGCCTTAAATGGAAATGGACAATAGGAGAGTCACATATATTATGTAGATAAACTAATGTCTAGACTGTGGTTATGATTATATTCAGATGCTTCGTCAGGTTTAACGGCTCCTAGACAGCATGAATGGCCATATCTAGATTTCCGTTGGGCCCAAACTTGGTCACCAATGCCACAAACTGCTTGCCTGGCTGGGAACTGCCCTTTACTTCTACCAGATTGCAATGATGAATGTGGCTTAATACATTGAGATTACTTTTTTAAAATGTTCCAACTTCACTAAATTCTCTATATTCAATATCTTGATAGCAATCGATTCTTCGCTTTGTAAATCAAAAGAAATTTCAACACCCTTGTAAACCATGCTTGTTTTGCTGCTTCCAATAATGTTGTCAGCATTGAATGTGTTGATCACTCACTCCAAAGAAACCTTTGAATACTTGGTGGCTTGTATAGGGAATTCTACTATGATGGTCCTATTTTGCTGAGCAGAAAATTGGGAAAATCGCATATCCAGCTACTTCCTCCATCTCTTCCTCTTATAATACCACATATCATATTATCGCTGATTACATGGATTGATATTAATTCTATATATATAGAGGTGAGTCTTATTTTCCCATATTTTACCCTTCTTCCTACTCATTCGCTGATTATATAATATGGTCATTTTTATTCTTCCTTTTTACAAAATATTTTAGTAGATATATCCCATATTTTTCATTCATATAATTTCTTTCTCACATTTGCAGTCTGGCTCTGATACCATGTTAATCTCCTGATTGCTACAAATGTAATACCACTGCCTTGATTTTTATTGGTATGTATTTTCCAAATTGATGTAGGAGCATCCTGGGTGTAAGAGCAATCTTGCATCACCCAAAAAATATTTCTATTTTTGTATTCAGTAAGGGCTATCTTGTGCAGAGTTGCTATTTATGGAAACTTGCTAGTTTTAGTAAGTTGGTCTTACGATCTTAGAATGTCTGATTTTACATATGGAAGTTCATCTCAGTCATATTAGCCTGCCAGCAAAGTTTCATGGCTAGATCAAGTGTAGTTTTGAAGATATTGAAGATTTTCGATATTGGCAGCAGGGTACAGAAACTTCGAACTCAGTTTTGAAGGCTTTAGAGGCCCCGAATGAGGTTGAAAATTTGGGTGATGAGTGCTTTGCACTAATAAATCCTGTAGAGCGCTTCGTGGCATTTCAAAAATGGGGTTATAATAGCCAATCGGGTCAACGGGCGATGACTTATGGTCTTCGGAAGTTGGGTCACCTGAAATGGCAAAAAATAATTTTTCTTCAAAATTTCTGTTTGGGTTTCAAAACTCATTTTGAGCCGAGTTTGATGTAATAAATTGTAAAATAAAATAATTCTAAGTTTGGTCAGCTCTAAGGGCTAAATTTCTAGAACCTTCTCGGGCGGTGGAAATTGCCTATATAAAGAAGGCCCGTAGTGTTGTCTAGGGCAGTTATGGGTAGTAGATTTGGATATTGATTTGAGGCTTTGTCCTATAGAATATTGTAAAGGAATGCCAATGTGGCTTTGCATATTGTAATTCTGAAAGTTTGTAATTCCACATTTGTGGAGATAATAAGAAGCCAATTTTCTGTTCTTGCATATTATTGTTGTTGTTTCTCTATTTTTGTTATGTGTTTGTGGTATTAAGGGGAGCACCCTTCATCACAAATGCAACAATCTCTCTTATTTATATTGGGAATGAGGCTATGAGAGACATGTCCCTTCATGGGACATGTCTATTCATTTTATAATGTTTCATTAATTAATCATATATTAGAATAATATATATATTAATAATAATATATATAATATAACATACATACATATATATATATATATATATATATATATATATATATATATATATACAATATATTATTATTAATCAATATCTAAGTATTATATGTATTCTAAGTGATCATACGACTGAAGCTACAAACATTAACATAAAGGAACAAGATGCCAAGTATTATTAGAAATTAAACTATCATATTATTCTTGCATAGCATTTTCCAATGAGGTTGATTTTTAGCTTGAGAAAAAGTTTGAGGATCATTAGAATTAGAGAGAGAAGTCATAAGAGAATAATTGCAGTAGTTTATCCTTCTAGGTTTAAGTCCACCTATTATAGCAATGTAATCATCACCTTCATTAAGTAAATCTTTAAACCATTTAGGATCTCTTCTAGAATTAACAAAAATATTACTAGGAGTAAACATATTATTACCATCATCATCATCATCACTGCTACTACTAGAAGGAACAAACTCATTAGAAGGAGTATCATTACGATCTTTATGTTCATCATTATCCTATTTATTACTATCATCCTTAGTGTTAGGAGTAGAAATAGAAGGAACATAAACTTTAGGAGAAGAAATTTGAGGAGTAGGGTTGAGAGACGAAGGTTGGTCCTCCACAAGAAATATATTGCTATGACTAAAAGCAGAATCTAAAATCTGAGAGCAGTCATGGACACCATTTTCAGCAATGCAGACATCTCTAGCTATGTGAACTTTATTAGTAAGAGGATCATAAACTCTATAACCTTTAGTGTTCTCAGAATAACCAACAAATATATGAGGGGAGGATTTAGGATCTAACTTTTTTCTTTTCTGTTTAGGTGTGTGAACATAAGCAATGGAGCCAAAAATTTGTAAATGAGACAAGTTGGGTTTCCTTCCTAACCAAACTTCTTCAAGAGTTTTATTTGGAAGGGCCTTAGTAGGAGTTTTATTAAGAATATAGGTGGCACATGCCATGGCTTCAGCCCAAAATTTATAATCTATATTTCTAGAATGTAAAAAACATCTAGCCATTTCTACTATTGTTCTATGCTTTCATTCTGCCACACAATTCTGTTCTGGTGTATAAGGAATGGTAAGCTCATGTTTGATAGAAAAAGATCTTAAATAAGAATGGAAAGCATGATTAACATATTCAGTACCATTATCAGTCCTAAGAATCTGGATTTTATAACCACTTTGTCTTTCTACAAAACCATGAAATTCAGCAAAAATATCAAGGACTTGATCTTCACTATGTAAGAAATAAATCCAAGTTCTACGAGAATAATCATCAACAAAGGTTAAAGCATATTTAGAGCCTAAAATAGAAGTATTTTACATAGGACCTAAAAGATCACTATGAATCGGAACTAACTTATTATTAGCTCTCCAAGATGATTTATGGGGAAAAGATTCTCTATGCATTTTACCACTCATACATCCATTGCAATCAAACTTAGAAGTAGTAAACTTAGGTAGCCCATCTACCATATTTTCTTTTTTCATTAATGAGATATAATTAGAATTTAAATGTCCTAGCCTCTCATGCCAAATGTGAAAATCAACAATAGTAAGTAAAGAGTATCTAGGAGAGGAAAATTGATAAAATTTAAAGAGATTATCATCATCTAATTTAGCATTAGCAACTATCTGATCAGTGTTAGGATCAATGATATGACAATTATTTTTATGAAACTCAACCTTATAATCTTGACATAATTGAGGAACAAAAATAAGGTTAGCTTTCAAATTAGGAACATAAAGCACATCATGTAATTTACCATTTGGAATAGAGACATTACCAGTTCCTTCAACTTGATAGCAATGATTATCAACTAAAGAAATAGGAATATTCATAGAATCAGGTTGCAAAGAATCAAAGACTTCCTTATGATATGTAACATGTTGAGATGCACCACTATCAATAATCCATTCAAGTGGTTTAGAAGCATTAAAACAAACAGTAAAAGTAGAATGAGATTGATTTCTATTAGGTTTTCCATTTGAGTAATTTTGAGAATTACATTGATCATCTTTTTGTTTCTTAAAACAGTTATGAATTAAGTGACCATCTTTAGCGCAATAGGTGCAATGAGGCCTATTTGACTGATTATTACTATGATAGTTATTGGAAGGCTTAGAATTGTAATGATCATTAAATTGTTGGCCTAAGTTATTATTCAAATTATTAGATCGTTGATAGTTTTGGTTATTTTGATTAGTGTTAGAATATCTATTGTTATTGTGACTTTGAGAGACATATGCATGTTCATGAGTTTTAAGTATGCCAAATTGAATTAATTTAGCTTCCTCTTGATGCAACATATTTTGAAAGATAACATAAGTTAGTTGAGATGCTAAAGAAGGAATAGCTAATTGAGAGTAAATATTTGTAATAAATTGTTGGAACTGTCTAGGCAAACATTTATGAATGATTATGTGGATTATTCTTAAATCAGAAAGAGGAACTTGTAAACTAGTTAGTAAAACTTTAATGGAATCAAACTTAAGCAAGAAATCATCAACAAAGTTGAAGTTGGTATACCTGAGGTCTTCAAGTTGGTCTTGAAGCTAGATTTTTCAAGTCTCATCTGCATTATCATAGGTATTTTTCAGGATGTCCCAAGCTCGATGGGCTTCTATACAAGTAGAAATTAAGACATACAATTCAAGATTTAAGGAGATTCCAATTAAACCAAGTGCTTCCTCATTTTTAGTCTGCCAAGCAGTTTGGTCAACTTGAGGAGCAGAGGCTATGGGTTTGAACTGCCATCAGTTGCAATATCTAAAATATGTCTAAATCTAAAGATGAAGGTCATGTGCATTTTCCAAGCATGATAATTTGTACTAGTTAACTTTATTTCTGGCATCAGGGTGGTCATGGTTAAAAAAAGATCTAAACTAGGGATAAATAGAGAAACCTTAAACAGAAATTAGAAAGGAACTTAAATCCAACTATATACACTTGCATGCAATAGCAAAAATCTATAAAAGCTTACGCCAATGAGGCATGCAAGAAAAAAGGCAACCAGAGGAAAAATGGAAACTAAGAACACAAAAGGAGCAAGAAGATCTCGGTTAAGCTGTTATAGATTAACAAATAACTACAAGAAGCTCTTGCAAGCAAAGAGATAGAAAACTAAATCTATTGCATGCAAACATAAGAACTGAAAGGACACTAAAAAAGTAGCACAAACCTGCAAAACAAATGTTAGAAAACTGAATACTAGAAAGGAAAAAAAATTCAAACTTGCAATGAAACGTTAGGTAATCTGATATACTAAAAGAGATAACAATAAAAAAATGTTTCACACCTGCAAAGAAATGTTAGCAAAAAAAATTAACTGGGTAACTATAATGCTAGATTAGTAATAGGAATAATAATAAAAAATTGAATCTAACTAAAAAACTTCAGCACTTGAATTAAAAAAACTAAAATACTACAACCGGATTAAAAAACTATGATGTTAGAACAAACCCTTGAACCAAAGGTTTATTACAATAACAAAAAAGACTTTATATAATTGCTAAAAAGTTAAGAGATTTTGGCGCTAAAAAATTTCTAAAATAATTAATACAAGGACTAAAAGAACTAAAAGACTACAAGTTAATTTAAACAAAAGAAATAACAAATTTTTTTAATGCATACAAATGCCAAATATCAACTACTCTTATGGTAAATGCTTACCGTTCAGTGAGAAATAATCAGATGAAATAATCAAATGAAATAACCAAATATGAAGATGATGATTTTGCGTGAAAGTTAATGACTTGGGTGCCAAGCTATATCAAATATACTTCCCTTTTTACTAATATGCAGCAAGAAAAAAAATATAAAGACTGTCGATAACTCAGAAATATTAATGCTAGCTTTATTAATCCACACAATATTAGGCAACCTTTATATTG
The DNA here is from genome assembly GCA_027943335.1 of Chamaecyparis obtusa. Taxonomy (NCBI): domain Eukaryota; kingdom Viridiplantae; phylum Streptophyta; class Pinopsida; order Cupressales; family Cupressaceae; genus Chamaecyparis; species Chamaecyparis obtusa. The sequence continues at coordinate 320,760 of BSBK01002614.1, read as the reverse complement.
CAATGGCCCAGATAGCTTGCAAAGATTAAAAAGGAAGAACACACAATAAACTTACCAAAAATAATGCTCTAACTGATGCCCGATGTCGACCAAGGAAAAGGCAAGTCAAGCTTGAAACACCAAAATCTAAAATAAAAAAAAAACTAAGAAACTGAATAAAAAGCAAACACGAAAGAAGGGAAACACAAAGAAAATGAAAAGACCTAAAAAAACTCAACCGCAAACAAGGATAAAAAAATGGCAAGGAGGCACAGAAACCGAGCGAGGCTACTGAAGGGGATGGAAGAAGGGGAAAAAAAACATAGAAGGTTGGAAGAAAATGGGGTGATATGTAAGGATGCTCACGGGTTTGAAAGTGCAAAGGATCGCATATAAATTGGGACAAATAAAATGATTGAGCCACCAAACTATTCGTGCATGCAACTACTAACACACAAAAAAAAAAAATGTGAGAACAAAGAATATCGAGACACACTTGGAATGGTGTTGTTGAACAAAAGAATGAAGAGAAGGCTTCTTGTCACAGAGTGTGACAACCTTGCATCCAGATTATCAAGGCAACTATTATACTTGTCAAGCGCATTCCCCTTTTTAATCTTGCAGCACAAATGGGAAGAAACTAGAAGCAAACAAGAATAACTCACAGCCAAAAAAAACTTCCAAAACTAAGCAGCGATAAGCAAAGGTAAGCATAAACTAAGCAAAAAACTAGCAAAGCGAAAAGAAGAACGAAAAAAAATGAACCGGTCAAGTTAATGGAAATGCAAGGAGATCCAAAGGTGTTGCAAAAGGAGTAATTAAAAGGGAACAAGCGAATTCTTATGAGGTACTCAGAGATCCCAAGAAGAGCGAAAAATATGAACAAAAAGGAGAGGATGCACTTAAAGAAGGAATGGGTGGGGGCGGTGGTCACGACCCATTTGATATTTTCCAATCCTTCAGCAACCAGCGATCAAAGATAAAATACAAAGAAAAAATTACAATAAACTAGGAATAGTAAGAACAAAAATGATGCAAATAACCAAAATGAAAGAACAATTACAAAACTGATCTAAAACATGAAGCAAGTTTAATGGCTTCTAGACAATAAGCAAAGAGATTAACAAATAGATATTGCCCTCCATGATTCTTCGCTGAAAGAGACTAATCAAAACAAGTTGCACAAGAGGTCATGACCATTAATCTACACAAGATATTAACTCTATGGTAAAAAAACTAAATGCACAAAGTTTAACAGATCACCACGAAGATTAAACACCTTGATATACTGTTCTGATTAGAAAATTGAAGGAGATCAACACAACCAGCAAGCAACCGAAGGAGATCAACACTAAAAATGATGAAGCAAGAATTTTAACACAGCAGCGTTAACAAAATGAAGGCTATCAAATACAATGTAAGTAATGAGGATTTTTCAGAAAGGAAGAACGCATGCAATCAGTTAATATTCAAGAAATAGAAACGCATGAAAACAAAAGGACAAAGATATTAACTTTTATGATAGAAACTAACTAAAATAAAAAAAATTTAAAAGACAGGAAAGCAACCGAAACTAAATCAATGTAGAAATGTTATAATGAAGAGGCAGAGGGAAAAAAATGCATGTAATGAGTATATTTCCAAAAACGCATGTATGGAAATGATGAGGAAACATTTTTAACACTACAAGCAAGGAAAGATACTAAAAAGAATCTGACACACAAAACCGATGTTATTCCCCCTTTTTAAAAGCTTTACAATAGCAATTAAAAGGAATTATTTAACAAACGCATGAAATCAATAAGAAGAAATAATAGAGATTAAAAGTTAGAGACAAAAACTAGTAAAAATAATTAGTAAAGTAGAAATAACAAATTAATGAGAACTATATATAAAAAAAATTTAAAATAATTGAAGATATTATAACCTACACAAAATATAAATGAGAAATATTTTCTATATCAATAATGAATCTAATAGATAAACCGGGTTTGGCGGTAAACCAGCCAAACCCAAAAAAAATTTCAATTTTTCCCTCTAAATCAAATTAGTCAAAAAATATATATACTAGAATAAACTCTCTCAAGAGTCTCTAATATTGGAGTGCTCCAAGATATGGTAGCTCCTTCACCTGTACACTCAATAATGGATTAAACCAACCTGCTCTGATACTATGTTAAAATAATAATCACAAAATAAAGAATTGCAAGAAATTGTTTAATCCAATGAGATAGGAGTAAGAAGATTTACCATGAATTAATGCAAAAACTAGGAGCATTCACCAAAAATCCAAGCAACAAAGGAGACAAGATTTTGAAGGGGGAAAAGCATAAAAAAACCCCCATGATATAATGAAAGTGGAAAAAAATGCCTAAGAATGAGAGAGAGAGAGAGAGAGAGAGAGAGCTTAGCTCATACAATGTTCAAAAAGAAGAAGAATCTCATAAGATGAGAGAAGGAGAGCCATCTCTTAATAGAGATGTGAGAAAGGAGTTACATTGTAACTCCCATTTCTGTGTATGCCACATTTCACTAGTGTGTGAGACAAGTGTAGGATTCCTCATAAGGAGGAATATTTATTTTCCTTAATAAAGGAAATTACAAATAAGACATGTTCTCCCACTTGGACTAGAGGATGAATACAATAGGATACCTTGGTTTATCCTTACATATTTACCAAGGAAAGATTAAATTCTAACATTTTGTTTAAATAATTTATTTCATGAGTACATTTTTTTTGTAGAAAATTAAATGAATGTTTTTGTTTTGTAGTTGCATTTAATCCTCATTCACCTCACTACGTACAACCATTTTGCATATAAACATGACACATTTCACAATTTTATGCCCCCAAATTGACATTTAGACTAACTATATGAGTTTCTCCAATGATAAAAAAAAGAAGATACAACTTCTACAAGGATCATCCAGCATTAGTACAAGGATGTCAAAATCCCAAATGGTAAAAGAATCACTACCACTCAACCACATGGAACCAAAGGTCCAATCCCACCGTGCTGAGGAGATAACAAAAAATCTCACTTAGATACCAACACCAAGATCCAACACAAGACAACACCTAGGCAAGCAATCTTGAAATCTCACTATCTCAAAAAGGTATGACACTAACTACAAAGATAAAACATACTCAACCAGGTGCAACCAACACATATAGGAAATCTAAGATGTATAAAGGAAAGTGTCATCACATGAGTCAACTCTAGAGTTACCCCGGTAGTCTCTCTAGACCTCAACACCCTGGTGATTCTATGTGGTATCATTAACCTCTCATACAAATAAGGCTACCAAGTATGCCTCATCAAATCCATGCAAGCATCCATCATATTCTCAAAAAAAATCCTAGCATGTACTAGTACTCAAGGCATGGGTGAGGAACACAAACATCTTATTAATTCATTTTTAACTCTCAATGTACTTAAGCTATCACTTTATTAAGTTACTTGGAAAGGATACCCAAGTAGCCACTTTTGGGCTTTGCCACCTCTAAAATAAGCCACTTCCCATCTATACACTCAGATAACCTACCCTAATGCTCCAATCAAAAAACAAAGAGAAAACAAAACCGAAACCACAAAAGCTTCTCATAAATCATAAATCATGATAATCACCAAAGTAAAGTAATGGAGCATAATAATGAGCATCACTTCTTATGTAGTGATTATATTGTCTATCTCAATATAGACATTACCATAGATCTGTTAGAAAGTAAAGTCCACCAAGATAACTAAGAGGGGGGGGTGAATCAGTTATCAGATAATTATAACTTTTATCATCTTCAATAGCATTAAACTATATAAGCAATATAATTACCAACCATAGAAAGATATTCATACACAATAACATAATGACACAAGATATGTTGACTAGGGAACCTCTTGATCAAAGAGTAAACCCCGATGGGAATGATGCCCACAAAAGATGCACTAATATGAATATTCCTTGTGAAAGGATGGACTCTAATAGGAGTCTTATGAAATACATTCAGTACATATGAATCCCTGTTAGGAGATTTTGAATCCATGTTAAAAGATTCTAACCCTGTTAGGAGTTATGGAAGACAGAAGGACCCACTACCCAAATAGCTTCAGGGTAAGATCACTGAACACACTATCCAAATAATCTTTGCATTACTCAATAGAATAATATGTTACCTCTTCTCTGACTGTGCCAAACCTCACTCACTGTTACATCAGATCTCAATTTCAGATCTATATACCTCACATGTCTTCCTTCACAAATTCGCTTTCATACTTAGCTCTTTTATTCACTTCATGCATATAGCATCACACACAACTACTACTTCCATATCAAAACTAAATTACAACAAGGAAATAAAATCCTTCCTTTATACCACACTCAAATAATTACAAGTGAGTCGGCATACAATTACAAAATAAAAGTTTCCACATGCTACACCAAAATTACACAAAACTATCAGCTTCCAAATACAATAAATCTTCACTCGTGAAACCTCAAATTCTGCACTATCATCCACATCACTATCAATGTGCCTTCAACTTCCCTTTAATTGCACAAAACTAGATTCCATCCCAATTAGGAGATATCATCCGATTTCCACAAACCGCTACTCAAGAACACTACCTAAATACTACTTCCAACAAAATGCTCATAACTTCCATGAATAAATGAATTACTATCTATGCTCTTAACCATAGACATATAACATATCAAAGAGTATATCCTCAACATCACATAGATCTAACTACAATAACCCACATGCGCTAATCCAAACTCTCTCTGCTTCTTTGCAAGTCTTCAGTAAATCACTATGTTGACATCAATGACAATCATATTCATGAATGCAACAACAACTACTACAGAATGGCTGCCAAACATTTAGCATTCATTCCTAACAATCTCCCCCATTGGAATTGATGGCAACATAGATGAAAAACATCCAATGTCCTAAAAATTCAATACTACAACACTGCTTCTTCAAATCCTCTTCATCAATCAAATCTTTCTTCGTTATCTTAATCAGTTCTCTCCAACAGATGTTCCAGATTGTTTTTCATGTATACCTGTCCCCCATTGACATCAATGATAGAAATTTGATCACTATGTCAACAACAATTCAATGTCAAAAGACACTTTTTAGAAAATACATTTACTAGAGTCCTCATGACTCAGCTCAGATACACATACTCCCCCATAGAGGAAGTACCAACATCTAGTCTAGAAGAAAGATAAGGCTCATATACCACTGGATGGATGCAACCAACTACATCACTTTTCAAAAGTAGGCTGGGGCATAACCCCAAGCATACCTCTCAGATACTCAAATGTATCCTTAGGCAAAGGCTTTGTGAATATATCTGCTATCTGCTCCTTTGTACTTATGTACTCAAGTTTGACTTCTTTCTTAGCAACTTTCTCTCTTACAACATGATACTTAATCTCTATATGCTTTGTCTTTGAATGTAATATAGGATTCTTAGACGTACTAACTGTGTTGGTGTTGTCACAATGTATGACAACAGGCTCAACAAATTTTATTCCAATATCCTTTAGCATTTGCTTCATCCAAATTATCTAGTTACAATTTTTTGTTGCTACTACATATTCTACTTCTGTTGTGCTTTGTGAGATACAATTCTACTTCTTACTTAGCCAAGAAACTAATCTTCCTCCAAGGAAAAATGCTCCACCACTGGTGATTTTCTTATCATCAACACTACCTCCCCAATCAGCATCTGTATATGCACACAGGGTGAAATCATCAAATTTTTCATACCATAGTCCATAGTGCATTGTGCCTCTTAAATATCTCAGTATCCTCTTTACTGTTGCATAATGGGATTCTCTAGGTTCATCTTGAAATCTTGCTACAATTCCAATGAAATGTGCTATATCAGGTCTTGTATGAGTCAAATACTGCAATCCTCCAATCATAGATCTATATTTCTTTTGTTCCACTACAGAAGTCTTATCTATGCTACATAACTTATGTCCGGTCACCATGGGTGTTCCAACTGGTTTACAATTCTCCATTCCAAATCTTTTCAACAAGTCATTCAGGTACTTTGTCTAACTTACAAAGATACCAACATTGTATTGTGTTATCTATAATCCCAAAAAGTATTTCATTTCACCAATCATACTCATTTCAAATTCAGTCTTCATTTCATCAACAAATTTGTCACTAGCTTCATCTTCTTCTCCAAAGATAATGTCATCAACAAAAATAACTATAACTAACAAACCATTTTCAATTTCTTTTGTGTATAGATTGCTATCAGTTGTTCCTTTTGTAAATCTTAATTTTAACAAATACTTATCCAGTCTTGCATATCAAGTTCTAGGTGCTTGTTTAAGACCATATAAAGCTTTCTTTAATTTACATACCATGTCTCCTTCTTGAGTTAAAGGGAAACCTTCAGGCTGCTCAATGTAGACTTCTTCTTCCAATTCTCCATTCAGAAATGCTGAGTTCACATCCATCTGATATACTTTGAATTTCTTGTAAGCTGCATATGCCAAAAACATTCTTACTGCTTCAATTCTTGCAACAGGTGAAAAGGTTTCTTCATAGTCAATTCCTTCTTGCTGTGAGTAACCCTTACATACCAATCTTGCTTTGTTTCTTACTACTTCTCCTTGTTCATTCATCTTGTTTCTAAATACCCATTTAGTTCTAATAACATTCTTGTCTTTAGATCTAGGGACCAATTCCCATGTCTTGTTCTTTTCAATTTGATCTAGTTCTTCTTTCATAGCATTAGTCCAACTTTCATCTTTACAAGCTTCATTAATAGTTTTAGGTTCAATTTGAGAAATCAAACATAACTATTCTTGTGCCTTATTTCGAGTTAGAACTTCTCTTTTGATGCTCCCAATAATTTGTTCAATAGGATGATTTCTTAAAAAACTCTTGCTAGGTGTCACTGTCTTAGATCTCTCTTCAGATGTAGGTTCTTCAATGACTTCATTGTGGCTTTCATTCAACAAATCACTATCAGTTTCATAAAATAATTCAGTAAATCCAGTGTTAGGTTTAGGATGAGCTTCTTCATCTGATTCATAATCAAGAATTCTTTCCTGAATTTTGAATTTTTCATCAACTTTAACATTTGCGCTTTCAACAATAGTCTTAGTTATTTTATTGAAACATCTATAAGCTTTGATTTTCAAAGAATATCTAAGAAATATACCTTCATCACTTCTAGGATCAAACTTTCCAATATCATCATCTCTCTTTATATAACATTTGCTTCCAAAAAATCTAAAATACTTAACTGAGGGTGCATGTCCAAACCATAATTCATCAGGTGTCTTGTCTGTGTCTGCTCAGATTTTTACTATGTTCATTGTATACACTATTGTGTTCACTAATTTTCTCCAGAATGTCTTCACCAAATCATTTTCAAACAACATAGCTCTTGCTCCTTCAGTTACTGATATGCTCCTTCTTTTTGCAATGCCATTTTGTTTAGGTGTTCTAGGGGCTGAATACTGTCTCTTAATGCCATTTTCTTCACAAAAGGTGTTAAACTCTCTAGAAGTAAATTCTCCACCTCTATCAAATCTCAAACATTTAATCTTCATTCTAGAATCATTCTGAACTTTATTCTTAACAATCTTAAACTTATCAAATGCTTCAGATTTTTCTTTAAGAAATGCAATCCACATCATTCTTGTAAAATCATCAACAAGAATCATAAAATACCTTTCTCCATAGAATCCTCTAGTCCTGGTAGGACCGCTCAAATCTATATGAACAATCTCCAGCTTTTCTATAGATGTAAACTTCTTACTGGGAAAATAACTTCTCTTCTGTTTAGCCATTACACATTCTTTGCAAATCATGTTAGTAGGCTTCATAATTTTAGGCAAATCACTTACTGCAAGTGTAGTACTTACTTTCACAATGTTATAAAAGTTTATATGACAAAACCTTCTATGCCACAACCAACTGTCATCAATCTTAGTAATCAAACATGTCATCTTAGTAGGATTCAACTGAAATACATTACCTCTGGTTCTAGATCCAGTTCCAATCAGATTTCCATCTTTATCCTTTATCAAACAAGTTTTCTTAGTAAACCAAACTTGATATCCCTTATCAACTAACTGTCCAACACTCAAAATATTATGTTTCAATCCATCCATAAAATAAACATCATCAGTATTAGTCTTTACATCAAGAGTAATAGATCCTATACCTTTAATCAAACAAGGTGCATTATTTCCAACTCTAACAACTCCTCCATCATATTCATTCAACTTTATGAACTTTTTCATGTCTCCAGTCATATGATGTGAACAACCACTATCTATAATCCAATCAACTTTCTTTTTAACTTGAGAAACTAAGGCTTTTTCTTCCTTAACATCAGTTTCAGGATTCTCTTCTTTAATTGCTACAAATCCTATGTCATCATTATTGTAATGCCAAAAATAATCGGACAAAAACACAACAACAAAAAAAATTTTTGAACAAACAATAACATACACCTAAGACTACTAGGATACACAAAATCCCTTTGACGTGAAGCTTTGGGATCGCAAGCTCACTTGGGCGAGTCACCCAATGACACATAAGGGATCATAAGGCATGCGTTGGCGTGCCTCCATCCCTTACACGGTGGAAGTCATTAGGCGACAAGGGAATATGAAAAGTATTAAGGGGGAAATAAACTTTCCCTTACATTTTGAGTTTTTTAAAGATAGTACGGTCTATCCTTAAGTATTCTTAAGGAGTGATTTTATTTCGCTAAAGGAAAAGTATTTAGCAATAAACAAACAAATATTTCCTTAGCTAAAAAAAAACTAATAAACTAAATTTTCTTCTCCCGATTATTCATCTTTAAGAATAACTATTTTATTAATACTAAGGTTTATAATGTTAATTATTTTATTGAAATAACATTTCTTTAATTTATTCATATAAAATTTGTGTAGTAAATGAGATTAAGTTTACTATGAGAATTAAACCAAAAATAATAATAAATCATATAAAGGTCAATTATGAACTTTTTACTACTTACAATTCTTCGATTCAAAAATTACTAAAAATAAATCCATAGCTTAATTAATTAACGGTAATTATAAAACATAACAAAAGGGAAAAATAATCATAATTATTAAACTTTAATTACTAATAACATAAAAAAATTTACTAATCTTCTAAAAGTTCCTCTCATAAATATACCATTAACAAAATGAAAACAAAATAACATTTCACCAATTAAATTTCTCTATCTATGCTCAATAAAATTAAATGGCCACAACTTATTCAATGTTTAAATTCATAAAAGACAACATAACTGCTAAATAAAATTATATAATAATAAATGGGCCCTCCAAACCCTAATTCAAAATTAGGGTTTGGGGCCTCATTAAAACTTCTACAAACCCTAAAATCTCTCATTATTTCTCTTTCTCCTCTTTTCTTTTTTTTTTGTTTGGGTGCAGGTCTGTGGAAGTATGAAGATGATGCCTATGTTGTGTATCTCAAAAAAGTGAGAAGATCAACACAGCAAGATATCTCTTTTGCCATAAGAGAGCCTCTATTATATTTGAAAAGATACCCACCTACTGGTATGAATATGGGTAATATTCATTTCAATTTATATTGATGTAAACAATCTAGATCTGTTACACAGATCGGTTTCCAACTTTGCCCATATTAAAATAGCCTTTTTTATTATGGCAAATGTTATTAGAGTTTTACTTTAATATAAGATGCGTTACCACTATTTCATTTATGTTTCTCTGTATTTATAAAATATGGGTCTGCAAAATTTAGAACCACCATTTCTTTTCATGTATAAAAAAAAAATTTAAAAAAAAATTTGATTATCATTTTAGGGAGGGTTTAGAAACCCTAAGGCCATGCAAGGAAGCCAAGCAGTGGCTTAAGTCATTGTTGTAACTACAGTCACGACAGCGACTATAGTCGCTATCGTAACTGCAGTCACGACAGCGACTATAGTCCCTACAATGACTGCAGTCACAACAGTGACTGTGGCCACTGCCCATGACGTAGGTCGCCGTAGTGACATAGTCACTGTCGTGACTTAGTCATGACAGCAACTCGTGGAACGAGGAAAAGGAAGGAAGGGCTTCGGCCCTAAAATTATTATTTTTTTGCCATTCAAATTTTTATTAACTACAATACGATTTAGTATAATATATTATTATATTATATATTATACAATATTCATTGTATAATATATAATATATATAATATTGTTTTATATTTAATTTCTATATCATTTATTATAACTGCAATACTATATTATGTAATATATTATTATTTATTATATACTATACTATTTTCATTGTATAGTATATAATATATTATATTATATTATATAACATTGTTGTTTCATTAATAATATAACATTTCTGAATAATATTGTAATATATATATATATATATATATATATATATATATTATGTATTATACTTTTTTTTCTATAATATATAATATATATTATTACATCATATAATATAACAGGTACAGAAAAGTGGCATGATTTATTAAAGCTATATTATTTTTTTTTCAATATATATTATATTATACATATCTTCATGTATAATATATTATATATAATATTTATAAATAAAAAACCTTCAGTTTGCTAACATAGAAAAAGGAACAGAGAACATTTGTCTCTATTATTAAGGTACTTGTCAAAAATATGTATTTCTGTTTAGTTTTTTGCTTCTCAACATTTACTTTTATATCAGTAGGCTTTATGGTTGTATTGTAAACAGCTTCTCATGTGAACAAAATTAGGAAATGTACATCAAATTATGATAAGGAACAGATTAAGTTCTTAAACAATCTATGTATATAAAATATGAAACAGTTTTATATACTCATGCATTAAATTTCCTTCCTAAGCTAAAGTTTTAGTCTGTCATACTTCATACTTATTCTAAAATGATAATCTAATCTCTAGCTTAATATTGATTTTGTATTATTGCATTCAACTACAGATTTCCTTATTTACAATTCTTGATTGAAGATAATCAGCAAATAATTTCCAAATATATAACCCATTAATCAATACTGTGTAAACATATTGTACTATTGTATGGAACATATACAATAGACCTTATTATCTACTTACAGATGTATCTTTTAATAGCATCCAGATACTTAACATAGATACAAAAAATTTTAACTTTTTAAAAGGCTAATAAATAACACACAACTAATTTTAGCGTTCCTGTACATAACAACTTTCATAATACATATATATGCTAGAAAACTAATTTTAATAAGTAAATTATAGTCAAGAAAATATCAACATTTTTTTGAGAAAATAAAATTAAACAAACATTTCCAGTCCATGTCTAAATCCAAATAACAATTATGCAGAGATCTAATTTAAAAATTCTGATAATAGTTACAGATTCTAGGACTTTAAGAAGGGCAAATACATCATCTTAATTCTAGAAAATCTACTAGACTGAACAGTCTAATTTCCAGCTCATAAATATTACAATTTCTTTGTACAAGAAAAACAAAAGTGTAGAGCATGATCTCTCAATCAGATACACCTTATAACACTCTTTAGGAGTTTACAACTTTAACTTTAACCTTCAAACTTGGACTGCTTCTTCAAGCCAAGAAACCAAACCTGCAAACACAAGACTTCTTTCACATGGCCATGGAGGCTCACCTCCCAGCCTAGGCCATTACATGGCCACCCCCGAGCTTGGGGAAACAAGACAAGGATGGGATACACTCACACAACACAAACATAAACATTTAAACACAAAATTGGAACATAGATTTTCACATTTACTCCCTTCCCAAGCTTACACAAAGGACTCTAAATATAGAATCCATAAAATGGGTGAAGGTGGAATTCTTCTCTTATGGAGACACCTAACTTATAACAAAAACCACATTTCCAACATATATTACCAGCCTTCGCAAGGCCCTTCCAACCAACTCAATCCATGAGCATCAACAATACCCTTATGGCCCCCAAACAACATAAGAAGGCTCTCATGGTGCCCATACACCATGCACTCATACATAAGAAAATCTCAACTTTGGCCCTTCACCCCAAGTTCTCCTTAAATCCTCCCAAGGATGAGGAGTGAACTTGCACACCCATAAACAAGAAACAATTCAAGAAAACAAACCAGTTTGAAAGCAAAGTCACAAAAGAAACCAAACAATACAAAATTTACATAAGGAATTACAATTTACAAAACTTTCACATAGTACAATTCTTTCAAAGCATATTCAAAGTAATAACAAGTTAGAAACCACCAACCTCCTACTAAGCCAAGGCTAAATGAAGAATTGTAGATGAGCTCCTCTAGACTCCAAGCTTCCTATCCTCCTCAAGTCTACTAGTCCAAAACTCTCTAGTTCTCCTCTCACTCTCCACATCTAACATAGACAAGAATGAACATGTGTCCTTCCTAAGTCTCTCTCCCCTAAAGTCATTCAAACATTCTTCCCTCATCTCACTTCCCAAGGCAATTAGGTTTCTAGATCTTGGACAAAATGACACTTGCCCTTTCCTAAGGTTTGGAATGAATTTTAACACATGAAAATGAGAGACATCCTCGATAGCATTTCCATTTTTGTACATATCAAAAATGGCCCATTTGGATAGGCAAAAAGGTGGCCTAGGAAAGTGGGAATAGAAGAAATAAGCCCCCTAACTCATGTACTAACCTTGGGAAACCAAAATTCAACCTAAACCACACCCTAGGACTCCACAAAACCACTCAAAAACCCCAATTAATCATGCATCCGAAAATGGAGTATTGGTTTCATCAAATCTTGGTTCCTTAAACCACCTACCTAGCTTAGGAATGCTCAAAACAAACTAAGGTGAGGGTGGGTGTTGGACTACAACTGATTTGGAATCTGATTGAAGGATCTATGATTACAAGATCATTGAGAAGTTGTTGATTAGATATGTAATATGATTAAATCAGTATTATGTTGTCATTGATGTCAACTAGTTTGACAGCACTTATCTTGTAAGTTACTACACCAAGACATCTGAAGAAAAGTGAAAAAGAGATGAAGAACAGAGAAATCTACATGAGGAAAGACGTACATGACAGATGAGGATAAGGAACACATTGAGTAACTTATTGATGAGTCGATGACTTGATGATATTGACTTCATTATGTTGCATTCATCTATAATGAAGTATAAAGCTAAAAGACACAAAGCAGTGTTGTCGGTAAATGAAGCATTTCTAGTATACACCGACGGAGTGTAGTTTATACTGACCGTAGTATTAACCGAGTAGTGTTCACTGATGCATTTCTTTGTTAACTAAGGAAGACAAAATGAATTAAATGATTAGTTTAGCTGATAAGATTGATGAGCTGGCAAGAGTATAATATCGAGGTAACAGATAATGTTTTTTACACAGATCAATGGCTGACAAAATTCATAGAAGTTCTAACGAAGAAAATTGAAATGTGTTATTGACACAAGTACCGAGAAAGTTTAAGCGGCAAAATCTATGAATGTGATTAAGTGGCAAAATCTAATGGTGGAGAAGAAAATGATTTACTCGTGTATATAAGAGAATAGAATCTCTTTATGAAAATGTTGGGAAGAAGGAGAAGTTGCAAAATTATCACGTGAATAAGGTTTCATGCATTCTGATCATACTGGTTAGTGAGAACTGAGCTGCAAAGCAATTACCGAGCTACAAAGAGTAGTTACCGACAGATAGTAAGTTGATATAGTATTGAATCTGAAGTGAATTATTGATCAAAAGGATTTGAATGGACTAAATATTGATCTGTAATCTGCAATTGAAGTTGTATTAAGGTGGGTCATTTTACTATTACATATTTAACCATTGTATACAGTCTAAATCTCTTAACTGAGTGGACTCTGAAAGTCTTATGATGTATCATTCATAGAATGAACATTGTTATCGTATCAACCCCATAGTGAATGTTGGTTGGATGATAACTTCTAGTCTAAAATCCTCTAACAAGGTCACACCTGACAGTGTGTTTGTAACCTTTAACAAGGTTGGGTCTTAACCGACCTCACTTCAGAAGAGTGAACAATTTTGGGTTGTCGGTCCCAGGTGGTTTTTCCCTTTACAGGGTTTCCACGTTAAATCTCTTGTGTTATGTGTTGATTGTGATATTTGTTTATTATCATACTTTGCATGTTACATATTAGATTTGATCGGTAAACAGTTATAAGTATTAGACTGGTAATCGGTAAAAGCACAGATAGTAAGAGTTATTATTGCTTACCAATGAGCAGAAATAGAAGAAATTGTTTTGGATTATACATTTTGTTTTGGGACACTAGATAATTGATTCACCCCCCCTCTCAGTTATTCTAACAATTGGTATTAGAGCTACGTTGCTTGGAACAAAGTTTTAAGGACTTAAGCATAAAGGTCTCAAGATGTATAAGAGGGAAGTACCAAAACTGAATAAATAGAACTTCGTAGTATGGCAAAGCAGAATGAAGCTGCACATATCTGGAATTGGGAACTCAACACTAGATCTTATGCAAAATGGCTACATACAACCACCCACTGGTCCCCTAACTGTTGATCAACTGAAGGATAAGCATGAACACAATGTTACTATGATGGCACTTGTTGCTACCTATACCGACGCTGAATTTGAAGATATCAAGACATGCACAACTGCCAAAGGAATGTGGGATAAATTAGCACAAATCTACAGTGGAGATCTGAATGTCAAAAGAGCCCGAGCTAAAATTTTGAGAGGCAGATTTGATGAAATGAGAATGAAAGAAGGTGAGAACATTGTCCAATATTCAAATAGACTCAAAGAAGTGGTACATACTATCAGAGCATCTGATGGAGTAATTGATGATGAAATAATGATAAGCAAGATTCTCAGAACTTTGCTACCAGTTTATGCAATCTGAATTTCTGCAATTCATAAAACAAGAGCTACATCCAACCTCACTCTTGACACTCTGCTTGGTAAACTTACAACCTTTGAATTAAACAATTTTGATAATAGTGTTGTTCCTTCTGTTGAATCCACTTTCATATCTTCTCTGAAGATTGGAAAGTCTAGTAGGAATAGTAAGAATTATGATAGTGATGACAATACCGATGATGAACTTGATGAGCTTGAAGCACTTATGGCCAGAAGATTTCCCAAAGTAAAAGGAAGGTATAGAGGTAAGCTACCTTTAGCATGCTTCAATTGTAAGGAAGTCAGCCACATCACTATTAGATGTCCATAGAAGAAAGATGATGATAGATCCAAAGACTGATTTGAAGGAAGCTATGGAAGAAGAGTCAACAGAGGTTACCGACACAACAATAGAGACAACTGAGATGAAAAAGGCAAAAAGGTATGTTACATAGCCAAAGATATTGAAACTGAATCTGATTCTGATGATGATATAGAAGTTGTATTTATTGCTATGAAAGATGACTCAGAAGAGGAAGAGAAACATGAATAGACAGCACTAATCTCTAAAGTAAGCAAAAATGATACATGGATCATAAACAGTGGCTACACACATCATATAACTGGTGATGTAGAGAAGTTTGATCATCTTGTTGAATATAATGGAGGATCTGTGAGAATGGGAAATGATGCACCTTGTATGGTAAGAGGTAAAGGCTCACTGATGATCAATGATAGATTACAATGTGAAAATGCATATTAGGTAGATGGACTAAACTATAATATGATAAGTGTGGCTCAGCTAAACAATTTAGGCCACCGATTGGCTTTTGAGAGCAAAAAGGTGATGATTTATGATGATGGAGGAAGACTTGTCAGAACTGGTACACAATCTAGAGGTAATCTATTCTATCTTGATATAGATCATTCTTCTTGTTTGTTAATAAAGGATGAAGATGCTTGGTTGTGGCACCGAAGGTTATGCCATGTGAACTTTGACAACATGATCAAGATAAGTAGAAAGAAAAGAGTTAGAGGATTGCCTGACTTGACAAAACCTGATCATGCCATGTGCCATGAATGTCAGAAAGGTAAGATGACTAAGTCTAGTTTTAAAAGCAAGGACTATTCAACAAAGAAGATACTTGAGTTGGTTCATACCGACCTGTGTGGTCCTATGAGAACTCAGAGCTATTCTAGTGATAGATATTTTATTATTTTTGTTGATGATTATACTAGATTGATGACTGTTATGTTCTTGAAAGAGAAATCTAAAGCTTTCAAAATGTTTAAGTGGTATAAAGCTAAGGTAGAAAAAGAAACTAGTAAGGAAATAAAGTGCTTAAGATCTGATAGAGGAAGTTAATTTATCTTTGATGAATTTACTAAATTTTGCAATGAGCATGGAATCAAGAGGCAGGTATCTGCACCGAGGACACCTCAAAAAAATGGCATTGCTAAAAGAAGGAATAGGTCAATAATTGACTGTGCTAGAACTTTGATGATACAAAAGAACATTGCTCAAACATATTGGAGGGAAGTTGTCAGCACAACTATATATGCTCTTAACTGAGTACAACTAAAGAAGGACTCCAACCGAACACCTTATGAACTATGGTTTGGACACAAACCTACTATGAGTTATTTCAAAAAAATTGGAAGTAAATGCTTTATCTTGAAAGATGAGAGAAATGGAAAATTTGATTCTAAAGGAGATGAAGGAATATTTCTTGGATATTCCACTACAAGTAAAGCATACAAATGTTTGAATAAGGCTACAAATAAAATTGTTGAAAGTACTAATGTTCGTGTTGATGAGTTTGATGACAAGTACATAGAGGAAAGTACAAAGGAACCAGAAGACTATGGTAGATTCACTTACATTAAACATCCAGAGTATCTACCGACATCGCAAGCTATAACAATCAGTCAGTAGGGAAATAATGCAGTACAACAGACACCACAAACGGTGAACATGAAGAAGCTGTCGAGCAAGGAAATGACCCTGAGCAGGATGAATAAGAAAGGAGAAATCAAGTCTTGGCTAGTTTTGTCAGGAGACATCATCCTGAAACACAAATCATTGGAGACAAACATGTTGGAATGCAAACCAGAAGCAAAAGAAGACAAGGTACATGTCTAATTTGTGAATTTGAACCTAAAATTGTGAAAGTTGCATTAGAGAATGAAGAATGGGTTAATGCAATGAAGGAGGAAATAGAGCAAATAAAAAAGAACAAAACCTGGTCCTTAGTACCCCAACCAAAAGATAAGAATGTTATCGGTACTAAGTGGATATACAGGAATAAATTGAATGAAAATGGTGAAGTCACAAGAAATAAATCTAGATTAGTATGCAAGGGATATGCACAGGAAGAAGGCATTGACTATGGTGATACATTTGCACCAGTTGCTAGATTAAAAAGAGTTAGAATGCTACTTGCATATGCTGCACATAAGAAATTCAAAGTCTATCAAATGGATATGAAGTCAGCATTTTTGAATGGTATACTTGAAGAAGAAGTCTACATTGAACAACCTGAAGGATTTGTTGATCCTGACAATAAAGACATGGTATGTAGATTACATAAAGCCTTATATGTGTGTGTGTGAAAATTGTACCTGATCTGTAGACACAACACTTCAGTAAAACATTAGAGGTTAGTTGAAATCGAAATCGTACAATAATTGAAATCTAATCTAACCAAGTGATTTACTGCCTTCTACTAGGTGCGAGATTGATGTTCTCAGATTGTTATCAAGATCAGTGACCTAGACGACACCTAAATGAAGGATTTGAATGCAATTGATCTAGATATGAATTGAATGCAATTAATCTA
This sequence comes from Chamaecyparis obtusa, assembly GCA_027943335.1. Lineage (NCBI taxonomy): Eukaryota > Viridiplantae > Streptophyta > Pinopsida > Cupressales > Cupressaceae > Chamaecyparis > Chamaecyparis obtusa. The sequence goes on along the minus strand of BSBK01002614.1, from coordinate 303,033 downwards.
TTTTTTTTTTGGATTTTAAATGCAATAATATGAAAAATGATGTGAAATCTATGATATGTAAAAACTGATATGCTATGAATTGATCTAACAATAATATGAAAACAAAAGTGATCTCACAACAATGTTGATTCGCAATAAGCTTTGATCCTCCAAATTCCAATTCTCCAGCATGATTGTGCAAAAATATGAGATGATTTGGGATGAGCTGAAGCCTTAATTTTATAGAAATCCAGGGCTTTGGAGGTGCATGGAAGAAAGCCATAAATCACTCAGATTAACTCAGCTTGATTTTTGAATTATCTAATAATAAAGATAATTTAATTCACAAAAACATGCAAAAGCTAAGTTTTAACTCAAAATAGAGTTTAGCTTTAATTGATAATTGATAGTTGTCTGCTTTTATGATTGTGCATGTTTTATTTATGAATTAATTTAATAAATAAAGTGATTTATGCTCAACTTAACTGATTTTTGAAAATAAATAATTGATTTATGGGTTAATCAATCATTTAATCAAACTTTTATTAAAAACTATATTATTAAATAATGACAACATGCTTTAATTAATTAAATAAAAATTTAATCAATTATTCATAGGATATTGGATTTATTGTCAAAATTAAATAATACAATTAATAATAGATAGAATTAAATTTAATTAAACAATTAAGTGGCAAGATATTAAATCTAATTAATTAAATATGAAAATATTTAATTAATCAAACTTAGGATAAATGTGATTTATTGCCAAATAATCATTAAATTAAAGATAATTAAGATAATTAAGAATATCGCTAGGAATATTCCGTGATGCAGAATTTAAGATAATCAATTATGATTCGATGATGTTTAGATGTGCCTTAGATTAGGACTTCGATGTTGATTTCGTTCGAATTATTGATATAGAAGATTAATGAACTTATAGCCCATTTTTGGGGTATTACAATATGGACTAAAGCAAGCACTGAGAGCATGGTATGAAAGACTGCATACTTACTTGTTAAGTATTGGATTTGTTAGAACAAGTGAAAATAGCAATCTGTATGTGAAAGGTGATACTGATGATACTATTATCATAGCTGAAATTTTTGTTGATGATATTATCTTTGGTGGCTCAGATCTTGTCTGCAAGGCATTTGCTGATGAAATGCAAAAGGAATTTGAAATGTCTATGTTCGGAGAGATTAAATTCTTTCTTGGACTACAAGTGATCCAGCAGAGTGATGGCATATTCATCACACAATCTAAATACATAAAGGAAGTACTAAAGATATTTGGCATGGAAGATGTTAAACCTATGGGAACACCGATGGCTACTGGATGCAAATTGACAAAGGAGGATGAAACTACTAAGGTAAATCAAACACTTTACCAATCTATGATTGGCAAGTTAATGTACGTAGTTCATAGTAGGCCAAATATAGCACATGTTGTGGGAATTGTTGCAAGATTTTATGCTAACCCCAGAGAATCACACATGATAGCTACAAAAAGGATCTTAACATACTTGAAGAAAATAGAAAATTATGGATTATGGTATTCTAAGGAAGGGAAGTTTGAACTGAAAGTTTACACCGATGCTGATTGGGCTAGAAATGTGGATGATAGAAAAAGCACCACCGGAGGAGCATTTTTCTTTGGTGAAAGACTTATAACCTGGACAAGTAAAAAGTAAGCTTGTATTTCTCAGTCTACAGCTAAAGTAGAGTATGTTGCTACTGCTACTAATTGTTCAAACATTGCATATATCAAACAAGTGTTGGAAGGAATGAATGAGGTAATCACTGACCCAATGATTATATACTGTGACAACACTAGTGCTATTAATATTTCAAAGAATCCTATGATGCACTCTAAGACAAAGCATATATCTATTAAGTATCATTACTTAAGAGAACAAGTGCAAGAGAAGAAAGTAAAGTTGGAATTTTTTACATCTAAAGAACAACTTGTAGATATTTTTACAAAGCCCCTACCGAAGGACACATTTGAATACTTGAGGACTAGACTTGGGGTCCGTCCCCTATCTATCGGTCACTAAGGTGATCTAGATGTTGCATCAGCCAATTTTTATCAGAAGATCATTCATGTTGATGCAGCATAGTTCACACTTTGAATCTTGTTCAAGGTTGTGATTAATTTTGATAACTTGAACTGATGAGAAATCAGTACACAGAGATACAAAGGAAGTATTGAACACCACAATGAGTTACTTGGCTACTACAGAGCTGATTGTTTATTTGTTTCTTTGGCATTGCTGTCAAAGGGAGAGATAAACATATGAAATGAAAAAGGGAGAAATAAACCAAAATATGAAAAGGAACAAGCACCGACGATAATTATCTAAGGGAGAGACAATCTGAATGAGACAGAGTATTGAAAATCAGTTACAAAGAACAGAAGCAGGAACAGGAGAACTGAAAAGATCACAACTACAGAAAGGTAAAGTTGTATTACGTAATGCTAGTTTAGTAACATAGTGATTAAACATATTAAGTCTATTTGACTTACAACATTTATTCAAAAACTTGTAGAATGTATGTTTGGTATGTGTATGGCACATTTCATATTACTTGAGTTGCCATCAATGCCAAAGGGAGAGATTGTTGGACTACAACTGATTTGGAATCTGATTGAAGGATCTGTGATTACAAGATCACTGAGAAGTTGCTGATTAGATATGTAATATGATTAAATTAGTATTATGTTGTCATTAATATCAACTAGTTTGATAGCACTTATCTTGTAAGTTACTACACCAAGACATCTGAAGAAAAGTGGAAAAGAGATGAAGAATAGAGAAATCTACATGAGGAAAGATGTACATGACAGATGAGGATAAGGAACACATTGAGTAACTTATTGATGAGTCTATGACTTGATGATATTGACTTCATTATGTTGCATTCATCTATAATGAAGTATAAAGCTAAAAGACACAAAGCAGTGTTGTCGGTAAATGAAGCATTTCTAGTATACACCGATGGAGTGTAGTGTATAACGACCACAGTTTTAACCGAGCAGTGTTCACCGACGCATTTCTTTGTTAACCGAGGAAGATAGAATGAATTAAATGATTAGTTTAGCCGATAAGATTGATGAGCTAGCAAAAGTATAACATCGAGGTAACAGATAATGTTTGTTACGCAGATCAATGGCTGACAAAATTCATAGAAGATCTAATGAAGAAAATTGAAACATATTATTGACACAAGTACCGAGAAAGTTTAAGCGGAAAAATCTATGAATGTGATTAAGTGGAAAAATCTGATGGTGGAGAAGAAAACAATTTACTCATCTATATAAGAGAATATAATCTCTTTATGAAAATGCAAGGAAGAAGGAGAAGCTGCAAAATTATTGCATGAATAAGGTTTCATGCATTCTGATCATACTGGTCAGTGAGAACCAAGCTGCAAAGCAATTACCGAGCTACAAAGAGTAGTTACCGATGGACAGTAAGTTGATACAGTATTGAATCTGAAGTGAATTATTGATTAGAAGGATTTGAATGGACTAAATATTGATCTGTAATCTGCAATTGAAGTTGTATTAAGCCAGGTCATTTTACTGTTACATATTTAACCATTGTATATAGTCTAAATCTCTTAACCAAGTGGACTCTAAAAGTCTTATGATGTATCATTCATAGAATAAACATTGTTATCCTGCCAACCCCATAGTGAATGTTGGTTGGAGGATAAATTCTAGTCTAAAATCCTCTAACAAGGTCACACCTAACAGTGTGTTTGTAACCTTTAACAGGGTTGGGTCTTAACCGACCTCACTTCAAAAGAGTGAACAATTTTGGGTTGCCAGTCCCAAGTGGTTTTTCCCTTTATAGGGTTTCCACATTAAATCTCTTGTCTTATGTGTTGATTTTGATATTTGTTTGTTATCATACTTTGCATGTTACATATTAGATTTGATCGGTAAACAGTTATAAGTATTAGACTGGTAATTGATAAAAGCATAGATAGTAAGAGTTATTATTGCTTACCGACGAGCAGAAATAGAAGAAATTTTTTTGGATTATACATTTTGTTTTGGGACACTGGATAACTGATTCACCCCCCCTCTCAGTTATTCTAACAGTGGGGTCCATGTTCCACTCAACATGCCACTTCATCACAAAGGTGTCAAGTGACACATCACAAACATACTTGGCATGCTTAGTGGCAAATTGCAATTTTATTTTGACAAGAGAAACTTACTTACAAACATACATTTACAAACATTGTCAGCCACATAATATATGCAACATGTTTACGAAAGAAATCACGTTACAACAAGGTCGTACTCTTCTTAGATTCAAACTTGGTTTCAAACTAATTGCACTTAGATCCTTTCTTGTTTCCCTAACTTACAACCATGGCCATGTTCTTGCACTCAATTTCAATGTCAGTACACCATAAAATCTTTGCATTAATAATCATTTTGAAAAATGAAGTAATAACATCTAAACTTGACAATTGTATATAACTGCATTTCATGAAACATTACATAATCCACAAGCATGTAATCCTAAACTAATCATAGAACCATGATTCCACCAATATTCATTATACTAAAAGATAATCATAACATATGCAGAATACAGAACTCATATATCATAGATAATCATGGAACCAAGACGGGCATATATAAAAGTATGACTAACGTGATCATCATAAAAATCTATAACAAACATCTCATAATATCCAATGATAGCATATGTAATCCAAAATAGGTCAAATGTCTATACTCAAAGTATCATCCTGATGAATCAAATGTCAAAATGAATGTCGAGCTAGGATGGGTCGGGATAGGACCTCACATCCTCCCCCCCTAGGCATGAACTTCCTCCTGGAGTTCATCAAAAAGATGGGGGTACTAATCTCTCATCTGTGTTGTGTCCTCCCATGAAATTGTGACCTCATCGTAGCAATCCCACTAGACCCTAACTTGGTCCAGCTCTCGACCTCGAAGGGCCAGGGTCCTGCGAGCCAGAATATGTATTGGCTCCAAAGCTAGCTGTCCATCTAAATCCACCTATAAGGCATCCCAATCAATAATATGAGACTCATCATATATATACTTCCTCAAAATAGACACATGAAAGACATCGTGGATGCGCGATAGGCTAGGTGGCAAAGCTAAACAGTATGCTACTGGGCTTATCCTCTCCAAAATCTCAAAAGGTTTGATAAAGTGAGGGGCCATCTTATAATCCTTTCCAAAATGGATTGGGCTCTTATGCAGCCGTACTCTCAAAAAGACTTTGTTGCCTATCATATACTCTCTATCAACCCTCCCAACATCTACATACTTCTTTTGTCAATCCTAGGCCTCTCTAAGATGTTTCCTGATCAGATCTACCTACTACTCCATCTATCTGACCAACTCTAGACCAATGGAAACTATGTCCTCTATCCTATCCCAGCTCAATGGTGTCCTGCAAGATCTGCCATACAAGGCCCGATATGGAGACATACCCAAAGATGAATGATGCCCATTATTATAGGCAAACTCCACTAAATGTAGGTACTCCTCCCACCTAACCTAATGATCCATCACATACATGCGTAGCATGTCCTCTAATACCTAATTAACCCTCTATATTTGACCATATGTCTCTGGGTGATATGTTGTACTAAAATTGAGCCTGGTGCCCAAAGTGGTCTGTAGCTCTCTCCAAAAAGATGAAGTAAAGAGTGAGTCCCTGTCTGATATGATCATGCGTGGAATGCCATGAAGTCTAACAATATCCCTCAAAAATACCTGTGCCATTGTAGGTGCTGTAAAAGTAGTGTGTATGGGTGAGAAGTGGGCCACCTTAGTCAACCTATCCACTGTCACCATAATGGCATCGTGGTGATGAGATGACATAGGAAAACCAACTATAAAATCCATGGATATAATGTCCCACTTCCACTCTAAAATCTCATGAGACTGCAGAAGTCCACCTGGATGACGGTGCTCTTCCTTAACCCGCTGACACTCTAAGCATCTAGCCACTAACTCTACAATGTGTGTCCTCAAACCTGGCCAGTGGTAAAGCTGTATCAAATCTGCATGTAACTTCTTAACTCTGGGGTGCGCTACATAAGGAGCTCTATGAGCTTCAAGGATGATGAAATCCTACAACCCACCGGAAGAAGATACATAAATACGTCCTCTATGATGAAGAAGGCCATCGAACACCAGGGTATAATCTGTGAACTTCCCCTCTAGGGGTCTCTGATCTTGAACCATCTATCTAACCTCTGAATAGAAGGCATCCTCCTATAAGTGTTACAGTATGTGCCCTCTCGAATCTGTACTAGTAGTCATAGCTAAGAGCTCATGACGTCTCCTACTCAAGGCATCTACTACCACATTCTTCTTACCCTTGATGTAGTGAATGTCAAAGTCATACTTGCATAGGAACTCCATCCATCTCCTCTGTCTAGCATTAAGGTTTGGCTGAGTGAATATATACTGGAGACTCTAATGATCTGAATGAAGCTCAAATTTGTGGCCTAGTAAGAAATGTCACCATCTCATCAAAGCATGCACTACTGTTGCTAGCTCAAGGTCATGGGTAGGATATTTAAGCTCATGAGTCTTGAGCTTTCTGGACTCGTAGGCAATAGCCTGACCATCCTGCATTAGTACTACCCCAATCCCATCTAAAGATGCATCTATGCATACCAAAAAATCTATTGAAGGATCAGGTACCACAAGTATAGGTGCACTGGTAAGAGCCCTCTTGAGCTCCTAAAAAGCTCTCTCGCACCTCTTTGTCCACTCAAACTTCTTCCCTTTCCTCTGAAGGGAAGTGATGGGATGGGACACTCTAGAGAAACCCTCGACAAAATGTCTGTAATAGCCTACAAGGCCCATGAAGCTCCTGACCTTTGTCATGCTATTAGGTGCCAACCAATCCATAATCACCCTAATCTTAGATGGGTCTACTCAAATCCCATCCCCTGATATCACATGGCCTAAATAGTGAACCTCTGTCCTAAAGAATGCACACTTTGGCAAGCTGTTGTACAATTGATTATCTCTCAAGCATTGCAAAACCTGCCTCAAATGCTCCTTGTGCTTGTGCTCATCTCGAGAGTATATCAATATGTCATCCAAAAATATCACCACAAATCTATCTAGGAATGAACAAAATACTCCATTCATGAGACTCATGAATACAGTTGGAGCATTTGTAAGTCCAAAAGGTACCACCATGAACTCATAATGTCCATAATGTGTGTAGAAGGCAGTCTTGTGGATGTCACTATCCACGATCCTTAGCTAGTGATATCCTGACTTCAAGTCTATCTTTGAGAACACTCAGGCTCCCTAAAGCTGATCAAATAAGTCATCAATCCTAGGAAGGGGATATTGATTCTTGATGGTCACCTTGTTCAGCTATCAGTAATCCATGCACAACCTAAGAGATTCATCCTTCTTGTTAACAAAGATGATGGGTGTGCCCCATGGAGATACACTAGGATGAATGTGCCCTTTCTCCAAGAGCTCCTCTAACTGAATCTTGAGCTCGCTAAGCTCATGTGTAGTCATCCTATAGGGTGCTCTAGAAACTATCTCTGCTCTTGGTACAAGATCTATATGAAAGTCCACTGCCCTAGGTGGTGGCATACCCAATAACTATGAAGGGAAAACATCTACAAACTCTTGTAGAATAGGGTGGTCATCAAGAGAAGTCTCCTTCTCTACCTCCTCTCTATCACTGATAGTGATAGTATATAACTGACATCCCTTCCACATGCACTGCTTAAGCTACATAGCAAAAATCATACGAAGGGATATAGGCCTCTGAACTCCTGCAATAATTGAGGTCACCCCATCATCATCTAAGCACTCCACTATCTTCTACCTACAATCCATCTTGGCTCTATGGGAATAGAGCCAATCCATGCCAAGAATGAAATCATAGGATCCAAGTGGTGTGACACAAAGGTCAACTATGGTGATAAATTCTCTAATCTAAAACTAGCAACCTCTCACCAAGGAACTAATAGATACCCTAGCTCCTGAGGCTAACTCAACCTCCCAACTACATCCTGCCTAGCTGCCACTAGCCCACATCGCTCCACTATGAAAGGTGAAATAAAGGAGTCAGTGGCTCTAGAATCAAAAAGGATAGAAACACTACTACCTCTGATCGTGCCTACAATCTCAATGACTGTAGCCTGGTGCTCAGCCTAGCGGTTATCAACTGCTATGAACACTCTATGTGCTCTACCCATGTCTCCTATAGTAGGCTCAGAAGTTGTCACTCTCTGACTACTGACTAAATAGCCTGTAGGATAATTGCTAGCTATGTGCCCCATGGCACCACATGTGTAGCATGGTCCTCTAGCCTATAGTTGTATACCCTAAGGCCTAGACTGTTTCTATCCTCCTGTAGCACTAGACCCACTGAATCCACCTTTGGAAGCCTGAGACTATCCCCTCTGATCTCGTTGAGATCCCTATGAGTGCCACTACTTGGGCTTAGAGCCTTGCTATCCCTAAGAAGATTTTTGCCTCTGGTTCTACTGAGACTGTTGTGGCTGCTACTGCTAGGGTGCCCTAGATGATCCTGATGAGTTCTTTTGGTTTCCCTTCTAATGAGACTTCTGGAAACTAGAAGACTAAGTTGTGGTATTCAGGTTCTATGACCAGTCCTGGGCATCATGAGATCTATTATGGATCTCCTCAACTACCATGGCCCTCTCCACTATATCACATAGATCTCCTATGGGTACCAACCACACTCTGTCAGCTATGGCATAGTTCAACCCCTTGATGAAGTGGTTGACCTAGAGTTTCTCATCCTTCATGTGGTCCACATAAGGAAGGAGTTCGAGAAACTTTTTCTTATACTGGGCTACTGACATGGCTCTCTATTTTAGGTCATGAAACTCGTCGATGAAATGTTATCTAAAATGCTCTGACATATATTGATCTTGAAATCTCTCCAAGAAGATCTCCCATGTGAGGGTGTCCATGGTAAGGTGACTCTTAACCTCCTCCTACTTCCACCAAGTGGTAGTGTTACCCCTTAGCATGTGTACTACAAAGTGTGCCTTAAGGTTTCTCTCATAAGAATGCAACCCAAAGCAATGCTCGAGGCTTAAAAGCCAAGCCTCTGCCTCTGTCCCAACCGTGGATCCTGAAAAGGGTGGTGGCTATAATCAGATAAGGTCTCTGATCAGGTCCCCTATGTCATGAGGTAATCTCAGCACTAGCCCTGGTGGCGGCTCTGGCCTGTACACCGACTCGCCCTCATGAACTGCCTACTCTGCTACTCATCTAGGAGGGGGACTCCTACTCCACTCTCAGTGTCTGGCCTGCTATCCTCCTGGAGGTAACCTGTCCATGATAATATCGGCTAGATTATGTAAGGCATTAAGGACATCCTAATTGGGATTAGGTGGCAGTGAGGGTGGAGGCCTCTGCTCATCACCTAGCCCCTCAGTTTCTCGCTCATCTCCCTCTACTGCCACATGTCCACCACTGGGTCTACGCCCACATCAGCGAGCACTACGCATCACTAGAGGCATCCTATAATAAGGACAAAACAACTATAAGTTAGGCAAACATAATGGGTTAAAAGGTTCCTAGAGTAGAAACTGTGCTCTGATACCATAATGTAATGCCCAAAATAATAGGACAAAAACACAACAACAAAAAAAATTTTGAACAAACAATAACATACACCCAAGACTACTAGGATACACAAAAGCCCTTCGACACGAAGCTTTGGGATCGCAAGCTCACTTGGGAGAGTCACCCAATGACACGTAAGGGATCATAAGGCATGTGTTGGCGTGCCTCCATCCCTTACATGGTGGAAGTCATTAGGAGACAAGGGAATATGAAAATTATTAAGGGGAAAATAAACTTTCCCTTACATTTTGATTTTGTTAAAGATAGTACGGTCTATCCTTAAGTATTCTTAAGGAGTGATTTTATTTCGCTAAAGGAAAATTATTTAGAAATAAACAAACAAATATTTCCTTAGCTTAAAAAAAACTAATAAACTAAATTTTCTTCTCCTAATTATTCATCTTTAAGAATAACTATTTTATTAATACTAAGGTTTATAATGTTAATTATTTTATTGAAATAACATTTCTTTAATTTATTCATATAAAATTTGTGTAGTAAATGAGATTAAGTTTACTATGAGAATTAAACCAAAAATAATAATAAATCATATAAAGGTCAATTATGAACTTTTTACTACTTACAATTCTTCGATTCAAAAATTACTAAAAATAAATCCATAGCTTAATTTAATTAACGGTAATTATTAAACATAACAAAAGGGAAAAACAATCATAATTATTAAACTTTAATTACTAATAACATAAAAAAAATTTACTAATCTTCTAAAAGTTCCTCTCATAAATATACCATTAACAAAATGAAAACAAAATAAAATTTCACTAATTAAATTTCTATATCTATGCTCAATAAAATTAAATGGCCACAACTTATTCAATGTTTAAATTCATAAAAGACAACATAACCACTAAATAAAATTATATAATAACGAATGGGCCCTCCAAACCCTAGTTCAAAATTAGGGTTTGGGGCCTCATTAAAACTTCTACAAACCCTAAAATCTCTCATTATTTCTCTTTCTCTTTTCTTTTTTTTTTGTTTGGGTGCAGGTCTGTGGAAGTATGAAGATGATGCCTATGTTGTGTATCTCAGAAAAGTGAGAAGATCAGCACAGCAAGAGATCTCTTTTGCCATAAGAGAGCCTCTATTATATTTCAAAAGATACCAACCTACTGGTACGAATATGGGTAATATTCATTTTAGTTTATATTCATGTAAACAATCCAGATCTGTTACACAGATCGGTTTCCAACTTTGCCCATATTAAAACCGCCTTTTTTATTATGGCAAATGTTATTAGAGTTTTACTTTAATATAAGATGTGATACCAATATTTCATTTATGTTTCTCTGTATTTATAAAATATGGGTCTTCAAAATTTAGAACCCCCCTTTTTTTTCATGTATAAAAAAAAAAATTGATTGTCATTTTAGGGAGGGTTTAGAAACCCTAGGGCCGCGCAAGGAAGCCAAGCAGTGGCTTAAGTCACTATTGTGACTGCAGTCACGGTAGCGACTATAGTCGCTGTCGTGACTGCAGTCACGGTAGCGACTATAGTCACTGTCGTGACTACAACCACAGCAGTGACTGTGGCCACTACCTGTGACTTTGGTCGCGGTAATGACATAGTCACTCTCGTGACTTAGTCACGACAGCAACTCACGGAAGGGGGAAAAGGAAGGAAGGGCTTCGGCCCTAAAAAAAGAATTTTGCCATTCAAATTTTTATTAACTGCAATATGATTTAGTATAATATATTATTATATTATATATTATACAATATTCATTGTATAATATATAATATATATAATATTATTTTATATTTAATTTCTATATCATTTATTATAATTGTAATACTATATTATGTAATATATTATTATTTATTATATACTATACTATTTTCATTGTATAGTATATAATATATAATATTATATTATATAACATTTATGTTTCATTAATAATATAACATTTCTAAATAATATTGTAATATATATATTATGTATTATACTTTCTTTTTGTATAATATATAATATATATTATTACATCATATAATATAACAGGTACAGAAAAGTGGCATGATTTATTAAAGCTATATTTTATTTTTTTTCAATATATATTATATTATACATATCTTCATGTATAATATATTATATATAATATTTATAAATAAAAAACCTTCAGTTTGCTAACATAGAAAAAGGAACAGAGAACATTTGTCTCTATTATTAAGGTACTTGTCAAAAATATGTATTTATGTTTAGTTTCTTGCTTCTCAACATTTACTTTTATATCAGTAGGCTTTATGGTTGTATTGTAAACAGCTTCTCATGTGAACAAAATTAGGAAATGTACATCAAATTATGATAAGGAACAGATTAAGTTCTTAAACAATCTATGTATATAAAATATGCAACAGTTTTATATACTCATGCATTAAATTTCCTTCCTAAGCTAAAGTTTCAGTCTGTCATACTTCATACTTATTCTAAAATGATATTCTAATCTCTAGCTTAATATTGATTCTGTCTTATTGCATTCAACTACAGATTTCTTTATTTACAATTCTTGATAGAAGATGATGAGCAAATAATTTCTAGATATATAACCCATTAATCAATACTATGTAAACATATTGTACTACTGTAAGGAACATATACAATAGACTTTATTATCTACTTACAGATGTATCTTTTAACAGCATCCAGATACTTAACATAGATATAGAAAATTTTAACTTTTTAAAAGGCTAATAAATAACACACAACTAATTTTAGCCTTCCTGTACATAACAACTTTCATAATACATATATATGCTGGAAAACTAATTTTAATAAGTAAATTATAGTCCAGAAAATATCAACATTTTTTTGAGCAAATAAAATTAAACTAACATTTCCAGTCCATGTCTAAATCCAAATAACAATTATGCAAAGATCTAATTTAAAAATTCTAATAATAGTTACAGATTCTATGACTTTAAGAAGGGCAAATACATTGTCTTAATTCTAGAAAATCTACTAGACTGAACAGTCTAATTTCCAGCTCATAAATATTACAATTTCTTTGTACAGGAAAAAAAAAAGTGTAGAGCATGATCTCTCAATCAGATACACCTTATAACACTCTTTAGGAGTTTACAACTTTAACTTTAACCTTCAAACTTGGACTGCTTCTTCAAGCCAAGAAACCAAACCTGCAAACACAAGCCTTCTTTCACATGGCCATGGAGGCTCACCTCCCAGCCTAGGCCATTACATGGCCACCCCCGAGCTTGGGGAAACAAGACAAGGATGGGATACACTCACACAACACAAACATAAACATTCAAACACAAAATTGAAACATAGATTTTCACATTTACTCCCTTCCCAAGCTTACACAAAGGACTCTAAATATAGAATCCATAAAATGGGTGAAGGTGGAATTCTTCTCTTATGGAGACACCTAACTTATAACAAAAACCATATTTCTAACATATATTACCAGCCTTCGCAAGGCCCTTCCAACCAGCTCAATCCATGAGCATCAACAATACCCTTATGGCCCCCAAACAACATAAGAAGGCTCTCATGGTGCCCATACACCATGCACTCATACATAAGAAAATCCCAACTTAGGCCCTTCACCCCAAGTTCTCCTCAAATCCTCCCAAGGATGAGGAGTGAACTTGCACACCCATAAACAAGAAACAATTCAAGAAAACAAACCAGTTTGAAAGCAAATTCACAAAAGAAACCAAACAATTCAAGATTTACACAAGGAATTACAATTTACAAAAATTTCACATAGTATAATTCTTTCAAAGCATATTCAAAGTAATAACAAGTTAGAAACCACCAACCTCCTCCTAAACCAAGGCTAAATGAAGAATTGTAGATGAGCTCCTCTAGACTCCAAGCTTCCTATCCTCCTCAAGTCTACTAGTCCAAAACTCTCTAGTTCTCCTCTCACTCTCCACATCTAACATAGACAAGAATGAACATGTGTCCTTTCTAAGTCTCACTCCCCTAAAGTCATTCAAACATTCTTCCCTCATCTCACTTCCCAAGGCAATTAGGTTTCTAGATCTTGGACAAAATGACACTTGCCCTTTCCTAAGGTTTGGAATAAATTTCAACACATGAAAATGAGAGACATCTTAGATAGCATTTCCACTTTCGTACATATCAAAAATGGCCCATTTGGAGAGGCAAAAAGGTGGCTTAAGAAAGTGGGAATAGAAGAAATAACCTCCCTAACCCATGTACTAACCTTGGGGCACCAAAATTCAACCTAAACCACACCCTAGGACTCCACAAAACCACTCAAAAACCTCAGTTAATCATGCATCCGAAAATGGAGAATTGGTTTCATCAAATCTTGCTTCCTTAAACCACCTACCAAGCTTAGGAATGCTCAAGACAAACTAAGGAGAGGGTGGGGTCCATGTTCAACTCAACATGTCACTTCATCACAAAGGTGTCAAGTGACACATCACAATAATACACATCACAAACATACTTGGCATGCTTAGTGGCAAATTGCAATTTTATTTTCACAAGAGAAAATTACTTACAAACATACATTTACAAACATTGTCAGCCACATAAATATATGCAACATGTTTATGAAATAAATCACGTTACAATGAGGTTGTACTCTTCTTAGAGTCGACCTTGGTTTCAAACTGATTACACTTAGATCCTTTCTTGTTTCCCCAACTTACAACCATGGCTATGTTCTTACACTCAATTTCGATGTCAGTACACCATAAAATATTTGCATTAATAATCATTTTGAAAAATGAAGTAATAACATCTAAACTTGACAATTATATATAACTGCATTTCATGAAACATTACATAATCCACAAGCATGTAATCATAAACTAATCATAGAACCATGATTCCACCAATATTCATTATACTGAAAGATAATCATAAAATATGTAGAACGCAGAACTCATATATCATAGATAATCATGGAACCAAAATGAGCATATGTAAAAGTACGACTAACGTGATCATCACAAAAATCTATAACAAACATCTCATAAGATCCAATGATAGCATATGTAATCCAAAATAGGTCAAATGTCTATACTCAAAGTATCATCCTGATGAATCAAATGTCAAAATTAATTTCGAGCTAGGATGGGTCGGGATAGGACCTCACAATTATTCTCAGTATCACTTTCACTTAAAGTTCTTTCTATACTAGTTTCAAGATCTTCATCATTAGCATAATAACATTCCTTAGATCTTCTAGGTTTGAAATTGTTTCTGTACATTTTAACTCTCTTAGGATATTTAGATGCAAAATGACCATATTCTTGACAAGTCTAACATTTAAATATTTTCTTACCGTCTGGTTCTCTTTTCACAAGTAAGGAAATACCTTCTGTCTTCTTCATTTCTAGATCTTCTCCTGCCAACATAATCTCCGCTCACATTGATACTTCTTGACAAAGTAGGGTGAACACTAAGAGCACTGAATCCTATCTCCATTCTAGGTAAGTCTCCTGATAATCTCAGGTTCATTTCTGTTGCTTCCAATCTTCCAAGAAGAGTCTCTCTTGTAAAGTTTGTAGTAAAAGGTATAACTTGTTCAATCATCTATGTTGTCTACTTAAATACAGGAGTCAATGTCCTCAGAATTTTCCATATCACTTCATTCTCTATCTTTGTTCCTCCACAAGATTTTATACCTGTAATAATTTCTGACATTCTACCAATATAACTTCTAATAGATTCATCTTCCAACATTCTTATATCTTCAAATGCACATATCCAATTATGAAATCTAACTCTTTTTGCATGTTCATCACCTTCAAAATTAGAGTGTAAAGCATTCCAAATTTCATGAGATTTTTTTAAATATTTTACCTGATTGTACTCATTCTCTGGAAGGGCTGTCAAAAGTCCTTCTCTTGCAAGTATGTTACACATGAATAGATATCTCTCATCCGCAGTGCATGTTTCAAGATTGTCTTCTTCAATGATAGTCTTATCATTTTTTGTAATCAACCAATAACCTGGTCCTAAACATAGTAGAAGTGTCTTCATCTTTTTTTTCCAGCTGTCAAAATTTACTCCATCAAACTTAGGGCTTTCTTTCCTAAAATTCACCATGGATCTCCTTAAGCTGTTAAACTTCTTTTTCAAGGACCTGTCGCTTTAATACCAATTGCTAGAAAGTAAAGTCCACCAAGATAACTGAGAGGGGGGGTGAATTAATTATCAGATAATTATAGCTTTTATCATCTTCAACAGCATTAAACCATATAAGCAATATAATTACCAATCATAGAAAGATATTCATATACAATAACAAAATGACACAAGATATGTTGACTAGGGAACCTCTTGATCAAAGAGTAAACCTCGGTGGGAATGATGCCCAAAAAAGATGCACTAATATAAATATTCCTTGTGAAAGGATGGACTCTTTTAGGAGTCTTATGAAATACATTCAATACATATGAATCCCTATTAGGATATTTTGAATCCCTATTAAAAGATTCTAACCATGTTAGGAGTTATGGAAGACAGAAGGACCCACTGCCCAAACAGCTTCAGGGTAAGATCACTGAACACACTATCCAAATAATCTTTGCATTACTCAATAGAATGATATGTTACCTCTTCTCTGACTATGCCAAACCACACGCACTGTTACATCAGATCTCTGTACCTCACATGTCTTCCTTCACAAATTCGCTTTCATACTTAGCTCTTTTCTTCACTTCATGCATATAGCATCACACACAACCGCTACTTCCATATCACAACTACATTACAACAAGGAAATACATTCCCTCCTTTATACCACACTCAAATAATTACAATTTATTTGGCATACAATTACAAAATAAAAGTTTCCACACGCTACACCAAAATTACACAAAACTGTCAGCCTCCAAATACAATAAATCTTCACTCGTGTGACCTCAAAGTCTAAGCTATCATCCACATCACTATCAATGTGTCTTCAACTTCCCTTTAACTGTGCAAAACCAAATTCCATCCCGATTAGGAGATATCATCCAATTTCCACAAACCGCTACTCAGGAACACTGCCTGAATACTGCTTCCACCAAAATGCTCATAACTTCCATGAATAAATGAATTATTGTCTATGCTCTTAACCATAGACATATAACATATCAAAGAGTATATCCTCAACATCGGATAGCTCCAACTACAATAACCCATGTGTGCTAATCCAAACTCGGTCTGCTTCTCTGCAAGTCTTCAGTAAATCACTGTGTTGACATCAATTGCAATCATAGTCTTGAATGCAATAACAACTACTACATAATGGTTGCCAACATTTAGCATTCATTCCTAACAAGATCATACATCCCAGAATGGATATCTCAAAGATAATAACAATCCAAAGAGTCTCATATCATAAAACCAATGATAATCACAACATCAATGACATCCATATTCAAACATGGAGTAACATAATTAATAAAGATAATCATCCAGAATGTAGAACACTCATAGTAGAGAATATAAGGTGACCAAGTAAATTAGACTCAATTATAATAATGGTCGTCACCTTTTAAGGTCAAATGAAATAAAGATAAAACATAATAAGGCACATGAGATCACTCACAAATATCACAGAACCATACATGATCCAATCAAGACTTCAAAATGGTTATAGAGATTCTTGACATAAAATATGTTGGTTCCTTTTATTTCTACTTGCATATTTACAATATGATTGACAAACAAATATCTCTGAATCTTGTAACCCACTCTAAATCTAACAAGAAAAAGGGCCAATTAACAAGGACTAGGATATTAGTCTTGCTACACTTTGAGCCTTAATGCTCAAGTAGGAGTACCTTGGATTCACTTCTTAAAGGAATCAATAAATATTAAGAATTGATGTCCTTGACACATTGATTGAAAGATTTTATCATTTATAAGTTGATTGATGATGAAGAACTACTTCCTGAGAACGGATCAGTTTCTTATCCTAGGGCACAGAGTCAAATACAACATACATCAACAGACAATTTAACTCAAACACACCTAAATTCAGAATAAGTTCTTTTCCTATTATTCATTTCACTCTCACATTCAAACATCAAATTCTCACGAGAACCATGAATTCTTTGAATTTATCCTTAAGAATTTAATCCTTCCTTGAAGGAACTCAAGAACAACTTCACAATTTACTTTGTAAACCATATATTAACTTACTTTGCAACATTAAAATCTAAGAATTCAAGATCAAAAAAAGAACACATTCACAAATTTGAGATGGAATTCAAGTGTATTCTATTTAAAAATTTTAGGTATCAATACATTGAAAATGATAAAATGCTAGAACCAAACCCTAGATCTAAGCTCTCTCTATTCAATTACCAATTTCACCATCCATTGAAAAATACAACAAGTTTCTATATGTAGTCACTAGTAATCTTGGGATCCCTGAAAATGAGGATGCAACAAGCTATGGATGACTAGGATAGGGTTAGGGTTTCCAACAACCACACCAACCAGATTCAATCAAGAAATTACTACAAAAAAGACATGCCAAGAAATTTAGAGTGATTATATCTAATTTGATCCTCATTTATGGCAAAAAATTGAACTGGTACATTAGAGACTGAAAATTACATTATTTTAGCTCCTTGTTTACTTCACCTGCATCATAATTGGCGTGACTGATTCACCCATTTTTCCACGGCATGGACATCCTCTGCAAAAAAGTATCACCTCTAGACCATATTGTACAGTGTACAGGAACAAATCAAGTAGATCAGTCACCCATACATTTAATAACTAATCCTTTACTCGCAAAAAACCCTTAAATAATTTAAATTACTGGCTGCAATGGACAATTGGTCAAGTTTAAAATAGGACCGTTGATCTCTATCATTTCCCATCACATTATACAGTCTTCAAAAATGACAAATAATCAATTGAGAATTTTAACATCACCTGACCACATCATTATTATCGACAACCAATCAGAAATGAGCACATCAGCACACCTGGCAATGTCTTTATTTCTAACCACGGCAAGTCCCTTAACCCTAATTCATCTGGTGAATACGCGACTGAAGGAACTCATGATCACTAAATATTTGGCTTAACCAAGGTTACTTTAGGAGAACACGTGAATAAAGCAATTGCTAAGTCACTCAATCTTTTCATTAACTATGGTTTGATTTTGCGAACTAGATCTCACTATTAGATTTTGACTGCATCAACGGTCCATACTAATTCTCAAAAACCTTTACCTTAACTCAAATTTATCTAGCGATCTGGTGACTAAAGAAATCTCCCAGTTGCTAAATTTTTGACTTAACTCATGTCTGGTTCAAAGATCACATGATCGAAGGCATTCGCTAGGTCGCTCAATCTTTTCTTAACCGTGAGTTCTATTAAGAAAACACATGCCAGCTATTGATCTTGATATGAATCGACAGTTATCACTCATTCACTAAATGTTTGAAGACTTAGTCACTTTATCACAAGATCAGGAGATAACCATGTCGCTATATCGCTAAATGTTTAGCACTTAACTGGCAGGATCAAGAGAACATGTGAATACTTTGTCGCTAGTTTGCTGGATGTTGGAGTTAACTTCCATGCCCAGACCTCACATTAACTTTGATCTAACCCAAGCCTAACTGAAGTTCACACAAATTATTTGATCATTGAATCACTAGATCTTTGCCTTAACCTTAGTCAGCTTCTGAGATTAAATGCTAGCCCTTGATATAATCCTCCATCTATGGTTATCACTGAATTGCGAAGCTCTTGACTTAACTCATATTTTATCTGGCGATCTAGTGACAAAAAGAAAACCTTGACCATCCTTTAACTATGATCAAACTCAGAGATTACATGAATGAGGAAATCTCACATTCACTTGATATTTGCTTAACCTTCGGTTTCATTACAAGAACTAGTGCCAACTGTCGATCTTGATCTACATCAACATTCCTTGTTCAATCTCTGAGTGCCAGCACACTTCACCACATCATCTAGAGATTCAATGACTAAAGGAAACTATAACTGCCTGCTAAGTCATTGGATGTTAGGCCACTAACTACCAAGATCAAGAGATAACACAAACATTGCATTCGCCAAGTTGCTAGATGAAATCACTAACCACCCGAGAACTTGGAGAACACACGAACAAAGGAAAAGGAAAAGGCACCACATGCAGAAAGAGAACTTAAGTGATGAGGAAAAAGGTAAGAAAGAAATAGAATTGGCTAGGGTTTTTTATGGACTTACACAAATTTTGAAACCCTTGGTCATGGATAAACCCTAATTATTCATACCTTCAAATTGCTATCTCACTGGTTTTTGCACCAAAATTCTCATGATCTGAACTGGAGCTTACACACACCTCGAACTATCCTTGACTAAGTTTGCAAGCCACAAAACATCTTGTATTTTCTTCGCTGATCAAAATTGTGTTGCAGTAGGGAATGGCAATTTCATAATCTTTGCAAGGATGAAGACCATTTTCTTTGGATTTTGGCAATGATAGGAAAATGGGCTAACAGTGGCTCTGTCTGGGGATGATGGGTAACTTGTACCCATGCAAGAATTTAGAATCTTTAGGGAAAGTAGACCACCTACTGGACAAAAAGGAAAACTACAGAGAGCACTAGACAAAAACATAATTACAAAGGCAAGACCAAACAGAAAAGAAACACACCACACCTCTGAGAGGAAAGAAACTATACAAGATTTACATTATGTATAAAAATCCTAAAGCCTCAAAACTATAATTATTCCTTACCCCTATCAAACAAATGATTTTCATCTCCATATAGCAGAGGTAAACTGAAATTATTTCTTTCATTTGGCTTGTCAAAAACAATATGATCCATTTTCAGCATATCACATAAAAAATTATCATCATACTCACCACCACTTGACAAGACCAAGCCAACAAACTGCCATGAATGTTGATCATTGTGTGACATCAAAACATCAGACCCTCCATTATCACTACCATGCTAAAAAAAGAAAACACTCCAACTCAACTTCATGGCTAGAAACATTAGCATACTGATCATTAGTTCACAATAAAGAATAAGCCATTTCTATGTCATCACTTTGCAAACTAAAATAGAACCTCTAAAGACAAAAATTTGACTGCACAAAATTAGAAAGAACTTGTTGATCACAACTCATATCAGCATCTTCTAAAAAGGAACAAGTATTGTCAGTTAATAACTCATCAATCACTTGCAAATCTGAGAAAACACATTCATATTTGTAGTAGTTTCCAACATCAAAATGTAACCAAGAACCATTGACACCAGGCTCTTTAAAATCTGAATCCTCACTAATACATACATCATTATATTCGTCAAATATAACATTATCAAACTCATTATAATGATATATACCATCCACTTGCATATCATTTATCTCAAATACAAGAAAAGGAAAATTAATAAATGTTTCATGCATCATGTCATCACTTGTATCATCTTTGTCAAAACTTATATCTACTGGGCATGGGATTTTACAAACAAACATAGGAGTATACCTCTGAAACTCAGTCTTCAAGAGTTTTGAAATTTTCTCACTACTTAGCAAGCATTGCACTTCACATTCCATCTCATTGGTCTCATTGTTGCTGCTGCAAACATCTTCCCCATCTGAAATAGGGACTAAAATCACTTGTCTCACAACATCTTGTGTAAAGTAATCACTACAGGAATTTACATCTACATCATAATCATATTCTTTATGTTCACACAAAACATCATCAAGCTGAAACAAGGAACCATTATCATCATGTTGAGAAAAAGAAAAATCTATAAACTCAAGGGGATCATTATCAACTATTGATTCATCTTCTACACTTTGATATTAATATATTTCATTATCAACATCATAACCAACACTATCAACATAACAAGATTCAGCATCCTCAGCATAACTAAATTCAGTATCTACAAATGAATCTATCCATTCTTTAACCTTTTCAAGTGCTTCCTCTCTAAAGGATGCATACTAACTAATTGATTCAAGCATACCTAGCTCTAGAAACATTTTAGCATATTGGGATTCTTGAAAATTAAGATCCACACGAAGTTCACTACAAGCTACAAGAAATTTCTTGTAGTATGAAAGTGATGATTCTTCTTCCCTTTCCCCTATTGCACATCTTAAAATATTTATGCAAGTCTGTTGGATTTTTTGACTTATCAAATAGATATCTATTTCTCTATTAACACTTTCAAGATCTGACTGATAACTTTCAGATCTAGGAACATCATCTTGACCCATCAAAGATGGAAACTCCATTTTAAAACACTGACAAAATAACACACTTTATTCTCATGACAAAATTCTTATTCAACTTCATGTAATCACTAACTTCATTAAACCACAATATATTTCTGATACTAATTACAACAACTGAAACTTCTATCCAAAAATATGACCAAATTTCAAGATTATTTTTCCCCTTTTCATTAGTGACTTGCTCACCTATTAAGGGACTATTCTTGCTTTGATAAAAAGATTACCTGGAAGTATTGTGACAGCTGCAAAATAATGATCTGAAGTCTCCTCCAAATATCCTTTCAAACTATTTGTAGAGTTGCCACCTCTTTGAAGATGAAAAATTTGAATCAACTGAGAAACATTTCCCAACTCTGAACCTTCTCTAAAACCAGCAAACCACAACACAACTTCACAGGGTATTGATTGTTTGTCAAGATCACAAATACATCAAATTTTATTCTAATAATGTACTAATCAAAAAAAGACATCAGAGTCGCCACTCACACTTAGTGAGAAGATAAAACAAATGCTTTTGTTTTTAAACTTGACTCTATACAATGGGTCCCCAATAGAGTCACCATTTTTTTGGTGACTCAGATGGGCCAAACTAGTCTGGTTAGTAAGATATTGATAATTTGTGATTTAACCAGAGATTCCTAACACACGTATTTCTTTTTTATTGTTCTCCCCAGCAGAGTCGACATTTTGTTGGTTCCTTTTCTTTCTACTTACAAATTTACAATATGATTGACAAACAAATGTCTCTGACTATTGTAATCCAATCCAAATCTGACAAGAAAAAGGGCCAATTAACAAGGACTAGGATATTAGTCCTCCTACACTTTGAGCCTTAACGCTCAGGTTGATGTACCTTGGATGCACTTCTTAAAGGAATCAATAAATATTAATCATTGATGTCCTTAACACATTGATTGAAATATTTTATCATTTATAAGTTGATTGATGATGAAGAACTGCTTCTTGAGAACATATCAGTGTCTTATCCTAGGGTACAGAGTCAAATACAACATACATCAACATAAAATTTAACTCAAACACACCCAAATCCAGAATAAGTTCTTTGCCTATTATTCCTCTCACTCTCACATTCAGACATCAAATTGTCACAAGAACCATGAATTTTCTAAATTTATCCTTAAGAATTTAATCCTTCCTTGAAGGAACTTAAGAAAAACTTCACAATTTACTTTGTAAACCATATAATAAATTTATTTGTAACATTAACATATAAGAATTCAAGATCAAAACAAGAATACATTCACAAATTTGAGATGGAATTCAAGTGTATTCTCATTAAAATTTTCAGTATCAATACATTGAAAATGACAAAATGCTAGAACCAAACCCTAGATCCAAGCTCTCTCTATTCAGTTACCAATTTCACCATCCTTTAAAAAATACAACTAGCTTCTATATGTAGTCACTAGTCATCTTGGGATCCCTGAAAATCAAGATGCAACAAGCTACAAATGACTAGGACAGGGTTAGGGTTTCCAACAACCACACCAACCAGATTCAATCGAGAAATTACTATAGAAAAGACATGCCAGGAAATTTGGAGCAATTATATCCAATTTGATCCTCATTTATGGCAAAAAATTGAACTGGTACATTAGATACTAGGAATTGCATCATTTTAGCTCCCTATTTACTTCACCTACATCTTAATTGGCGTGACTGATTCACCCATTTTTCTATGGCATGGACATCCTCCGTAGACAAGTATCACCTCTAGACCATACTGTGACAGTGTACAAGATTAGATCAAGTAGATCGGCCACCCATGCATTTAATAACTAGTCCTTTACTCACAGAAAACCCTTAAATTAATAATTCAAATTACTGGCTACAGCGGTCAATTGGTCAAGTTTAAAACATGACTGTTGATCTCTATCCTTTCCTGGCACATCAGACGGTCTTTAAAAATTGACAAACGATCAATTGAGCCTTTTAACATCACCCAACCACATCATTATTATCAGCAACCAATTAGAAATGAGCACATCAGCACACTTGGCAATGTCTTTATTTCTAACCATGGCAAGTCCCTTAACCCTAATTCATCTGGAAAATATGCAACTGAAGGAACTCATGATCGCTGAATATTTGGCTTAACCAGGGTTACTTTAGGAGAACACATGAACAAAGAAATATCTAAGTCACTCAATATTTTCATTAACTATGGTTTGATTCTACAAACTGGTGCTCACCATTAGATTTTGACTGCATCAACGGCTCATACTAATTCTCGAAAACCTTTACCTTAACTCAACTTTATCTAGCGATCCAAAAACTAAATAAATCTCCCAGTTGCTAAATGTTTGACTTAGCCCATGTCTATTTCAGAGATCACAGGACATTCACTAGGTTGCTCAATCTTTTCTTAACCCTGAGTTCTATTAAGAAAACACGTGCCAGTCGTTGATCTTGATATGAATCAACGGTTATTGCTCATTCGCTGAATTGAAGACTTAGTCACTTTATCACGAGATCAAGAGATAACTGTGTCACTGGATTGTTGAATGTTTAGCACTTAACTGCCAGGATCAAGAGAACATGCGACTACATTGTCACCAATTCGCTAGATCTTAGACTTAACCATCGCGCCTAGACCTCACATTAACTTTGATCTAACCCAAGCCTAACCAAAGTTCACACAAATGATTTGGTTTCTGAAGTGCTAGATCTTTTCCTTAACCTCGGTCAGCTTCTACGATTAAACGCTATCCCTTGATCTGATCCTCCATCTATGATTATCACTAAATTACCAAGCTCTTGACTTAACTCATCTTTTCTCTGGCGATCCAGTGAAAAAGAGAAAACCTTGACCAACCTTTAACTATGATCAGACTTTTGGATTATGTGACTGAGGCAATCTCGCATCCATTGGATATTTTCTTAACCTTGGGTTTTATTACGAGAACTAGCACCAGCCGTCGATCTCGATCTGCATCAATGGTCCATGTTCAATCTCTGAGTGCCAGCACACTTGACCACATCATCTGGAGATTCAGAGACTGAAGAAAACTATAACCGCCCACTAAGTCGATGGATGTTAGGCCACTAACTGCCAAGATCAGGAGATAATGTGAACACTACATTTGCCAAGTCACTAGATGAAATGACTAACTGCCTAAGAACTTGGAGAACACGTGAACAAAGGAAAAGGAAAAGGCATGTGGAGAAAGAGAACTTAAGTGACCACGAAAAAGGTAATGAAGAAATAGAATTGGCTAGGGTTTTTTTATGGACTTAGACAAATTTTGAAACCCTTGGGCATGGATAAACCCTAATTATTCATACCTTCAAATTGCTATATCTCACTGGTTTTTGCACCAAAATTCTTGGGATCTGAACTGGAGCTTACACACACTTTGAACTATCCTTGACTAATTTTGCAAGCCACAAAACATCTTATATTTTCTTCGCTGATCAAAACTGTGTTGCAGTAGGCCTTGGTAATTTCATAATCTTTGCAAGGATGAAGACCATTTTCTTTGGATTTTGGCAATGACAGGAAAATGGGCTAACAAAATCAAAGATCAATAGATAAAAATTCATATAAATCATGGTAATCAAATAAGGTTGGTACTACGATCATTACCAAGTCAACATCACCAAGCATTGAAATTACACATGTCACATAAACAAACAAACCCTAAGTCTTTGTGTACTAACCCTATAACCAACGTAGTTCTCATAAACCAAAATCAAAGGAAACATTAAATACATCCACAGACAAAATCACAATATAGTCTCAAATGAATAAACCATTAAATTTATTTTCTAAAGTCTAATTCGACTATAAAATATTTATATAATAACTCATACATAAATCCTTCATTCGATAAATAAGTATTAAATAAAATCTACATGCATGTCGAGACACCAAATATTTTAATGATAAAATAGTAATATTCATCTCAATATAAATAGGGTCTCTATTAATATAAAATTTTCTTAATATAAAACATGTCCAATTATTTTATAAATATAAACTTTATTAATATCTATTTATAAATTTTCCCACATCAAAATACAAAAATTTCATTTTTAATATCTATTAATTAAATCATTTTAAAATTTAAAACTATAATCAATAAATATTAATTATATTTAATATTTAGTAAATATTAATAATAATAATAATAATAAAATTAAATTAAATGTTTTTTATTAAATTTAATTTAATTAAAATTTATATTATATTTTTTTTTTAAATAAAATTTATTTATAATGTAGGGGGCTTAACCCCTCCCACGGGTTGCTCATGCGGCAGCTGCCTACTACCACGACAACAGCCTTGTCGATGGCAGCCTTAGCCTCTCGTGGAGCAAGCTTCTGTCGTGGTGGCAAAACTTGCCACGGCAACTCTAAGCTATCGGCGGGGTGGGGGACTGGGCCCCTCCCACCCTATAATATATATTTTTAAAAAAAATTAATTTATTTTTTAATTCTTTCAAAAGAATTAAATAAATATATATACATACACACATACATATATTTTTTTTAAATTTTCTTTTTATATAAATTTGATAAAATCAAACATGTACATTTTTTCAAACATCGACTGATTCAAACATAAGGTTTTTTTGTCAAAATTCAAATCAAGCCCTAATTGAATTTAATTTCAAGTTTTTCCCTATTATTTTTCAAATAAATTTTGGGTTTTTCGCACAAGAAATTCAATAACCAATTCAAAGTGAAAATAATGAAAAATCAAACAACAATCCTCAATCCAAATAAAACCATGATTTTCAACAATCAATTCCAATCACAAAGTACACAATCTTTTCGAAAGAAATATTAACATGGGTTTTCAAACCCTACCTGGAATCCACAAATTGATCTCAACGGCAAGTAAGACCAAACTGAAACACTCCAAAATCCAAATTTTGAAAACCATTCTCTAATTTCAAGCACCGCAACCATCTTCCAAAACCTGATAAAACGTGTCCCTAATAATGACCAAAACCCTCTAATATAGAAAACCTTCCAAGCTAGGGTTTCAAAACATGCAACTTCAAAAACAAGACGAACTCAAATCTGAAATATAAAAAGAATTTATTTTATTTTATTTTCCTCCACTTAAGTCATTTTAACTCGACTTGTATTTTGAAAGGTAAAGTTCTAATTAAATTAAGTGTTTTCTAAATATGCAACTCAACATTTAAATCACTTAACTCATTTTGCATTTAGATATCAATTATTTTTAATTAAATTAAAATTCCTAGCATATTTGAAATATGCAATTTTAAAAAAATTATTTTATATTTTAATTATGCATTTAAAATCTAATTTAGACTTAGTATTTAATTAAATCTCCACTTTCTATAGCTAGACTTTTAAATAAACATAGGTATTTAATTAATACTCATTAATTAAATAACCTTATATTTTAATATTACAATATTTTATAAGATATAAGTAACCAATCACAGAATTAACTTTAATTAAATCTTTTATCTATTTTAACACAAAAATCACATCAAACCTATAGGCATGCAAACCTAGAAAAAAATGACTACATCAAAAATACTAAATCAAACACAAACGAAGGGTTTATGAATTCACATCAACTTGATGAATTTGGAGGGTAATAAATAAGATATGTGTCTACTATTTTAGGACAATAAATGGCTTAGGTTAGGATTTGGACCTGCTTGTTATCTCCCTTCTCTTACCATTGAGATATTACGATGGGGCACGTTCATCTTGGTAATTTAGGGAAGTCGATGCCCAGTACTTGAAATCCTACATAATAGATGAGCATGTACATACATGTATAAATATATAATAGACAATGGTGGGGATTGGCCAATTGTGTGGATATCGCAAGCAAGTAACTATGACTTTATCCCTCAACCACATCGGATACATCAAATAGAAATATAAAATATACACGCCAACCATACACATGCAAGTATGGGGTCAGTAAAACCATGAATATAAATAACATCATCATATGTGGATAATCAATATCAAGAGTAGCTTAAAATATTTTGGTCATATAAACTAATTGATAATCTACAACTAATTGAATAACCTGATTAACTGAAAGGGCAAGTGAAAGATAGTGATTAGAGATAACCAAGCTATTAAAGTGATATGTAAGGCAATTAAATCAGTCAATATATTGTCATTGATGTCAACTAGTTTTGGTTATATTTATCATGATGGTTACAAACATCTAAAGAAGAAAAATGGTAAAAGAAAGAGATATCTACATGAAGAAGAGATGGATATGGAGATATGGCTAAGGTATACATTGGGTAACTTATTGATGAGTCTATGGCATCATTTTATTGACTTGATTGCATTCATGAATTTGTTATGTATTGAAGATCAGAATTGAACAAGTT
Organism: Chamaecyparis obtusa; assembly: GCA_027943335.1. NCBI lineage: Eukaryota > Viridiplantae > Streptophyta > Pinopsida > Cupressales > Cupressaceae > Chamaecyparis > Chamaecyparis obtusa. The sequence goes on along the minus strand of BSBK01002614.1, from coordinate 274,785 downwards.
AATGTGGTCGGTAATTGAAGATTTATGTATACACTGAGCCAGTGCAGTGTATACCGAGTATTAGTAATAACCTAGTTGTATTCACCGACACATTCTATATTGACCAAGTGAGAGAAAACAATTAAAGTTTATAACAGCTGACTGAATTGATGAGCTAACAAATTTCTTATGATTCTGAGGTAAAAGATAAAGTTAGTTATGAGGATCTAACAGCTGAAAAAATTCAAGATTGATCGAATGGAGAAGGATGAAACATGTTAGAGACACATCTTCCGAGGAAGCTTTAAGCGTCAAAATGAACGATGGAGATTAAGAGGAAAAATCTAATGGATAAGATGAAAATAGTTTATGACGTCTATTTAAAGAGACATGAGATTCATTGTTGAGTCTGGAGCTTATTGAATCTGTAGGAGAAATTGGGTGGAAGGAATTTTTTCATACACCACTAATCAAACTAGTTAAAAACAAAACTGAGCAGAACTGGAGGCATAATCAAGCATCAAATTATTATTGACCAAGCTGAATATGTTGAAGGATATGAAGGATTGAAGTGAATATTGATTAGAGGAGGTATTTTGAGCTTAGCTTAGATCTGAAAATATACAATCTTAGTTTTAATTGAATTAGATCACTACTGTATTAGTTTAACCATTGTTATAGCTAAATCTCTTAACTGAGTGGACATAACAGTCTTATTTGTATTTCAATATGATATTCCATGAATGTTGATGGTTTTAATTTTTGACCCCATAGTTAATGTTGGTCAAGATTTAACTAGTAGTGATAAATCCTTTAACTAGGTCACACCTTACATCACTACATTGTAACCTTTAACAAGGTTGGCTCCTAACCAAGCTCACTTCAGAAGAGTGAAATATTTTGGGTTACCAGTCCCAGGTGGTTTTTCCCTTAGCAAGGTTTATACATTAAAATCCTTGTGTTATGTATTATTTTATATGATTGGATTGTTAGTTTACTTTACACATTTCATATTTGGATTATTCGGTAAACACAGTATTGATTTTACTGGCATTCGGTAAATGAACAGAAAGATTGTTATTGCTATCTTACATAGTTTTTTATTTGGTTGAAAAAGTTTGAGTATATACATCTAGGAGTTTGGGACTGTAGGATAATTGGAATTAACTAATTCACCCCCCCTCTCAGTTATCTAACAATTGGTATCAGAGCTTGTGTTCTTGAAAAGGAAGTTTGAAGGACTTGAGCTAAAGATCACAAGATGTATAAAAGAGAGGTTCCAAAGCTGAACAAAGATAACTTCACAACATGGAAAAGTAGAATGAAATTGCATATATTTGGAATTGGAAAATCTCCACTATTATACCTGACTAATGAGTATATACAACCATTTATTGGACCTTTGATTGTTGGTTAGCTGAGAGATAGACATGAACACAACATGACAATGATAGAGATTGTTGCTTCCTTATCTGATGTAGAATTTGAATATGTTAAAGCATGTACTTCAACAAAAGCAATGTGGGACAAACTTACACTAGTCTATGGAGGAGATGTGAATATGATGAGAGAAAGAGTTGAAAGCCTAAGAGGAAGATTTGATAATATGAAGTTGAAAGAAGGAGAAAAAATTTCATAGTATAGTAACCGAATCAAGGAGGATGTCAATGCTATCCAAGGAGAAGGAGGTGTTATTGATGAACACACTGTTGTGAGTAAAATTCTTAGAACCTTGTTGCCAATATATGCTATTAAAATCTCTGCAATTCATGAAATGAGATCTACACTAGGTAATTTTCTTATACTTGATAGTCTAATCGATAAATTGACTACTTTTGAGCCTAATAACTATGATAACAGTATTGTACCAAGTATTGAGTCTGCATTTATGTCATCTTTGAAAATTGGAAAGTCAAGTAGTAAACATATGATAAGGAATGAAAGTGATAGTGACAGTGATGAAGATGGACTTTATGAACTTGAAGAACTTATGGCTAGAAGGATGCAGAAATGTAAAGGAAGGTATAAAGGGAAATTACCTCTAGCATATTTTAACTATAAAGAAATTGGTCATATTACAACTCGATGTCCGAACAGGAATGATAATGACAAAGACAATGACTGATCTGGTGAAAAGAAGTATGACAGAAGAGATAATCAAGATCGTAGAGGCAACTGACACTATGATAGAAGAAATAATCGAGACTACAAAGACAAAGGCAAGAAGGAATGTTACCTTGTTGGACATGATGATGATGTCACCGACACCAACATTGATGAAGACATTGAGGTGGTATTTGTATCTTTGAAAAAAGATTCAGAAGTAGAAGAAAGGTATGTAGAAATAGCACTTATCTCTAAAGTTAGCAAGAATGATACATGGATTATTGATAGTGGTTGCACACATCACATGATTGGTGATGAGGATAAATTTTAATACCTTGAACACTATAATGGAGGATCTATTAAAATGGGAAATGATACACCTTGTTTAGTGAAAGGAAAAGGATCTATCATGTTGAACAATAAGATCAAATGTGAAAATGCATATTGGGTGAAGGGACTTAACTATAACATATTAAGTGTAGAATAGTTGAATAAATCAAGTCACCGAGTTGCATTTGAAAGTAGGAAGGTAAAGATCTATGATGAAAGAGGAAAGTTGGTTGGTACTAGTGAACAATCTAAAGGTAATCTATTTTATCTTGACAATGTTGAAACTTCTTATTTAATGGCTAGAATTGACGATGTGTGGTTGTGGCATAAAAGGTTATGTCATGTGAATTTTGACAAGGTTAAAATCAATAAGAAAAGAAAAATTAGAGGTTTATCGAGCTTATCTAAACCTAACCATGTCATGTTCAAATAATGTCAAATGGGGAAAATGTCAAAATCTAGTTTCAAGAGAAAGACCTACTCATCTAAAGCTATTTTGGAGTTGGTTCATACTGATTTATGTGGTCCTATGAGAATTTTGAGTTATTATGGTGATAGATATTTTATTCTATTTGTTTATGACTACTCTAGGATGATGACAGTTATGTTTTTGAAAGAGAAATCTGAAGCTTTCAAAATGTTTAAATGGTATAAATATAAAGTAGAAAAGGAAAGTGGAAAAGAGTTAAAATTCTTAAGATCTAATAGAGGAGGTGAGTTTATTTCTGATGAATTCACTAACTTTTGTAATGAGCATGGAAATAAAAGATAGGTTTCTGCACTAAGAATGCCACAACAGAATGGTATTGTTGAAAGGAGGAATAGATACATAGTTGATTGTGCTAGAACATTGATGATTGAGAAATATGTTGCACAAATGTACTAGAGAGAAGTTGTTAGCACTTTTGTATACACATTGAACCGAGTACAACTAAAGAAAGATTTAAACAAGGCACCTTATGAGCTATGGTTTGGGTACACACCTAATGTAAGTTATTTTAGAATTTTTGGAAGTAGACGTTACATTCTGAAAGATGATAGAAATGGGAAATTTGATTCTAAAGGTGATGAAGGAATACTTTTGGGATATTCCACTAAGAGAAAATCTTACAAATGTTTGAATAAGGTTTCTAAAAAAATGGTTGAAAGGGCTAATGTGAAAGTTGATGAGTTTGTTGAGAAAAATGATGAAGAAAGCAGGAAAGAACTAGAAGACTATGCATTGAGTTACCTAACCCTCTACCCAAGCTACAGGTAGAAGCTACCAAGAAATAGGGTAAAGACACTAAGCATTAGCCTATAGACACTGAGAATCATGAAATTGCTACCAAGGAAGAAATTGAACCTACATCGACTGATGAACAGAGAAGATAGCAAGTATTAGCAAAATTTATGAGAAGACACTTGTTGGAGCTCTAAATTTTGGGCAAAATTTGGAGTCCTATATAGTGATAAAACCCTAAAAATGGCCTCTTAATTTCCATGCCAAATAATTAATGATGGAGTACATGAAATGGGATAAAATATTACATTAATTTTCAATTAAAAAGTTGAGCGATTATGGAAGAAAGCTTTGTGACAAGAAAAATTAAAATTCTATGATCAAAGCCTTCAGAAAATGCTAGAATTTTGACCTTCTGAAAAGATGATGTCGACAGAGGCATAAGACGGTCAAATTTTAAAAATCTAAAAAAGACTAAGTTCGGAAAATCAAATTTTTTATTTCCATTAAAAATCTTAGCTTTCCACGAGGTGTTTTGGTTTTTCAACCAGACCCAAATCCGAAATATAGGTAGTTATTTTTTAGTTAGTTTATCATTTTTTCAAAACAATTTGTAATAAGGGTGTGTCTTTTCACCCTAAAGAGGTGTGAAAGCCACTCAAACATGTATATATACATAATGTAAAATGTAAAGAGAGACAATACAATACAAGATATATTTTCATAGGATATAATTCGATCAAAACTACAATATGAACTCTAATGTACTTATTTTTTTCAACATTAATAAAGATAAGTGCTCTTCTTTTTTATTTGTAGTTATAAGTTATATGTTTTCAATTAGTCTTTTAGATTACTCTATGAACCAGGGTATCCTATTGTGTTTTTCTATTTGATGCATTCATTTATGACTAATTTGTACAATTTGAAATATGGTAGCATGGTCTAAGAACCTATTACTATTTCCTTTTGGGCTCTTAAGTTGGGTTAAAAACCATAGGACCTATTGTATAAGTTGTTTTAAATTTTGTTTCAATAGAAGCTTGTAGGGTGATGGTCTCACTTTATAGGAGTGAGTTACCTTAAAATTGTCTCTGATTGTACGTAGGATTGACAGTTTTATGACTCTATAGCCCAAGTATTTAGAAGGCACTGATCTAAATATAATTTGGAAATTGTCATTTGGTTCATACTTTGTGGTTTGTAGATTATATAATCATTATTTCAAAAATATTACTTTTGAGTCCTTAGTTTAATCCACTTTAGTCAAGATTTTTAGAATAGAGATTATTAGAGGAATTGTTTCTTTCCTCCAAGGATCATTCACCACCTTGGGAGGAACTTTGTTTATTTATGTACACAGTTGTGCAACATAGAGAATTTTATAGTTTAAAGTAAATTTAGGCCTACCAGCCTTGGCTTGCTTAAGCTAGAATTGCAGAGGTATTAGTGTATACTTGTCAATTGGCCAAAAGTGATCCATCATTTTTGGGCACAAACAAATTGGTGACTCTGCTGGGGAATGCTGTCAGTGAAAGATGTTTGTAGAATCTTTGGTTACAATTATGAGACTCTACTGGAGACGGAACTCAGAATTAGTTATGATTTTATTCTTCTTATGAAGAAGGTGGCAACTCTATCGAACAAAGAATTTTAGTTAGTGACTCTATTGAGGGAGAAAACTCAAAAGGAGATAGGAAGATAGCCTAGAAGGGATGATAAATTTTCCTTTCAAGAAAATTTTCAAAAGTTTTTTGATTCCTGTTGATATCAGGCCTTTGGATCTTAGAAAGTTTCAATGCAGTTCTAATGAATTATTTTCACAAATTCACAGAGGGTTCCTGAATTTTATGGAGATTATGATGAATTAGCTCTTGATCATTTGGACGTGTTTCATATATTCCTTTATAATTATGAGATCCATACAGAAGATGATGCAATGAAGTTCTTTGCATGGTCACTAAAGAATAATGCAAGGGAAAAATAAGAATCATTACCTACACAATGCATTTCATCATGGATGCAATTTGAACAATGGTTCCTTCATGTATTCCATGATAGGGATGAATCATGTATGTCTCCCTTGGATGCATTTATTACTTTAGAATGGTATGATAATGAAAATGTGGTGAGTTTGTTTATGAGGATGATGGATATTTTTCATAAAATACCTTCTGATATCAGGCCAAGTTTTTCAAACAAAATATATAGTTTAGGAGTAACTAGTGAGCAACTAGAGCTTATTCTTAAAATTGCACAGGAAGACGTAATGGAAGAAAATGATAAATTTACAAAAGGGGCACAAGAACCTAATGATATTCTAGATTCAAATGAACAAGAAAGTTTGGATCAGATTGAAGAAGGTCCCATCCAAGAAAAGACTTGTATAAAAATGAATTCAAATGAGTTCAATAATGAAGAGGAACATACTCTCAGTTCATAGGAAATTTCAAATTTGTTAGATATCGAGTATCAGAAACATGTTCAGGGAAATTGTCCAAAAAATTTCTCAATCCACCATGGTAAGGAGGTAGATGAATCAGCCCATATTCAAGAGAAATCAAATTGTGGAGATGAAATAGAACTACATGAACATGAGGAAGTTTCAAGAGATAATGTCAATGAAGATGTTAGCCTTTTTGATGAAAAACATGATGATACAAATGAAAATTCTCATGAATGTATGCCTAAATTATCTATGTTCCTGAATCCATTGTTTGAAGAGGAAGTAGATGAAGATATGTCTGATTTCTCTATGTTATCGAATCCATTGTTTGAAGAGGATCCTTTATGCAATGGAATCCATCAGCATCATAATGAAGATAATAGTCCTAATTTTAAAGTTGATGAAACTCATGAAGTGCATTCAGAGGGTGAGATATCTTGGAGTTCATCCTTTGAGCCAATGGTACACCAAACATATGAAGATGAGATGGAATCAGCTAGACATGATGAAGAGAATGTGTTGAAGCATAGTTTTGAAAATTTTAGAAATGTCCTAGCTAATCAAACTTTTGGTGGGAGAGAGTTTGTACTACTTGAAGATAAGATATTCTCAAAGCCTTTTAGTGAGGAGAAAAAATATCCAAAATATAGAGATGGGATAGATTGTTAATAAGAAGGTATCCCAAAAAAGAAGACTAACCTAAAGGTTTGTATGATTAACCAAAATCTTCTATTCAGCAAGGATTACAATGGATCTGATGATTTCTCAAGGGCTGAACATAGATTGGATGCCAAAGATCATATTGATGAAGTGATGAGAATTGTTTATAAGGATGACATATGTAATGCAGCAAGGTTAAAAGTCTTACGTGATCAAAATTAAGTGTTTGATAGAGGAAAGGATCAATGTTCAATTTTGGGGGGCCTGGGGCCAGCCAATTTTACTTCACATCAAATTAATATGGATACTTGGTCTACTTCTCTACAGATAGTTGGAATCTTGCTATGCTCACATGGAGCATACGTCCCCAGAAAGAGCCTGTTGGAGCTCTAAATTTTGGGCAAAAAATTAGAGTCCTATATAGTGATAAAACTATAAAAAATGGCCTCTTAATTTCCATGCCAAATAATTAATGATGGAGTACATGAAATGGGATAAAATATTACATTAATTTTCAATTAAAAAGTTGAGAGACTATGGAAGAAAGCTCTGTGACAAGAAAAATTAAAATTCTATGATCAAAGCCTTCTGAAAATGCTAGAATTTTGACCTTCTATAAAGATGATGTCGACAGAGGCAGAAGATGGTCGAATTTTAAAAATCTAAAAAAGGCCTAGTTCAAAAAATCAAATTTTCTATTTCCAACAAAAATCTTAGCTTTCCACAAGGTTTTTTGGTTTTTCAACTAGACCCAAATCCGAAATATAAGTAGTTATTTTTTAGTTAGTTTATCATTTTTTCAAAACAATTTGTAATAAGGGTGTGTCTTTTCACCCTAAAGAGGTGTGAAAGCCACTCAAACATGTATATATACATAATGTAAAATGTAAAGAGAGACAATGCAATACAAGATATATTTTCCTAGGATATAATTCGATCAAAACTACAATATGAACTCTAATGTACTATTTTTTTCAACATTAATAAAGATAAGTGCTCTTCTTTTTTATTTGTGGTTATAAGTTATATGTTTTCAATTAGTCTTTCAGATTACTCTATGAACCAGGGTATCCTATTATTTTTTTTCTATTTGATGCATTCATTTATGACTAATTTGTACAATTTGAATAATGGTAGCATGGTCTGAGAACCTGTTACTATTTCCTTTCGGGCTCTTAAGTTGGGTTAAAAACCATAGGACCTATTGTATAAGTTGTTTTAAATTTTGTTTCAATAGAAGCTTGTAGGGTGATGGTCTCGCTTTACAGGAGTGAGTTACCTTAAAACCGTCTCTGATTGTACATAGGATTGAAATTTTTATGACTCTATAGCCCAAGTATTTAGAAGGCACTGATCTAAATATAAATTGGAAATTTTCATTTGGTTCATACTTTGTGGTTTGTAGATTATATAATCATTATTTCAAAAATATTACTTTTGAGTCCTTAGTTTAATCCACTTTAGTCAAGATTTTTAGAAAAGAGATTATTAGAGGATTTGTTTCTTTCCTCCAAGGATCATTCACCACCTTGGGAGGAACTTTGTTTATTTATGTACGCAGTTGTGCAACATAGAGAATTTGATAGTTTAAAGTAAATTTAGGCCTACCAGCCTTGGCTTGATTAAGCCAAAATTGCAGAGGTGTTAGTGTATACTTGTCAGTTGGCCAAAAGTGATCCATCATTTTTGGGCACCAACAAATTGGTGACTTTGCTAGGGAACGCTATCAGTGAAAGATGTTTGTAGAATCTTTGGTTACAGTTATGAGACTCTACTGGAGACGGAACTCAGAATTAGTTATGATTTTATCCTTCTTATGAAGAAGGTGGCAACTCTATTGAACAAAGAATTTTAGTTAGTGACTCTACTGAAGGAGAAAACTCAGAAGGAGATAGGAAGATAGCTTGGAAGGGATGATAAATTTTCCTTTCAAGAAAATTTTCAAAAGGTTTTTGATCCCTGTTGATATTAGGCCTTTGGATCTTAGAAAGTTTCAATGTAGTCCTAATGAATTGTTTTCATAACTTTCACAGAGGGTTCCTAAATTTTATGGAGATTATGATGAATCAGCTCTTGATCATTTGGACGTGTTTCATATATTCCTTGATAATTATGAGATCCATATAGAAGATGATGTCATGAAGTTCTTTGCATGGTCACTAAAGAGAAAAATATGAATCATTACCTACACAATACATTTCATCATGGATGTAGTTTGAACAATGGTTCCTTGATGTATTCCATGATAGGGATGAATCATGTATGTCTCCCTTGGATGCATTTATTACTTTAGAATGGTATGATAATGAAAATGTGGTGAGTTTTTTTATGAGTATGATGGATATTTTCTATAAAATACCTTCTGATATCAAGCCAAGTTTTTCAAACAAAATATACAATTTAGGAGTAACTAGTGAGCAAATAGAGCTTATTCTTAAAATTGCACAAGAAGATGTAATGGAAGAAAATGATAAAATTACAAAAGGGGCACAAGAACCTAATGATATTCTAGATTCAGATGAACAAGAAAGTTTGGATCAGATGGAAGAAGGTCCCATCCAAGAAAAGACTTCTATAAAAATGAGTTCAAATGAGTTCAATAATGAAGAGGAACATACTCTCAGTTCACAGGAAATTTCAAATTTGTTAGATATCGAGTATCAGAAACATGTTCAGGGAAATTGTCCAAAAATTTTCTCAATCCACCATGGTAAGGAGGTAGACGGATCAGCCCATATTCAAGAGAAATCAAATTGTGGAGATGAAATAGAACTACATGAACATGAGGAAGTTTCAAGAGATAATGTCAATGAAGATGTTAGCCTTGTTGATGAAAAACTTGATGATCCAAATGAAAATTCTCATGAATGTATGCCTGAATTATCTATGTTCCTGAATCCATTGTTTGAAGAGGAAGTAGATGAAGATATGTCTGATTTCTCTATGTTATCGAATCCATTGTTTAAAGAGGGTCCTTTATGCAATGGAATCCATCAGCATCATAATGAAGATAACAGTCCTAATTTTAAAGTTGATGAAACTCATGAAGTGCATTCAGAGGGTGAGATATCTTGGAGTTCATCATTTGAGCCAGTGGTACACCAAACATATGAAGATGAGATGGAATCAGCTAGACATGATGAAGAGAATGTGTTGAAGCATAGTTTTGAAAATTTTAGAAATGTCCTAGCTAATCAAACTTTTGGTGGGAGAGAGTTTGTACTAATTGAAGATAAGATATTCTCAAAGCCTTTTGGTGAGGAGAAAAAATATCCAAAATATAGAGATGGGACAGATTGTCAATAAGAAGGTATCCCAAAAAAGAAGACTAACCTAAAGGTTTGTATGATTAACCAAAATCTTCTATTTAGCAAGGATTACAACGGATCTGATGATTTCTCAAGGGCTGAACATAGATTGGATGCCAAAGATTGTATTGATGAAGTGATGAGAATTGTCTATAAGGATGACATATGTACTGCAGCAAGGTTAAAAGTGTTTTTTGATCAAAATCAAGTGTTTGATAGAGGAAAGGATCAATGTTCAATTTTGGGGGGCCTGGAGCCACCCAATTTTACTTCACATCAGATTAGTATGGATACTTGGTCTACTTCTCCAAAGATAGCTGGAATCTCTCTATGCTCACATGGAGCATACATCCCCAGAAAGAGCTTGTTGGAGCTCTAAATTTTGGGCAAAATTTGGAGTCCTATATAGTGATAAAACCTTAAAAAATGGCCTCTTAATTTCCATGCCAAATAATTAATGATGGAGTACATGAAATGGAATAAAATATTACATTAATTTTCAATTAAAAAGTTGAGAGATTATGGAAGAAAGCTCTGTTACAAGAAAAATTAAAATTATGTGATCAAAGCCTTCAGAAAATGCTAGAATTTAGACCTTCTATAAAGATGATGTCGACAGAGGTAGAAGATGGTCAAATTTTAAAAATATAAAAAAGACCCAGTTTGGAAAATCAAATTTTTTATTTCCAATTAAAATCTTAGCTTTCCATGAGGTGTTTTGGTGTTTCAACCAGAGCCAAATCCGAAATATAGGTAGTTATTTTTTAGTTAGTTTATCATTTTTTCAAAACAATTTGTAATAAGGGTGTGTCTTTTCACCCTAAAGAGGTGTGAAAGCCACTCAAACATGTATATATACATAATGTAAAATGTAAAGAGAGACAATACAATACAAGATATATTTTCCTAGGATATAATTTGATCAAAACTACAATATGAACTCTAATGTACTATTTTTTTCAACATTAATAAAGATAAGTGCTCTTCTTTTTTATTTGTGGTTATAAGTTATATGTTTTCAATTAGTCTTTCAGATTACTCTATGAACCAGGGTATCCTATTGTGTTTTTCTATTTGATGCATTCATTTATGACTAATTTGTACAATTTGAATAATGGTAGCATGGTCTAAGAACCTATTATTGTTTCCTTTCGGGCTCTTAAGTTGGGTTAAAAACTATAGGACCTATTGTATAAGTTATTTTAAATTTTGTTTCAATAGAAGCTTGTAGGGTGATGGTCTTGCTTTATAGGAGTGAGTTACCTTAAAATCATCTCTGATTGTACGTAGGATTGAAAGTTTTATGACTCTATAGCCCAAGTATTTAGAAGGCACTGATCTAAATATAATTTGGAAATTGTCATTTGGTTCATACTTTGTGGTTTGTAGATTATATAATCATTATTTTAAAAATATTACTTTTGAGTCCTTAGTTTAATCCACTTTAGTCAAGATTTTTAGAAAAGAGATTATTAGAGGATTTTTTTCTTTCCTCCAAGGATCATTCACCACCTTGGGAGGAACTTTGTTTATTTATGTACGCAGTTGTGCAACATAGAGAATTTGATAGTTTAAAGTAAATTTAGGCCTACCAGCCTTGGCTTGATTAAGCCAAAATTGCAGAGGCATTAGTGTATACCTGTCAGTTGGCCAAAAGTGATCCATCATTTTTGGGCACCAACAACACCATCCACATAACCAAATCATTGGAGACAAGCAAGATGGCATGATGACACGAAGTAAGTTGAGAAAGAGAACATGTTTAGTTTGTGAATTTGAACCTAAAAATATTAGAGATGCACTTGAGAATGAGGAATGGATTAAAGCCATGAATGAAGAAATTGAGCACATAGAGAAAGACAAAACATGGACATTGGTACTGACCATGAATGAAGAAATTGAGCACATAGAAAAAGACAAAACATGGACATTGGTACCGAGATGGAGTGATAAAATTGTAATTGGAACCAAATGGATATTCTAAAATAAGTTGACTGAGAATGGTGAAGTCACTAGGAACAAAGAAAGAGTTGTTTGTAAAGGGTATGCACAAGAAAAAGGTATAGATTGTGGTGATACTTTTGCACCAGTTGCTAGACTTGAAGGAGTTAGAATACTACTTGCATATTCTGCACACAAAGGATTTAAAGTATATCAAATGAATGTTAAATCAGCATTTTTATATGGAATACTTGAGGAAGAGGTTTATATTGAACAACCTGAAGGTTTTGAGATTCAAATAAGTAGAACATGGTATGTAAATTACACAAAGCACTGTATGGACTGAAACAAGCACCGAGAGCATGGTATGAAAGATTGCATGCTTATCTTATTAGTATTGAATTTGTGAGGACAAGTGACAATAGCAAGTTGTATTTGAAAGGAGAAACTGAGGACAAGATTCTTATGGTTGAAATTTTGGTTGATGATATTATATTTGGAGGACAAGATAATCTTTGCAAAGCATTTTCTTTTGAAATGAGAAAGGAATTTGAGATGTCAATATTTGGAGAGATTAAATTCTTTCTAGGTATATATCAATCAAAATACATCAAAGAAGTATTGAAGACTTTTGGTATGGAAGATTCAAAATCAGTAGGTACACCGATGGTCACAGGATGCAAATTGACAAAGGATGATCGGTCAACCAAGGTAAATCATACATTATATAGATCAATGATTGGTAAACTGATGTATATTGTGCATAGTAGACCAGATATTACACATGTTGTTAGGATTGTAGCCATATTTTCTACTAATCTTAAGGAATCACATATGACTGATGTTAAGAGGATTCTAAGATACTTAAAAAACATAGAGAATTATGGTTTATGGTATAAGAAACAAGGCAATTTTGAGCTACAAGTTTACATTGATGCAGATTGGGCTAGAAATATAGATGACCAAAAGAGCAAAACTGGTGGAGCATTCTTTTTGGGAGAAAGGTTAGTTACTTGGATAAGTAAGAAATAGACGTGTATTTCTCAATCTACTGTTGAAGTAGAATATGTTTTTGTTGCTACTAATTGTTCAAATATTGCATGGATAAAACAATTGTTGAAAGGCATGAATGAGGAGGTGATTGATCCAGTGATTATATATTGTGACAACACAAGTGCTATAAACATTTCCAAGAATTTGGTGATGCATTCTAAGACAAAGCATATATCTATTAAGTATCACTGTTTGAGAGAACAAGTACAAGAAAAGAAACTAAAACTGGATTTTGTGAAATCTAAGGAACAACTTGTAGACATATTTACTAAACCCTTACCAAAGGATACATTTGAGTACTTGAGGAGTAGACTAGGGGTCCATCCCTTGTCTTTCGGTCACTAAGGTGATCAGGAGGTTGCATCAACCTATACTTTATCATAAAATCAAATGATGTTGATGCATATTTGATGCAGAGATCATACAAACAATAGAATCATTTCTGATCCTTTCAACATCAATTCAATAAGGTCTTTTTATAAAGGCATCTTACGAGGAAAACCACAACATGTTTTAACACAAAAACATCAACCTTTCTCCATTTGCATATCATGATTTCTATATTTGATTCCATTATTCATAACTTTCAGTTTTAAAATCCTCTTTACAAATCCTTTGGTGGAATTATTCAAAATTGGTCCTTATAAAACATATATAAAGAAGAGCCCAATACAATAATTAAATTATAAGTTATGGTCTCTACACCGAGAGCCATTTTTCCTATCATAAACCAGAAGTAAAACACCAAACCCTACCTAGGGCATCTCATATCTTTCTCAAAACAAATCCAAGTGAAACCAAACTAATTTCACATTAACTATTGATGAGTCTAGTTTCCAAATATTAAATCCATTGATTTTTCCCATTCATAAATCATTTTACAAGCATGAATCACTACCTACAACTCCAATGGAGATCTTTAAAAACCAGTTTCCACTAAAATGCACATAACTTTCACAAATTTGCATAAAAATGACTCAAACCAAAAGGAAATGAAATTTAATTCACATATATTTCCAATGAATATTATTATAGTTCTTGATTCTCCAAAATGTTTCATTTTGACTATGGTCAAGCAGTCTCAGATCTACAAATAACAACTTTTACCAAAACTACCATAACTTATTCATTTCTCCACATAATCATTCCAAATCAGAACCAAAATAAATATTATTCATCCTAAGTTAAATAAAATACACTTTTTACAACATTTACAGGTCATACAGGTTCTTACAAGACCTAGAAATCACATAAAAATAGTTAACACCAATCAAAATTGCAAGTTTTGAAGACACCAATTGATTCAAAATGATATTCCCCTTCTCATTCATGTTTGGAATGAACAATACAACTATTTCATAGTATGAGTTGTGGTTTATAACTTCCCAACCACCTTTTTATCCATTTCCTTACAATATTTTAACCCTTTACAACATACTTGCTTCTTTTGACAATATTTTATGCATTTTGCATTACAACTTTACTAGTTTAACTCCAAACTTGACAAATATTTGCATGGACACTTTAATTACCTTAAAATAGAATTTAGTGGAAATTTTACATCTTCTCTACCCTTTATTATGCATTATTTCATATTCTAACCTTCTTGACTAGACTAGGACCTTAACATGACAATATTAACAATGTCATACAAATGGCTTCACATAGCCTTACATATGGACTCAAATACATCACAAATGACTCAAATATATTTTAATATATGATATAAGAATTCTTAACCTCCTTTTTCTCTTGTACTTTAGGTTCCCCTGCACCATGAATCCAATCTTGAAAATTTTCCAAGTCTCTTGGAGAGGTGTGCCATAACCTGCAAGAAAAAAATATTATAACAAAAATCTTCATATTTGCCTTCATTTTCCTTTGCCTCTTCATGCCTTTATCAAAACATATTTTCCCTTAAGGACACATGACTGTCCTCAAAATAATATTGTCAAATACTCCTTTCAGTGGATCATTAATGGCTACAGCTCCATGGTGCCTTATCATTCAGAGATCCACCTTTACCATTGTTGCTTCAAACTCACCATAAACAACTCTCCCATATGCCTCACCTAGGAGTCCCATCCTTCCTCTTTTCCCTAGTCTTTTAGAATCCATTTGGACCACTCCTTGGCCCTGGACCTTCTCTTGGCCCTTGATAGACTTCTAGTGTCTGTACACACAACCCAACCTTCACATGCAGCAAGATGGATAAGCACCTGCAACAAAACTCATCAACAAAACAAATACTAAATCTCCAAGGTCCTAGTGTGGATTGCCTCCCTCGGCTATCTAGCCACACACTCAAGATCTTCAAGCTCTGATGGAAATTTGATGCGAAGCATCATAAAAACCAAAAAATCAATAGTATCCTTTATGGTCCTTTCAACATTCATTCAATAAGGTCTTTGTATAAAGGCATCTTATGAGGAAAACCACAACATTTTTTAACACAAAAACATCAACCTTTCTCCATTTCCATATCCTGATTTCTATATCTGATTCCACTATTCATAACTTTCTATTTTAAAATCCTCTTTAAAAATCTTTAGTGGAATTGTTAAAAATTATTCCTTATAAAAAACATATTACTAATGACCCAATACAATAATTAAATTATAAGTTATGGTCTCTACACCAAGAGCCATTTTTCCTGTCATAAACCATAAGTAAAACACCAAACCCTACCTAGGGCATCTCATATCTTTCTCAAAACACATCCAAATGAAACCAAACTAATTTCACATTAACTATTGATGATTCTAGTTTCCAAATATTTAATCCATTTATTTTTCCCATTCATAAATCATTTTACAAGAACAAATCATTGCCTGCAACTCCAATGGAGATATTTAAAAACCAATTTCCACTAAAATGCCCATAACTTTCACAAATCTGCATAAAAATGACTCAAACCAAAAGGAAATGAAAGATAATTCACATATATTTCCAATTAATATTATTATAGGTCCTGATTCTCCAAAATGTGTCTGTACCAAATGTTTCGTTCTGACTATGGCCAAGCAGTCTCAAATCTGCAAATAACAACTTTTACCAAAACTGCCATAACTTATTTATTTCTCAACATAATCATTCCAAACCAAAACCAAAAGAAATATTATTCATCCTAAGTTAAATAAAATACACTTTTTACAACATTTATAGGCCTTACAAGTCATTACAAGACCTAGAAATCACATTAAAATAGTTAACACCAATCAAAACTGCAAGTTTTGAAGACACCATTTGATGTCAAATGATCTTCCCCTTATCATTCATGTTTTGAACAACCAAAAAAATGATTTCATAGTATGATTTTTGGTTTATAACTTCCCAACCACCTTTTTATCCTTCTCCTTACAATCTTTTAACCCTTTACAACATACTTGCATCTTTTGACAATATTTTATGCATTTTGCATTACAACTTTACTAGTTTAACTCCAAACTTGACAAATATTTGCATTGACACTTTAATTCCCTTAAAATAGAATTTAATGGACATTTTACATCCACTCTACCCATTATTATGCATTATTTCATATTCTAACCTTCTTGACCAGACTAGGACCTTAACATGATAATATTAACAATGTCGTGCAAATGGCTTCACATAGCCTTACATATGGACTCAAATACATCACAAATGACTCAAATATATTTTAATATCTGATATAAGGACTGTTAACCTCCTTTTTCTCTTCTACTTTAAGTTCCCCCACACCAATATTGTTCACAATTTAGGTTTCCTAAGGTTTTGAAAGCTGGAACAGGAAAATTGTATATTTGTACATTAAGGTACATAATCTGAACCGAACAACAGAGATTTTTTGGATATTGAAGGATTGTTTATTCTTTTTGGCATTGTTTTCAAAGGAAGAGAAAAGATTCATATGAAATATCAATTAAAGATAACACAAGGAAGGGAGAGAAAGTCTAATATCTATCCAGTGGGAGAAAGAATCAGAAAAGTATCAGAAAGGAAGAAGAAGATCAAATCCGCATGGAGAGTCTGCCTGAAGTGTTGAATGCTATGTTGTGATTAAACATATTAAATGATCAAGCTAGGGAAATCTTACCAAGCTACAGCATTTACTAATAGAGTTATAGTACAGATATTTGGTATTCTATGGCATATTTCATATTGTGTTGCCAGTACCAATGCCAAAGGGAGAGATTGATAATCTACAACCGATTGAATAACCTGATGAACTAAAAGGACAAGTGAAAGATAGTGATTAGAGATGACCAAGCTATTAAAGTGATATGTAAGGAAATTAAGTCATTCAATATGTTGTCATTGATGTCAACTAGTTTTGGTTATATTTATCATGATGGTTACAAATATTTGAAGAAGACAAATGGTAAAGGAAAGAGATATCTACATGAAGAAGAGATGGATATGGAGATATGGATAAGGTATACATTGGGTAACTTATTGATGAGTCTATAGCATCATTTCATTGACTTGATTGTATTACATAAATTTTTTATGTATTGAAGATCAGAATTGAACAAGTTAATGTGGTCGGTAATTGAAGATTTATGTATACACTGAGCCAGTGCAATGTATACCGAGTATCAGTAATAACCACGTTAGTATTCACCAACACATTCTATATTGAACGGGTGAGAGAAAATAATTAAAGTTTATAACAATCGGCTGAATTGATGAGCTAGCAAATTGATTATGATTTTGAGGTAAAAGATAAAGTTAGTTATGAGGATCTAATGATTGACAAAATTCAAGATTGATCAAATGGAGAAGGATGAAACGTGTTAGAGACACATCTGTCAAGGAAGCTTGAAGTGGAAAAATGAATGATGGAGATTAAGAGGCAAAATCTAATGGATGAGATGAAAATGGTTTATGATGTCTATTTAAAGAGACCTGAGATTCATTGTTGAGTCTGGAGCTTATTGAATCTATAGGAGAAATTGCATGGAAGGAAGTTTTTCATGCATCACTAATCAAACTAGTTATAGACATAACTGAGAAGAACTGCAAGCATAACTGAGTGTCAGAGTATTATTGACCGAGATGAATATGTTGAAGGATATGAAGGATTGAAGTGAATATTGATCAGAGGAGGTATTTTGAGCTTAGCTTAGATCTAAAAATCTGCAATCTTAGTTGTATTTGAATTAGATCACATATATCAATTTAAACATTGTTACAACTTGTTGGAATTAGGAGAGATAGGTACTGAGAGGGGAGGGGTGAATCAGTGCCTTCAAAACTTTAGTTGCAAAACCTTCCAGATCTATAGCTGAATACTATGATAACCAATCAAAATAACTTGAATCTAATTGCATAAATCAATCATCTAGTTAACTTAAGAAAGTAAACAATATGAAACCAATATGATAATCACATAACACAAGTATTTTGATAACGCAGAAACCCTTGTTAGAAGGTAAAAACTGTGGTGGGGATGACACCCACAAATTCTTCACTACTACAGATAGAAAAGGTTTGCCTGTTAAGGCTACAAGTTTTGATCACTTCTAGTGATCTTACCCTGTTAGGAGTAACATATTAGATCAGCTAGATCTACCTAATTATAGGATTTAACAACACTATATGAAGTGTGTACTCGGTTAAGAGATTTATACAAAGACTGTTAAGTCTACTCTGTTAAGAGATTTATCAAAAACTCTATCACAATTGTTAGAAAGTAATAGGTAAACTATCTGCTACTTGACAACTCGATTGTCTAAAATAGATCTATAAGTTCTTATCAAAATATCACCTTATCTTTGATGGTTCTCTGC
Source organism: Chamaecyparis obtusa (assembly GCA_027943335.1). Lineage (NCBI taxonomy): Eukaryota > Viridiplantae > Streptophyta > Pinopsida > Cupressales > Cupressaceae > Chamaecyparis > Chamaecyparis obtusa. The sequence goes on along the minus strand of BSBK01002614.1, from coordinate 255,966 downwards.
TCTGATCTACTCAGTAGCCTTGTCTGATTCTGCTCAATTTGAAAACCTCTGTACTTTGTTCTGCTCGGTAAACTGATTGTCTTGAAGATAGGCGATTTCTTCAAGTGCTCCGTTATTCATATATATCAGTTCAACAACCTCATAAAATGGTGCGAACATATACAATATATAGTGTTCTATTTTTCCACTTAAACAAAAATTAGGTTACAAAAATAATCATAACCCCAAGATCTACGGTGCAAAATAACCTAGATCAACTAATACAAATAAGATAATCATTGCATTTAATGAATATATTTTACAATAAATGCTCCTCGATCTTGGTAAACTATTTTACGATCTGTTATAACCATTTGCATAGAATAATGTGCCATTTCTGATTACTATGCTATTTTCTATGATCATCGATAAACATTGTATAATCTGCTCGGTGTATACTATGATGCTCGGTGTTTGCTGACCGTCAGTGTCGGTGTCGCTGGTGCTCGATTAACTATGTGATGCTCAGTGTAAGGCTTTACCGACTACTCTGTCTTACTTCTAGTTACCGACTGTCTCAATATAAATAACCGACCGACTTGTTTACTATCCTTTGATGCTAATGACAACCTTAAATGCTCAATAGAGATTAACACAACTAAATCTCTTAACCGAGTGGACTTAATAGTCTTATTTGTATTTTAATATGACATTCCATGAATGCTGATAGTTTTCTTTTTGACCTCATAGTGAATGTTCGTCAAGAGTTAACTAGTAGTGATAAATATTTTAACTAGGTCACACCTTACAATATGCATTGTAACCTTCAACAGAGTTAGCTCCTAACCGAGCTCACTTCAAAAGAGTGAAATATCTTGGGTTATCGGTCCCAGGTGGTTTTTCCCTTAGTAGCATTTCCACATTAAAATCCTTGTGTTATGTGTTATTTTATGTGATTGGTGTTGGATTGGAGAGATAGGGTACTGAGAGGGGAGGGTGAATCAGTGCCCACAAAAACTTTCAACTCATAAACCTTTCTGACCTTAAACAAAAAATAGTAGTAACCTTCAAAAATAACTTGTATACATTGCATGCATCATTCATTAATTTAACTATCAAAGGTAAATAGCATGAAATCAACAAGATAATCAACACATAACACAAGTATTTTGGTAATGCAGAACCCTTGTAAGAAGGTAAAAACTGTGGTGGAAATGACACCCATAAATTCTTTACTACTGCAGATAGAAAAGGTTTTCCTGTTAGGGCTACAAGTGTTGATCACTTCTGGTGATCTTACCCTATTAGGAGTAACATATTAGATCAGCTAGATCTACCTAGTAATAGGATTTAAACAACACTACTTGAGTGTGCACTCGGTTAAGAGATTTACAAAAAGACTATTAGGTCTACTCTGTTAAGAGATTTTACCAAAACTCTGTTACAATGATTAGAAAATAATAGGTAAATATCTGCTAATGACAACTCAACTTGTCTGATATAGATCTATGAAATACTGATTAGATATCACCTTTTCTATGAAGATCTATCCTCTGAACTGCTCGGTACCCTTTGTCTAATTTTGTTCAATCTGAATAACTCTGAATACTATTTTTCTCTATCTGATAATTATTGTTCATGAAGTTGGCTAATGCTTCAAGAACTTCTCTACTTGTTCTTAACTTCCTTGTCAAGAAACTCTATCAAGCATATAAAAATAATATGAAATTACATTTATATAGAATATTGCTTTGCCTCTTAACAAAATTTAGGTTACAATATCTTAAAGAGAAAACCTTAAGATCAACGGTGTATAAAAATAACCTAGATCTAGCAAATACAAAAGATCATCATCGCAATTAATGATGGAATCTTACAATAAATGATCCTCGATCTTGGTAAAATGTTTTGTGATTTTTTTTTAACCTTTTTCATAGATAGATGTGCCATTTCTGATTACTATAACATTTTCTATCTTCCTTGGTAAACATTGTATATACTACTCGGTGATTACACTGGTGCTCAGTGTTTATTGCTGCTCGATATCAGTGTACACTGATGCTCGATAGAACTACCCCGGTGCTCGATGTGAAGACTGAACTGACTAGCTTGTAGTGCTTGCAATTACCAACTAGAGTAGCATAGGTAACCGACCGATGTCTTTGATACTAATGACAACCTTTAATGCTCAAATAGAGATAACAATCTCCCCCTTTGGCATTAGTATCAAAACCTTAATGTATACATACCTTATGTCTCAAAAATTATATCTTCACCATATACATATACTTATCAAAACAAATTCTATATACTCCCCCTCGGTGCATGCTCTGGTAATGTGTAGTATACTTAACTTCTATTTACATATTTGGCATATACATTTGTTATCCCCCTTTTTGATAATAATGCCAAATGCAAAAAAAATGTATACTTACAGCTTATCAAAAATGTGCTAATGGGTTTTCTTCAATGATTCCAAGAGGTTTTCCCATTCCTCTTTCAAGTTGGTGAGAGAAATGTGCTCAAGACCGACTTGTGCATGCATGTCAAAGATGTTTTCCAACACATAAATTTATGGTGTTGCAACAAGTGTCTCTACTTTGACAATGTGTTTCTCAAAAAATTTCAGGTAGGGTAGGAGCTCAGTTTGTAATTCAGTGACCTGATCACTAGTTCTTGCTTCTTATTTCCTAAGATCTGTTATCAACTACCTGAGTTCTTGAACTCTTAATATATGCTTTGCAAAAGCTTGTGGCTCGATTATAGCTACATGTGCACTGGCTATGACTTTATTTTCAAACTATTTGATCTTTTCATTGATCTCGAAAATGAAATTTTCCATAGTGCATAGCTTGAACAATATTTGACAAATTAATTTATTAATACCCTAGATTTCAATTATTACCTCGAATACCTTAACCTTGTTAATTGCCACTTCTTGGCTAATTCTTTCTACAAGTTTATCATGTATCTTTGATTCGGCCCTTTCTTCTATTCTCTTGTTGACATCGACGTGTGGGGCATTGATTCCTTCAACAAGTGTAGCAATTTGGTCCATAATTGGAGTATCCTCATCTACATGTACCTTGGGTACAACCTATTGTAAGATATCTCTTACATTTTCTAGTATTTCCTTACTTTTTCTCTCTTGTTTCAATTTCTCCTGTGCTTCTTTTCTTGTACATAACTCCCCATATTTTCTTAGTTCCTTGAGGCTTAGGGTCCTCAGGTCACAATCAGGTATAACTATGACCTCATCTAATGTGACTGACCCTTTTCCTTTCTTTTTCTTCTTCTTCTTCTCCAGTTCTTGAGGTGAACTCTTTACAATCAAAACAATGTCTTTTACCTCAAAACTTGGTGTAACCTACCTGGATGAAACTATATCTACCTTTTGCTACTCCTTGGTAACCTTGGTGTCGGTTGACTGTGATTGAGCCTCTGATGTAGTGTCTAGTGGAGTGGCCTCGGTTACAGTAGGATTCTCTTGATCCTTTGTTTCTACCTCTGGTGCCTCTTTCTCTTTAGGATTATTTGCTTTAGTAGGTGTTTCGGTGCTTTGTTCCCCTATTGTATCTTGTGGTTTCTCAGGGTCTAAGCCATCAGGTTGTTCCTCTAATAAGATTTCAACTGCTTCAACAAGAATAGGAAGTTCACCTAAAAATGATGTAAATGCACACTCGGTAACTTGACCTTCATCTTGTGTATTTTCAAGTGCAATGTTTACATCATCATCTTCAATCATGTCATCAGGATCACCATTTGTAATGTCCTTAATGAGTACATCATTATCATTTTTCTCCTTTACCTGGATCTTTGTTGGATCTGGTGCATCCTATGAACTATCCTTAATTTCTTGTACAAGTGTTGTATCAATCACCTCAGTAAATGATACACCTAATTCTTTTGTCTTCTTTGCTATATCATCATCAATGAATATACCTTTTCCTTTTGACTTCTGTCTCTTTTTAGACAAATTTTGAAATGCATTTTTCTCATTTTTCTCTCTGATTGCTAAAATTGAACTCTAGATGAGTTGACCAGACTCATCAAGATCTGCCACATTTTCATCTAAAACTTGCATAGCTCGGCCTTTGATTTTGAATCTCTGCATATATGTATCCATTAGTTCCTTAATTTCATCAAGAGATAAGTTTGGTGTTGTCGATACTAGGGTTTTTTCCCTCATCTTCTTCTTGGTGTCCAAGGCATGTGACCACTTCTGATTAGTTCTATCTTCTAATGCCTTGGGTAGTGATAGTTCAAACTCTAATGGAACTCATTTGAAGCGTATCATCATCTAGATGACTGCTTCCTCAATTTTGTTTTGGTCTTTGGTAGACATTTTGTCAAAACTACTGAGTTCCAGATCTACAAGATCTCCATTCTCAATTATATCTGCAGCAATGTCATCAATTGATATGTTCTTATTACTAACAACCATAAACTGATTTTTGTTTTCTTCTTCATCCTCAAGGTCTTCCTTATTTCTTATCAATATTCTCCTTTTCCTTGGTGCCTCAGCTACAACCTTGGTATTTCTTTTTGCATAGGTTTTGGTCGGTGTAGCTGCCTTAGGTTTTGTTGTCTTCACAGCTCCCTTTTTCTATTGTGGTGAAGCTCTGATTGTTGACCTTGTTCGTGCACCTATCTACACTAGCAACTACTTCTTTGGAGTAGGAGTCAGAGAAACCGGTTTAGAGTCTTGTTCTTCTTTGGACTCGGTTTCCTCACTATCATATGGTTTTTCAGCCAACATTAATTGACCTTCAGTTGTAGGTTCAACTGGTGACTCCTCAGATGAGTCAGATAAGTCTCCAAAATGCTCAGTTAAGACTTTCTTCATTTTCTTTTCTTTTCTCATCATTTTACCGATGAGAAGGCCTGTCTTTATTCTTGATTTTTCTTCTTCATAGGTTCCAAAACTTTTGGCCTTCTTGTCCTTCGGTAAAGATAGCAATTCCTTGATTGATTTCAAACTGAAATCATGATCCATTTCATATCCCATGGGTGCTAGCCATTTAGTTCTTGGTTTAATAGCTTTAATCATTGTATGGTCGGTGTTCACTAGGAAACAGATATCCATCTCATACTTCTCGACCAGTGAACTCAGAATCCTACTTCTCAGATTCATCTTAATCTTAAAGTCCTCAAAATAACTATCTATAACATTTTCTGCATTATCTCCCAGATCTTTCATTATATCAAAAAATTGTGAAGTGACTAGTTTTTTGGTAGGCCAAACTATGTGACCAATAGAAGGAAATAATTTCTAGAGATAGAAAAACAAACATACTAGCAATGATCCAAACTTATAGGTATTAGACTTTTGTGACCTGATGGTTTTCATATTTTCTTCAACCTGTCTCAGGAGTAGCTCAGTAAGGTCTATCTAATTACCCTTCTTTATTATTTTGTAAGACATATCTATTGTACTACATGGTACACTATTTACTCTGCTCGACTGGAAAAACTTATAGCCAATTACATGCACTACAAACTTTACTTATGGATCCATAATGGATGCAATTTTTAGTGCTCTACCATCCCATGTTGCGCCAGTATTTTTCTCAACTTTGGCTCGCTATGAACTCTGAAATGCCTTGGCTTTGTCAATAGTAGGGTAACCTGTAACCCTACTAATCATTCTCTTTATCACTTGGATCGGTTTATCTAACCAGAATGTGTCCTCATGATAATAGCTTAACACAACCCTAATCCACTCATTCTCAAAATTCTTCAAAAAATTTAGGGCATTGGTGAGTCCAAGTGTTTCAACCTATTTATGCTCTAGTTTTAGCTTTGTTCCCTCATCACAAAGTGCCTGATATGCAACATACATGTCAAAATCTCCTATTTCTCCTATTTTGCAATGAATGTATGATTGTATGTCTTTGACCAGTAAAACCCTAGGTGGGATGCTCAAAAAAGTGCCCGCTAAATCTATTTTTGATGCTACTTCAGGGTGTAATTTTTAATTGGGTTCGCTATAGTTTGTTGACACTATTGGATTAACTTCCTCTTCCACAACTTTAGAAGAGCTCATAGTAGATGTCATTTCAACAAACTAGGTTTTTGGTAAGTACAAAGAATATGCTCGGTAGGGTTTCAACTTACTCGGAATATATCAAAGAAAGTGCTCGGTTCAATCTACAACTGCTTTGGATTAGCTTGAAAGATTCTTTGCTCGAACTCACTCTATGAAATTTTCTCTCTCTGAAATCTCTTTGTGAAAAATGAACTCAGACTTTCATGTATTTATAGAATTTTCCATATTCTCTCTCAAAACTTTATGCAATAAATGCTTGACCTACTTTCTGATTTGTGACAACTGTCAACTCGATGAATATTGCAATCTTTCATCAACTCAATTAACACATGACTTTCTTTTCTCGATTGGTATGGATACTCGGTTAACCTTGAATAGTAATTACCGACGGGTAACCATTGCTCAGTTTAACTTTTACCGATTGTGTGACTTTGTTAGCTCATAACATATAAACCACAATGCATCTTTATTCATGCAGATTTGGTATTTTCTCATCATATATAAAGAACTGTATGTAAAATATGATCATATTGAAATGTCAGTCCCATACATACCTATATCACCTTAGGTGGAGGTACCGATGTCACCTAATCTAGTGGATGAGGTTTCACCGACAGCATTACTTGACTCCGCATTCTCATTAGATGCCTTTCTCCTCGTAGTGTTCCTGATTCTCATGATATTTACAATAGTGTTTCCACTCTCAAATACATGTCCTTCTGGTGCTTGGTCTCTATAGTCCTTGCTTAGATAATCGACCTTATGACAATGCAAACATGCCATTCCAGTGCTTGTCCAACTTCGTGATTGTCCAACCCGTCTTTTCCTATTATAGTTTGTTGCAATGTGCCCATATCTACCACATGCAATATAGTTAGCCCATGTGTTGTAATCCCAAACATAAGAATTACCTTGTCTCTTCAGTTGATAAGGCTTGTGTTGTGTCTTCTACTTTGGAGTCCATACTTCATTTTTGCCTTGCAATCTCGTGCAGTGTGTCCATGTTCATTACAAGTATAGCATAATTTCTCCATGGTAGGATTGTTAGCATTCTTATTCAATTTAGCTCTACACTCATAAGCTTGGTGCCCATACTTTCCACAATAATAGCAATAACCATTAAACTTAGGAGTGACTGGAGGTTTACCTTATGCTTTGCTTCTACAAACATTAGAAGTATGTCCCAGTTTTCCATAGTGATAACATGTCAACACTTTAGGTCTTTGATTTTGATTTTTTTTTACTTGCTCAACTTGTTGTGATGATTCTCCTTTGTCGGTATAGCCTAATCCAGCTTTGCTCAAATCTTCTTTGATTAATCAAAAAATCATCAATCTTTTTAGAACTATCTTCAGCCAATTTCATCATTTCATTGTGTTGTTGTTGAGTTTTCACTTCATTTCTCAACTTCTCATTCTCTTCTCTGATTATTGCTACATCTTCAAGTCTTCTTGACAATTCTCCATTTACTTGGTTGACTTCCTGATTCACAATCATCATTTGATTGGAAATTTTGAAATGGTGCTCGGTGAGTCTATGTATCTCACTTTCTTTTCCTTGAAGTTGTTCAATTATCTATCTTCGGTCTTCAATAGCTAGATTTATTTCTTGCTTAGCCTGTCTAGCATTGTTCATTACTTCTACCATTCTCACCATCCGTGATTCCTGACCGATTTGTAGTGCTTTCACTTGTTCGGTTAAATGAAGGTTCTTTTCAGACAAATCAGAGATTATACTTTCAGATCCATCAGAGATACTCCCTAAACTACATCCAATGTGATCAAATAAATCATCAATCTCTTCTTCATGGTAACCAATCTCATTTTGCAGAATATCTAGGTTCTTCCTTTCAACCAATAGTTTCTTCAATCCATCCTTGGCTTGCTTACATTTCTCAACAAACATTTGCATTTAAATCTTATGATTCTCTATTATTTTATCTAACTTATACCTCTCCATGATTAGATCTTTACCCTTCAATGGTTAAACTATCCAATAAGAGAACTGAGCTCTGATACTAATTTTTGGATTGGAGAGATAGGGTATTGAGAGGGGAGGGGTGAATCAGTGCCCACAAAAACTTTCAACTCATAAACCTTTCTGACCTTAAATAGCAAACAATAGTAACCTTCAAAAATAACTTGTATCCATTGCATGCATCATTCATTAATTTAACTATCAAAGGTAAATAGCATGAAATCAACAAGATAATCAACACATAACACAAGTATTTTGGTAATGCAGAAACCCTTGTAAGAAGGTAAAAACTGCGGTGGGGATGACACCCACAAATTCTTTACTACTGCAGATAGAAAAGGTTTCCCTGTTAGGGCTACAAGTGTTGATCACTTCTGGTGATCTTACCCTATTAGGAGTAACATATTAGATTAGCTAGATCTACCTAGTAATAGGATTTAAACAACACTACTTGAGTGTGCACTCGGTTAAGAGATTTACAAAAAGATTGTTAGGTCTACTCTGTTAAGAGATTTTACCAAAACTCTATTACAATGATTAGAAAATAATAGGTAAATGTCTTCTAATGACGACTCAACTTGTCTAATACAGATCTATGAAATACTGATTAGATATCACCTTTTCTGTGAAGATCTATCCTCTGAACTGCTCGGTAGCCTTTGTCTAATTCTATTCAATCTAAATAACTCTGAATACTATTTTGCTCTGTCTGATAAGTGTTGTTCATGAAGTTGGCTAATGCTTCAAGAACTTCTCTGCTTGTTCTTAACTTCCTTGTCAAGCAACTCTATCAAGCATATAAAAATAATATGAAATTACATTTATATAGAATACTACTTTGCCGCTTAACAAAATTTAGGTTACAATATCTTAGAGAAAACCCTAAGATCAATGGTGTATAAAAATAACCTAGATCTAGAAAATACAAAAGATCATCATCACAATTAATGATGGAATCTTACAATAAATGATCCTCGATCTTGGTAAAACATTTTGTGATTTTTTTGTAACCGTCTGCATAGATAGATGTGCCATTTTTTATTACTATTCCATTTTCTATCTTCCTCGATAAACACTGTATATACTACTCGGTGATTACACTAGTGCTCAGTGTTTACTATCTTCCTCAGTAAATTTTGTCACCAAAATTTGGGTTTAAAGTCCTAGACCTTCTATAAGCCAACTCTTTCATTTATCGATTTCATATTGTTCATGTTTATTGTAAAAAATTTCCACAAAAAAAATCATTCCCATTGTCAATATTCAAAATATCATTTACTCATTTCTTGTGAGTGGTTACCCAAAGAGAAATTTCAATTTGAGAAGGAGATAGTTTCCAGAACTTACCAATCAAAGTCCTAGCTCAAAGCTCCAATGCTTTCTTCTAAAGGTTTTCCTTTGAGAAGGTGACCTTAATAACACCCTCTATAGATATATTTCCTTGATTTGGTGGTAAGAGTGAGCTTCATATGTAAGTGGTAGTTGACTTTCCTTGCAGACCTGTCTCCTAATAATTTGTTTCATTATTGGTGATTTGTTGAGGAAGTGTTGGTTTTGGAAACCATATCTAAATCACTTTGATTTTTTTGGTCTTCTAGATCTAAAACCCTAATGGTTTAAATGCTTTATTCTAGTAGTCTGGCGACAATTTGAAGAGCTATGTTTTGAATTAAAGGTTACTCTTTAGAGATGGATGTTGTTGGGGAATGTAGCATGAAAAGGTAGAGCACCTAATACTGAATCCTTGTAACTATGGTGAAAACATATATGTGCAGGCTTGACAAGATCTTAAGACTACTAACCCTAGTCAAATTTGAGAGTTGCAAAACAATTTTGAAAAATAATCAATGTTTAGGCTCTCTTGGTGCTCATTGTGTGATTATAATTTTCTTTATTCCCGCTATAATTTCTTGGCTTGAGACTTGAAACCCTTGAATAACCCTGACTTCAAAGAGACATACAGAATCCCCCTAGTCAATAAAGTGTGTTTTGATGGAAGGATTTTAGGTTGTGAAATGTAGTGCCCACCCATAAATATTTTTTCAGTTTTATATTTCTAAATTGTTTTAGGACACTTTTATGTGTGTGTTGATTATTCCAGCTTTATTATGTGGTTTTGGATGTATGACATTACATGATGATTTGATATTGGATAGTTATGGGATATCATATGTTTCTAATTAGATGATGTTAGTTACTTTGATGATGATTATTTATATGTTTAAAATGTTGTTTATATTTATAATTTTACTTACCTCATACTTTCATGTGTACGGCTATCATGTATATATATATATATATATATATATATATATATATATATATATATATATATATATATATATATATATATATATATATACGTGTTTGTCTTTTATGTAGGTTTGTAGGTACCGGGCATCAACTTCCCTGAATTGTCAGGATGAGCGTGCCCTATCAGAAAATCTCAATGGTAAGAGAGGGGAGACAATATTCAGATCTAAATCCCAACCTAAGCCATTTTATTGTCCTGAAATAGTGGACAAGTTTCTGATATTCTACTTTTCTGAATTCGTCTAGGTGACGTGAGTTCATAAGCCTTTCCCTTGAGCATGATTATTTTTTTATTAGGTTCACTTGGTCTTTGGTTGGTTGGTGCATGATTATTGTGAAATGATTATATAATTTACTAAGATTAATTATGTGGTTTAAATAATTCAATCTTATTAAATATAAAAAATTAAATGTGAAGGTATTTAATTAATAAAAATTAATTAAATATATTTATTAATTAAGAAGACGTAATTAAAAGTCTAATAGTGGGACTTTAAGATTTAAATAATTATTAAATTCAAATCTAAAGAAAATTGAATAAAACAATAATGAAGTGATTTAAAATAATATTCTTTTAGTTAAAATTGATATGCAAATAGTTGCACATTCAATTTAAATAAATTAAATAAATAAAGTAATTTTATTAATTAAGTGAACTGATATAAACAAGAATTACAAAAGTGCATGGAGTTATTAATTAGAAAATTGAATAAATCATGCAAAAGAGGGATTGATAAAACCAATGTTTGTGGAGTTGAGTTGGGTTCTAGATTTGCATGGTTGAGTTCAAATTTCAAATCTCTTTTCTTTATGAGGAGGAATTTGGCCATTATTTTAAACACAAATTAGCAAGTTTTGGATGAAGGATTGAATTGAAGGATTTTTTAAAAGCTTAGGATTTTTCAGTATTTTTTGGTCTTCTTTGTGTTTCTTCAATTGGTGGTTAGAGGTAGGATTTGAAAACCCTCATAGATTAAATTCTTGTATTTCAGAAAGATTATTTTCTTCGTGCCTATTAGATCTGGGTGATATACCTATTTTGTTGATTTTCTTATCATGCTTAGAATTCTAGAATTAAGCTTCTGAGATTATGTGCTTGGTGTGTTAGGAATTTTCATAGTTAAATCTTATTTTAAATTTGCTAGGGTTTGATAAATTTGTGGTAGAAAATCCTAGGGTTTGTATCAATTGAATTTTTAAGTAATTTTGCTTCCTAGTAATAGCTAGTTATTTAAATTCTTCGCTGCTCAAATTTTATGAAAAAAGAATAAAGAATTGTGTATATAAATATATATATATATATATATATATATATATATATATATATATATATATATATATATATATATATATATATATATATATATATATATATAGGTAATTAAATATTCTATTTATGCTATCTTATTGTTTTCCTTTTTTAATATATATATATGTATGTATGTATGTATGTTGTTGTTATCAAAACTTTTTTGATAAAATAATTAAAAAATTAAAAAATTAAAAAATTAAAAAAATTAAAAATAACTATAGTAGATGTTGATTAAATAGAAATATAAATATATGCATATTTATTTATTTATTTAATGTAATACTTTTTCTTTTTTGGAGTACTTTGTAATTTTGTATCATATTATTTGATATTTTCTTGTAATTGATAATGTAGAAAAATAAGTTAATTATTAGTTAATATATTTTATTGATTAACAATTAAGGGAACTTATTTTATTTCTTAAATTGAGATTTTTTATGAAATTATATTGTTTTAGTAATTATTAAATTTGGAATCAATTTATTTTAAATAACATTATAAATTGATTTGCTTAGTATTAGAATTTAATTCAAGAATGTAATTATAGTTTTGTTAGTGATTATTTTAATAAATTAATTTGTGTAATGGTACTTTACAAATTAGTTTATTAGTATTAATTTTTTATGAATGCTATTCTTTTTTCAATTGTGGGTTAGGAGGGAATCTTTGTACATCATCCTTTTTAGGATTGTTACTAGAGGAGGGGTTAGGGTTAATGTGTTATGTTTGTTTGTCTTGCATACTTCTATGGCAATTGATTTTTTTATAACCCAACCTTATGGAAGCTTTGATTATATCATGATGAAAATTGTTATGTATGTTCATGTGATACTTTGGAACCAGATTTTGATGTTATGATTCATGATGATCTATGAGATATGTTTGAGATTTATGAACTTAGGGTAGGTTATCTAGGTGTTAAAAGGGAAGTGGCTTGCTTTGGAGGTGTCGGAGCTTAGAAGTGGCTACCTAGGTATCCTTAGTAGGTTACTTAAATAAGTGATAATATAATACTTTAAATGGGGTTTTAGAATGAATTAATAAGATAATGGATTCCTCACCCACGCCTTGAATGCTAGTATAGGCTAAGGATGGGATCAGGAGAAGATGTTTTCCCATCTAGTAGTGGTGGTGATTTCTAGCATGATCGGTTATCCTTGTGTACATGAGAGGATTTCAGGTTTCGCATATGATCACACTTGGGAGTTGGAGTCCACTGAGATCATCCCAAGGGGTTGACATATGTGATGACATTGTCATGATTTCATCTTAGGTTTCCTACGTGTGTTGGTCGCCTCTAGATTAGTATGTGTACCTTTGAGTTATTGAGTCATACCCTTAAGATAGGAACTTATAGTACCCTTAATTAGATGATTGATTTTGGTATTTTTATCCAAGTGGGGTTTGATGTTATCTCCTCAACATGGTGGGAGTGGAACCACAGGTTTCCATGAGGTCAAGAGGTAGTGATTCTTTTACCATTTGAGATGTTGACATCCCTGTACCAGTGTTGGGTGATCTTTGTTGTGGATGCTTCTTATCCTATCTTCCTTGGATACTTATTCATATTATTTCTTTATTTCTACTTTGTACTCAATTTTATTTATACATCATGTGACTTGTGCAATGGATGTGGGTTATCATGTATACTTTATGGTGCAGATGTATTTATTTATTCTTTGAGATGATGTACTATATAGAAGATTTAGATGATTATTGTACTTAATAGATTAAATTATATTTACGTAATTCTATGTCAAGGAACCCTTGATATTTGTAATCTATAATTGGGATTCTGTATGTGAGTACATATGGACTTTATATTTTACTTATGCTTTTTTGTTCAATTATTCATAAGCATTTTTTTAAAAATTATTATATAAACTTAGTAACAATTTTAGGTTAATCTCTCCTAAGTTCCCTGTTAGGGCATTACACTTGATATCAGAGCCCATTTTTCTACATTGCAAACTCTGGGAATTTTGTACACCCATTAGATGTCTAGTAGTTAAAAGATGAAACACAAACTTAGACATATAACACTTGTATTTCAAACTATTGCTTTACGAATTATTCACGTCTTATTTGTTTAAATATCATTTTTCTTGTTGAATGTTGTAGGAAAGATAGTCACTGAGACTAGATCTATTGCTAGAGGCCGAAGTGGAGGCCATAGTAGAGGACATGGAAGGTACGGGCTTCTTATCCCTCCTATGAGTTAGAGAGTAGAGGAGAGAAGGGAAGAGAATAGTGGTGAACATCATGGTGATTTAGGAGAACTTAATGCTATGCAAATTCTCCAAACTATTCTAGAATGTCTACCCATGCAAGACAAGACTAGACATGGAGCATCACACCATTCTGATAATGAGGAAAGATAGAGATATAGGTGTCCAAGAGGAAAGGACACTATCCTCGATCAAGGAGTCGTAAAGGTCGATCAAATGAGAGACCTTTTGAGATTACAACCTCCTCCTTTTAATGGTATTAGTACTATGGTTTCAAGGTAGAGACTTGGCTCATTGCATTATATCGATGTTTTTTCATGTAGTAGTTCAATATCAATTTTAGTGCAAGATGTGTCATTATGCACCTTGAAGGTTTTGCATCTTCTTGGTGGAAAATTGAGGAGTAGTAATTGGGGCTTACCATGGAGACTATCACTTGGGAGATTTTTCTTGAAAACTTGTGATAAAGTTTCTTATCTAGTTAGTGGAAGCACTAGCGCACAGATGAGTTCCACAATCCGTGAATATTATCTATGATTGTCTAGGATTATGAGCGTAATTTCTTTGACCTCAAGCCCTATGCAAGATTTAGTGATAAGTCACCACTTATGTTGCAACACTTCATCATGGGGCTTAATGGTCACATCATCGAAGGAGTTAAGGCTCTTGAACCTAAGACCCTCAAGGAAGCATTTATTAAGGCTACTTTAGTGGAGGCAAATTTGGCTTTAGGGTACGATGGACAGGTGGGAATTATGACTAGCGTTCCTACACCTTCAGGCTATAGAGAGAATCTGACCTAAGGTGCAGGGAACTTGAGGAAACCTCCTCCATGATTTCATGGTCAGCAGCAGAAGGGGATGAATCCTCTAGCACAGAATGGTGGTCCTCAATCTAAGAATTTTTGTAACTTTCCATGCAACAGGCGCAACCAGCCTAGTCAACTTGCATAGAGCACACATTGAGTTGCTAGTAGGGGTAGCTTTCAGTAGTCTAGTGCATCCTTTGTTGAGAGAGGTCAAGGTAGAAGCAATGGTTATTTATCATGTGGACAGTATGGTCACATTGTAGTGAATTTACCCCAACATGCATCACATTTTTCAAGACAAAGACCTTCATCTTATGAGCCTACTGTAGGGGATGTCGACAGATCTCACAAAGTATTTTTGATAGTGGATCATCATCAAACAGATCATCAGGGAACTATGGTATAAACTTCTAGTGCTACTAGAGGTATTTATCTTTCTATATCATTTGATTCAGGAGATAAAAATTCTTTTATATCCCCTTTTGTAGTAGAGAAATGTGAGCTAGTGGTAGTAAAGCAAGACATTGGTTGGAAAGTAGAGTTAGCCTCTGGGGAAAGGATTTCAACAAACTCTCTAGTGCATAAATGTGAGTTGAACCTAGGTAAATTCATTACCTCGATGGATCTTCGTGTGATTCCTTTGGGATCATATGATATTGTCCTTGGGATGGACTGGTTAGGTTCTCATGGAACCAGTATTGATTGTAAATAGAAGATAAGTTAATGCAATGACAATGTTGGCAAGGATTGTGAGATTGTGAAATTTTAATTTCCTATATCTCTTTGTATGATTTATGTTATGCAACTCAAGAGAAACATGCAAAAGGGTTGTTAGGTATTTTCTATAACTATGAATGAGCTAGATGAAGTTGAAACTATTGAAAGGACTCTTGATCATCCTATACTTCAAGAATTCACTGATGTCTTTCCTAGTGAGATTTTGGGTATACCACCAAAGTGTGGCATAGATTTTTGCATTGATCTTATTCTAAGAGCACAACCTATATCTAGAGCTCCTTACCGAATGACCACATAGGAGTTGAGTGAGCTTAATATCTAATTAGAGGATCTTTTGGTAAAGGGTAGTATTCGTCCAAGCGTTTCACCATGGGGAGCACTTGTACTCTTCGTTAAGAAGAAAGATGGATCTTTACACTTGTGCATCGACTATAGACAATTGAACAAGGTAATGATCAAGAATGGGTAGCCTTTGCCAAGGATTGATGATCTCTTTGATCAGATAAAAGGGGCCAAGGTATTCTCCAAGATTGATCTCAAATCATCATACCATCAATTGCGCATCTAGGATGTAGATATTCACAAAATTGCATTTTGCACTCACTATGGAAAATTGAGTTCCCAGTAGTTCATTTTGGTTTGATAAATGCTCCATCTATTTTCATGTGCCTAATGAATGGATTATTTTTTTCTTACCTTGATCATTTTGTTCTCATCTTCTTGGATGATATATTGATATATTCTAAATCCATAGAGGAGCATGAAGAACATCTACAACTGGGTTTGCAGTGTCTTCATGACAATTAGTTTTATGCCAATGTAGTGAAGTGTGAGTTCTTTTAGTATGAATTTTAGTACTAGGGGCATGTAATCATAGGTGAGGGTACTTCAATAGATTCTTCCAATAGTTAGGCTATAGTAGATTGGCCAACCCCAACCAATATATCTAAAGTTTGTAGTTTCATGGGCTTGGCAGGATACTATAGTAGGTTTGTTAAGGACTTCTCTAGGGTAGTATATCAAATTACTTCTCTCTAAAGCAAAGGGAAGAATTATGTTAGGATAGAGAAGTGAGAAAAGGATTTTAGAACCTCAATAAGTATCTAACTAGTGCACCTATTCTAGAAATACCCTACCCAATGGGTGATTTCATGATGTGTGTTGATGCTTCTTTGGAATCTTGCAAACTCAAACAAATTGAACTATCCTACACATGAGCTTGAATTAGCAATCGTACTTCATGTATTAGTCCAATGGAGACATTTTCTATTGGGACATTGATTTGAGCTTCATAGTGATCATCACACCTTAAAATATATCTTGACCCATCCTAATCTTAATGCTAGACAAAGGTGATAGATGGAGTTTATTTGTGAGTATGACTTTGACGTCAAGTACATCTAGGGTAAGGAAAATGTGGTAGCTAACACCTTGAGTTGCAAGAGGCATGAGATATCAACTTTGACTCTTGGTGTAGATTTTTGGAGTCATATACTCCAAGCACTTCCTACAAATACTTGGTACAAGGAAGTAAGAGTTGAGATTGAGTCAAGGAGACCTTTGGAAGGAATGTTTTTAGTTTATGTTTTAGATTTAGATAATGTTTTGTGTTATATGAGCCAGATATATGAACCTCCATCACATGATCTTTGTGCCTTGATTTTATCTGAGGTTCATCATGCACCTTATTCGGCACATCCAAGTGTTAGGAAGATGCATGTGGACCTTCAGAAGCTTTATTACTGGTCCGTTATAAAACATGACATTGTTGATTTTATGGCAAGATGTCTAGAGTGTCAAAGGGTTAAGGCAGGCTGTCAGTATCTAGCAAGAGTTTTACAGCCTAATATCATTCCATCATGGAAATGGGATATCATCTCAATAGATTTCATCGTAGGTCTACCTATGACTCCCCAAAAATATGATACCATTATGGTTACTATTGACCGGTTGACTAAAGTGGTACACTTTTCTCCTATGAGAGTATCATATACAGTAGCTTCAGTAAGTAGGGTCGTTATTCAGGATATTGTGAGCTAACATGGTATTCCATACAGGATTATATTAGATAGAGATCCAGTATTCACTTCTGCATTTTGGACTTCCTTGCAACATGATCTTGGAGCACAGTTGAATTTTAGTTTGGCATATCACCTTAAGACCGATAGTCAAACAGAGAAGGTAAATCAAGTGCTTGAGGATATGTTAACGATGTATGTCAAGGATAGATAGACTCACCGGGAGGACTATTTATATTTGGTTGAGTTTTCCTACAACAATGGTTACTAAACAATATAATAAAGCATTAACAGGTAAATTTTCAATAGAAGAAGTTAAAAACACCCTAATGCAAATGAATCCAGATAAATCTTCGGGGCTAGATTGATGGACTACAACTGATTGAATACCTGAATGACTTGAAGATCAGTGATTAGAGATCACCGAGTACTGAAATGATATGTAAGATAATTAAATCAGTCATTTTTTTTTCATTGATGTCAACTAGTTTTGACAGTACTTATCATGATAGTTGCAAACATCTAAACATTTGTAAAGAGGAGAGAAAAGATGAAGAAATGAGATATCTACATGGAGGAAGATGGATATGACAGATGAGGATAAGGAATACTTTGGGTAACTTATTGATGAGTCTATGACTTCATATGGTTAACTTAATTATGTTTCATTAATCTATTATGAATTTGGAAGAAAAACATAACAAAGTAGTGTGGTCGGTAAATAAAGCACTTCAGTATACACCAAGCCAGTGTAGTGTATACTAAGTGACAGTATTAACCAAGCTTGTGTTCACCGACGCATTTCTTCGTTAACCGAGTATGGATGAAAGCATTTAATACTTAATTTTAGCTTACATAAATTGATGAGCTGTAAAGTGTTATGATTTTGAGATTGAGGATAAAGTTTGTTGCAAGATCCACGACTAAAAAAATTTGGAGATGATCTAAGGGATGGAATTGAAACGTGTTACTGACACAACCGCCAAAGAAAATTTAAGAGGCAAAATCAATGAAGGAGATTAAGCAGAAAAATATGATGGTTGATATGAAAATGGTTTATCTATCTATATAAGAGATATGAGTTTATTTATTGAAACAATGCTAGAAGATAGAAGACTGTAGAGATTTCGCATGAATATAGTTTCATGCATGCCTGATCAGACTAGTTGAAGAAGAACCGAACTGTAGAATAGTATCAAGCGTCAGAGAGCTTTTACCGAGTGAAAGTAAGTTGAAGAAGTGAATTGATATATTGATCAAAGGATTTGTATGGGCTTAGAATAGATCTGAACATCTACAATTTGAGTGTTATTGTAATCAGATCAATTATTGTTTTAGTTTAACCATTGATATAGAAAAATATCTTAACCGAGTGGCTTAACCATCTTATGATATACCCCATATCATTCAATGAATGTACATTGTTATCCTATCGACCTCATAGTGAATGATGGTTGATCGATAATTGTTAGTCTTAAATCCTCTAACAAGGTCACACCTAACAGTGTGTTTGTAACCTTTAACAGGGTTGGCTCTTCACTAAGCTCACTTCAGAAGAGTGAAAAGTATTTTGGGTTACCGGTCCTAGGTGGTTTTTCCCTTAAGAGGGTTTCCACGTTAAATCTTTGTGTTATGTGTTTCTGTGATGATTGATTTGTTGTTATACTTTACATATTGCATATTTGATTTGGTCGGTAATCATTGTGAGTAATTAACTGGTAATCAGTAAAAGCACATACAATTTAGTATTTTATGTTACCGAGCTACAAAAATTTGTTGAATTTTTTTAAAGTGATACATTTTGTAATTGGGACTATTGTATAACTGATCTAACTGATTCACCCCTCCTCTTAGTTATTCTAACACAGATTGCTTCTCGGCTATTTTCTTCCAGAAATGTTGGCACTTTGTAGGAAAGGAAGTAACGGAAGCACTAGAAGGTGTTAGGAACTCAAGGAAAATTCTTAAGGAAGTAAATAACACTTTTATTGCCCTCATCCCCAAAAAAGAAAAGCCTATGAACCTCAATGATTTTAGACCAATTGCACCATGTAACACATTATATAAACTCCTCATGAAAACCCTCTCACTTAGATTACAAAAACTCCTTCCTTTAATCATTATTGAGGAATAAATAGGTTTTGTTCCAAGAAGATCGATCTTTTATGGTGTCATTATTGCTCAAGAAGCTATACACTTAGTCCAAAAAAACAAAAACCCCAACATGCTCATCAAACTAGACATAAAAAAATCATATGATAAAGTAGATTGGAGATTCCTATGTAAGTTATTGGAAGCCTTTGGATTCTCCAAAAGCTAGATTAATCTGATCTTTGAATGCATTTCCACGCCTATGATCTATGTGCTAGTGAATGGTACCCCAAAAAGTTTCTTCAACATATCTAGAGGGTTAAGACAATGTGACCCTATCTCCCCTTTTTTATTAATTATTATGGCAAAGGTGTTGGGTAGGGCTATCTCAAAAGAGCAGGAGAGAGGTACTATTAAAGGATTAACCATAACCAGCTAACTAGACCCCACAACACATCAGCATTTTGTAGATGACACTTTGTTATATGCGGCTAGCAATAGAAAAGAGTCACATTCTTTTAAAAAGATTCTGGAAACATACACAAAAGCTTCGGGACAAGAAATAAACCCGAATAAGCCAGAAATATTTTTCTTTAATACTAATAAAGAAGTCATGAAAGATATTTGTAAAATTCTAAATTTTAATCAAGGTAAGCTTCCTTCCAGATACCTAGATCTTCCCCTAGTGAAAGACCAGAGAGCCATAGACATCTGGGACCCTATTATAGGTAAAATTAAGAATAAGATGAACTCATGGAAAGGAAGATGTCTCTCCTTTGCAGGAAGAGAAACTATGGTAAGATTAGTCTTGGTAGCTATGCCAACTTATCAATTATCTTGTATTCATCTCCTCTCTCACAAAAGAACAGAAATTATCAAGCACTTAAGAACTTTCTTTTGGTAGGGGGTAATGAAAAGAAAAAAAATCCCCTTAATTTCATGTGAAAACATATGCAAACCAAAAGATGAGGGGGGAGTAGGTTTAAAAAATCTAGGGGATCTATTAGAGATAGGGAATACTGAGAGGGGGGGTGAATCAATACTCTACAAACTTTTACTTTTGCCCAATTATGGATATAACAGATTAACTTGATACTTGCATAACAGAGTAAACTAAAGAACATGCATAACAGTAAAGCAAATGAGCTCATAACACATTATTTGTTCTCAAGGAAACCCTGGCTAAGGGAAAACCCCAGTGGGGATGATACCCAAAAAGATCCACTAATCAAAAGTATCATGTTAAGGATGTTGACCCTATTAGGAGCCTGTTACATATATATATTGTCTCAGTCCTGATTAAGGGACTCTAGGCCTTGTTAGAAGCCTCGACCCTGCTAAGAGTTGGTAGTACAAAATGAAATGATTACAAGATGAGCCTACTGCCCAAAAATGTAATGTATAATAATTATTGATTACAAAAATAGGGCAAGGTACATAACCTTGTGCTTTCTTGACTTTCACAACTTTGCATCAATATCTTTCGCATGCATATGCTCATCTATCTTTCGCATTACATATGTCTTACATTTATACAAGTTATTAGAAATAATAACTTTTACAGTCGGCTTTACTAAACATAAAGCACTTTACAAAATATATTTTAACATGCATTTCCCAAGGGTTAACATCTAGGATGTCATCCCTTTATATGATTAATACATTATTTTGATAAACAAAATAATCCCTTAACTATTTACCAATTTTGTCTTCTTCTCTGGCCTGTCAGCTTTAACACTGTCACTGGCAATACTGCAATAACTTCTTTCGTACATGTCGTACAAACTTGTGCTCTCAGGTGAGTCTTCAATATACATCATAGTATCCATTTTCAAGTGCGCAAGCACTGAACTTAATTCTATCGATGTCTCCAATCAAACTATCTCTGGTTACACTAGGAAAATGTTGCTTACACTTAGACAATTTTTCTATGCACTCTGTCATACTTGCTCTCTGTCATATGTGGTCTTCACATAGATCATATGTTTCCATAATGACAACATCTAGATATCTAACTCAGCCAAATTGCCAACAACCTCCCCCTTTGTCATTGGTGGCAACATATGAGAAAATTGGCTAAGTCTCAAAATTTCAAAACTCAAAAATTGTGGCCATAGCAAAAATTATATCTTCACTATCCTTATAACTCCATATATCTTATCTATGCTTCCCCTATGAATATACTTCCTTATCATATATATATATATATATATATATATATATATATATATATATATATATATATATATATCAATTTTTTGCTATCACTCCCCCTTTGACAACAATGACAAAAAAAGGGTGCCAAAACTATGTTCTCAATTTGTTTACCTAGATTCAAAATTGCAGAGCCGGTAGGGTTGCAATACAATTTGCAAAGTTCACTTTTATGCTCTCTATTTCTTTCTCCCATGCCTTCTTAATGGTGTCTACAACACTGAGTAGTGCACATAAACCATAAGATGCGATCTCACATGCATGAAGGTTTGCAAAGTTGAATTTCTCATAAGATGTCTTGGATGAAAGACATTCTTCCAATGGTCCTTCAATGATACTTGTGTGTGTGAATTTTGTACCTAGCTGTAGACACAACACTTCAATAAAATATTAGAGGTTAGCAAAATCAAAATCTTCAAGTAATTGAAACTATGCTAACCAGGTGATTTATTGTCTTCTAGTAGGTGCGAGTATGATGTTCTCAGATTGAAATCGAGATTAGTGACAATGCAACACATAAACGAAGGATTTGAATTCAAAAGAATGAAAGACTATATGAATGCAGATTATTTTATATTTTTGTACTTTCTGTGCAATAATATGAAAGATGTATGAATCTGAGCTATATGAATGAAATTGAATGCAGATTTAATCTTAAAAAAATGCTATGAATGATATGAAAATCTATGAAATGAAACTATGCAAAAACTATGATCAACTATGAAAGATCTCACAAATTGCCTATCGCAAGTGCTTAATCCTTCAATCGCCAATTCGCCATAGTAATTGTGCAAATTTGAGTGTTGATAATTATGAAGAGCTGAGCCTTAATTTTATAGAAATCTAGGGCTTGAGGATGCAAGAGAAAAGTCATAAATCACTCTTGATAAACTCAGGTTGATTTTTGAGTTATCGAGAAATTAGAGATAATTAACTCACAAAAATCATGCAAAAGCAGTGTTTAACTCAAAATAGAGTTTAGATCAAATTTCAACTCATCATCAGATGTTGAGTTTTAATTTTAAAATTGATTGTTAATTTCTAGTTGCTTGCTTTTCTAATTGTGCATGATTTAATTATAAATTAATTTTAAAATAAACTGATTTATTCTCAACTTAACTAATTTTTGAATTAAAACAATTGATTTATGGGTTAATCAATTATTAAATCAAACTTTTATCCAAAACTATATTATTAAATATTGATAACTGACATTAATTAATTAAATAAGAATTTAATCAATCAGCCATGAGATTTCAGATTTATTGTCAAAATTAAATACTACAATTTAGGAATAAATTTAATTAAATTTAATTAAATAATTAAGTGGTGTAATACCCCAAAAATGGGCTATAGGTTCATTAACCTCCTACATCTTCAAATCAAACGAAATCAACATCAAAGTCCTAACCTAAGGCACATCTGCACATTATCAAAATCCTAATTGATTTTATCATAAATTCTGCATCGGGGAATATTCCTAGCAATATTCCTATTTATCCTAATTATCTTTAATTTAATTATTATTTGGTGATAAATCCTATTTATCCTAAATTTGATTAATTGAATATGATGAATATTTAATTAATTAGATTAATACTGCCACTTAATTATTTAATTAGATTTAATTCTATTTATTCTTAATTAATATTGTTTTATTTGACAATAAATCAAATTTGCTAAAAAATAATCAATTGAATTCTTATTTAATTGATTAAATTAAATTGTCAAATTTAATAATATAGTTTTGAATAAAAGTTTGATTAAAATAATTGATTAACCCACAAATCAGTTATTTTTAAATTTAAAATCAGTTAAGTTGAAGATAAATCACTTTATTTATTTAATTAATTCATAATTATTTGTGCACATTCAAAGAGCAGTTAAACTTTAAATCAGAAAATCAATTCAAGTTGTTATCTTTTCAAAACTCAACATCTATTTTGAGTTCAAAGTTGATCTAAACTTTTGATTTGAGTTAAAAAGTTGTTCTTGCATGATTTTGCATGATTTTATGAGTTATCTATTTCTAATTTCTTGTTAACTCAAAAATTAACCTGAGTTCATCAAGAGTGATTTATGACTTTTTCCATGCACCCTCAAGCCCTGGATTTCTATAAAATCAAGGATCGACTCTTTACAAATCATCCACAGAATTTGCATACTTACTCTAGCGAATTGACATCAAAGGAATCATCAAGTTTCTTGTGAATCAGCGTTTTGTGAGATCAATCTTGTTTTCAATTCATTCTAGTTTCATATTTCATATCATTGTTAGCTTAATTTGCATATCATTTCAATCCATTTAGATTAATTTATTATCAGTTTTTCTCATCTTATTGCATCAAAAATAAATAAATAAATAGATTAATTTACATTCATATTTTGTTGCTTTCATCATTTAAATCCTTCATTTAGGTGTTGCATTGTCGCTAATCTCGGTCTAATCTGAGAATACCATACTCGCACCTATTAGAAGGCAGTAAATCGCATGGTTAGCTATATTGTTCTTATTTGCATATTTTGATTTTTGCTAACCTGTAATGTTTTACTGAAGTATTGTGTTCATAGCTAGGTACAAAATTCACACACACATTTCTGATGCCCATTGTGGGGCAACCCACCTTTACATGCTGGTTTTGATTTTTTTTTGGAGCTAAAACCCTAAAGTTTCAAAGATTTAATTTTATCTCCCAAACGGCTTGGATTTTTGGTTTGAAATTATTTTTTTAGGTTGGAGACATATTAGGGAAGCTTCAATAAAAAATTCAAAATTTTCTGAGATGTTTTGAATTTTTAATAATTTTTTCTTGATTTTCTAGAAAAAATTAATTTCTGACGCAAATCAGCATATTTTTTAGAAATTTTTACATTTTTTGAAATCTCTTTAAATTATACAGGGGGTCCATTCTTTTTTTTAAAAATTTGGATGCAATATAATAGCTCAAATAGTCAATTTATAAAAACTGGTCTATTTTGGTAAAATGGGTCTCTAGGGCACAAATGAAGAGATTTTTCTAAAAATTTTACATTTTTGGAAAGCTCTCTATTTTGCATTTCTATTTTTGTGGCCAAAATCATATCAAAAAAATTAGATCTTGTTGACTAGGTCAAATGCAACAAAAAAAATAAAATTTTGTGATGGGTATGCACTTATTTTTCACATGGTTCAATGAATGATATGAGTTGTCATTTGGATTAGTTGCTGGTTATTATTTCTCCTAATAATTGATTTTCAGATCTAACCCTAGGGTTTTCATAAGTTGAATATACGTTGCATATCTTGTTTGCTAGTTTTTTTATCAGAGAGTTTGTGGCTTGCTTGCGCGAGATTGCTTAACAAAGCTAAAAATCAAGTAAATTCTACTAAGCGCATTGCAATAGAATTCAAGTATTCTAATACATCTGAAAACATTTCAATTTGGACATAAAATGAACATCTCACGTGTCTAGCTTGAGTGCCTTTCCTACTTTCATAAATTAGACTTCAATTTTTGGGCTATAAAACGAACATAGATTTTCTTTTTGCATATCTATTGCACATAGTAAATAAGCCCTATGAACAATATTTATGGATGATATTGAGAGATTGAGCTTCTTTCACTTGTTTATTCATGCGAAGCTCCTCTTGATGAAGGATCCCCTTGTAGGTAGGGAAGGTACTGAGAAAGTCTCACGTTCTACTAGATTCGTGTGTCTTCAACTTTTGATTGATACATTCTCTCTCTAGAGAGGTTGACAGATCATAAGCGGTTGATGTCATAGATCTTTGTGAGATAATCTTGGTCTTAGTGTGTCAGATTAATCTATTTTCTTTGTCTTGGTGAAGTGAAGAGGTTAGGGGATTATGCTATACTTCCTTTTTGGATAGTACCAGAAACCCAGATCCTTGAATCTGATCTAGTCCCCCTGTGGTATCTTTTGTGAGTCACCTTTAGAGAGGGTTAACCATAGTGGACATTCCCTTAATTGGCTCAACCATGTGGATGGAACCTCAAGCGGTAATAGTCATTTTCCCCGTGGTAGCAGTAGCCGCTATATAAATGTCCTTGTGGAGGAAATCTTCATAGGTGTGGTCTCTTGTTGGGCTGTCAGATCTCCCTAGCAGCTCCTGATTGCTTAATTTCTCAAACTGTGTCAAAACCCCGGTGCCCCTAGATTAGAGTTCACCCTCTTGAGATCATAAAAGTTGCAGAGTCAAACCATTACTACAAACCCTAGTGAGGCCAAAAAAAATTTATTTTTCTAGGAATATGTGCGTTATTGAAAAAAGTTTTGGAACATACACAATTAGCACTTCTAGGGATTAGCACAATAAGTCACTATTGCTTGTTCATGCGCAAGGTTGTTTTTTCCCTTGTTCATTATTTTCAAACGATTGCTTGCTTCCCTTGCTTGCTATTTTGTGTGCTTGATATCTTCTTACTTGAGACAAACTTTGACACAGATCTTCAAAAATTGGACAGAAAAATTTGCAAACAAATTGGTACTAAAAAATGAAAAATTCCAAATCTGAAGAAAAAATCCTTTCCGGTGTCAAAAGTCATCCTAAAATTTCAAAACGCGTATCAAAGCCAAAGTCAAAGTTGTCAGAGATTGGTCAAATTTGTCAAAAATTCAATTTTACAGCCTATTTCCAGAATCTGTCAAATAAATCGTTGTGTCAGGAACAAAGCAGAACCTATAACGAATACATTCATTTTCCTAAAGTGGTCACTTAAGTCTGATTTAGCCTTGATTTATCGATTTGAGTCTTTTTCATCTTGTGTCAAAACCTTGTCAAAATCATCTTCAAAATTCAATCTTTTTACTAAATGGCTAAGTGTTGTGAGCTCGTGCCCGCCATTTGTTGGGTGTCTACCCACACTACTGTGGCACAATATCCTTCACTTACATCTGATCTAATCTTTAATCACTTCAATCTTGACAAGGTTGCGTCATTTGATCTTCTAGAATCAATTCATTCTTCAGTTGTCTTCATCTTATTCTTTGGCTTCACCCAAGGTTAATGGTGGAAACCAGAGCTTCGTCACATAAGAAATTTGGAGAGGTATCCATACAATACCTTTGAATACTCTCCAAGCCCCAACTCTTGAACAACTCTACAATTCTGGTCTTTACGAAGATGACGGTCTTGGCAATTTTTGATTGAAAACTGGTTACATACCCCCTCCATCAACATGGAGGTAATCAACAAACCCCACCTTAATCTAATCCAGGGAGCCCTAAAACTCCTAACATGTCTCACAGAGGGACACAGCATGGGTCTCAAGGACACCAATCTCAACATAGTATGGATCAAGAACCTACACCTTCTAAAATTGTTGGATATCAAAATGATGATGACTTCAAAAGAATGATGAAACATTTCTTGAAGGAAGATAGAGAAGCATACTTTCTAGAGTTAGCTCATCAAGGAGCTAAATTTCCTCCAAACTTTAATGTGGAAGATATCATTACACATGAGGAAGAAACTCCTATCACGGCTATGATGAAATAGATGCATGTCATGCAAGTCAAACTTAACAAACTTGAGAAAGAAAAGGAACCTAAAGAGTTCTCCATGGAGGCTCTATGTCCTTTTCCATTTGATAAAGACTTGTACATTTCTCCATTCTCTAAAAGAGTGGAGATGCCTAAATATGATAAGTATGATGGAAACTTTGACCCTCAAGATCATGTCAGAGAATTTTGTACTCAATCTATGGAGTTTATGCATGAACCAACCTACTTAATGCATATTTTCTCTCAATCTCTGGGAGGAGCAGCCATTCATTACTTCTCTAGAATGCCCCCTACTATCAAAAATTTTGAGGAGTTAATTAAACTATTCTATCAACAATACTCCTACAATATTCAACATCCGGTCACCGTGATTGACATCTACAATCTGAAACAATATCCAAGAGAACCATTCCTAACATTTCTCAAGAGGTGGAGGAAGAAATTTTCTCTATATGCTAGACCCATTCCTGAAACTGAGAAGTTGGGAATCTTCATCAACAATCTTGTTCCAGAAATTAACTACCCTTTACAAATGCAAAATCATATATCTTTTGACAAGATGGTAGACAATGTGATCAAAATTGAGAAAGTACTTGTGAAAAAATGAGACATCACACTTCAAAAAGACAAGTAGGAATCTGGATCTAGTTCTAAGGACAAGAACAAAAATTGGAACAAGAATAAAGGTGTTGTCATAGATGGCATTGTTGATAATATCCATGCCCCATCTAAGGCACCTACTTTCAATCTTACTATTGGTACCCAAGTCATCAAAGCTTTTGAAGCCAAAGCCATAGAGTCCAACAAAAATTCATATGATTACAAACCTTGGGCTACAGATCCTAATCACAAATTCACTCCTCTCGGAGAATCCTTGGAATCTTCCATGAAAACTCTATCAGCAAACAAAATCATCTACTTGCCTGAGATGAAAGTCTTTGATCCAAAACCTAAACCAAAATGGTGGAGAGAGAATGATTTTTTTGAATTCCATCACAATAAAGGTCATAAGACTAATAACTGTATTCGCTTGAAACACATTATACAAGACAAAATTGATAAAGGTGACATCATGATTGACAATCATAAGAGCAATAATGATCATATAGCATTCACATAACCATTTCCTAAACATGGTAAAGAAGATTCTTCTTCTCAACCTAATATGGGTGCTAAAGTCAATTATGCCTACTCAGGAAACAATGATGTTATCAATATGGTTGAGCGTTGCAATGTCATCACAATTGTAAGAAGAGATAGAGATAATCAATCAGCTAATGCAGTTACTCAATCACAAGCTTAGGCACACCTACAAGGACAAATACCAAATTCATCAAATGTCCCTAAGGTGCCTTTTAATCTTTCATAGAGCCATTCTAGACAAAGCTCTGCTCGGATCCAATGTTCCTGATGACCTTGATTTAGATAGATTCCAAACTATGGTTGGTCATCTTACGTCTCCATAGTACATTTCTTTTTCAAAGGAAGATGATAACTCCTTGAGTCATCTGCATAACCAGCCTTTGCATATTGAAGTCTTGATCCAAAACCATCGTGTCAAATGTGTCTTGATAGATGGAGGCATTGGCCTAAACATTTGTTCTTTCAGCTTGATTACACAATTGGGATTTTTATAAATGGCCATTGATCCTAGGAAGAAGATAACTATCAAAGCATATGATGAGCAAGAAAGATCTTCTAAGGGAACTATTTTCCTACCTATCAGAGCAGGTCCTGTCATCAGAGATACTATATGTCAAGTTCTTGATCTACCTTTGGCTTACAATATCCTCCTAGGAAGACCCTAGATAGATGACATGAAAGCCATTCCCTCTACATTCCATCAGTGTTTGAAATTTCCTTATGAAGGAGTTGAGGTGATGATTCCAGCTGATCTATATACAACTTGCAATACCTTGAAAGAGAGTGCAGATAAACTTGTTCCCAATAATAGAGAATCTTCCACTAAGCAGCTAGACATTGCTTTAACCTCCAAGATGGAAGACATTGCTAAAGAGGTTAAAATCAACAAAAATGGTATGGGAGAATATACTATAGAGAAAGTCTTATCTTTGACATCTCTCCCTATCTCTCTTAAGTCTTATGGACAAACTCTAAAACAATCCAAGCTCGAATTTAAAGAGCCTCTTAAAGCATATAAAGGAAATTTTGTTGCAGAACAAGTATCTAAATAGGAGTTTGAAGAGGATGAAGTTGTGCTCGCATGGGTATACAAAGATGAACCTAAATCTCAAGTTGTCCAAAAATGTGATGCAAAAATACCGAATATCCCGTCTAAGTCATATGGCCCAAGGGATAAATTGATTACAAAGATGGGATATAAAGGAAAAGGACCTCTAAGACTACAAGGTAAAGGCCTTTTGTCACCTCTTGATCATCATGGTCAAGCAAACAAGAATACAATAGGTCTAGGATACACGAAGAAGCCTTTCTATCTTAGCAAGAACTCCCTGCATGTTCTAGAACAAATTGAGCCTTCCGTAGCAAATCAACTAAAGGGGGAAATAACTGAACAATCTGATAGTGATGATTCAGACACCACTGATGAGCTCATTCCTTATGAGCATTTTCCTAAAGAAATAAAATACCTCCTTGAAGCTGAAGATGATCCAATAAAAACAATTAATGTAGTAGAAACACAAGAACCTACTATAGAGCAAGAGATAGTTGCAACACAAGAACCAGCTAATCTCGAAGGCAATCAAAAAGAGGAAGGTGGTAGTTATTCTGAGATAGATTCCTATGAGTATGAAATCAAATTAGAATCTGAGGGTAACCCTTTTTGGGGTATTCATCCTGACTTTACTCATGTTCTTATATTTCCTAGAGGTCTAGATGAAGAAATAGAAGATGAATCAAATGACTATGAATGGGGGAGTCATTCCAAAACCAGATGAACTTGTTACAAAAAAGCATGTTGATGTTATTCACCAATATGCACCTAAACCTAACGTAAGTCTAGATTGAAATGATGAACTTATCGAGTCTGATCCACCGATGCCTGAAGTAGATTTCCACAATGACATTGATCCTATTCACAAATTGAATGTCTTAAGTTGTAATATCACCTTTGAACTCGAGCATCAGGTTAGGACCAATGATGACATATCCATATCTGTAAACACTCTTTCCCAATCTTTCACCACTTTGACTTTCCAATGTCCTGACCTTCTTGACATAACATCCACCAACTTGAACCAAGGTATTTATACCTTTCCCAATGACTATGCCCTTGCTTGCTATCTGAATGCAGTTGAGCCTATGAGTACTTCCATCAGTGAACCGACCGTTAGCATGATAGAGTCAGACATCAAGTATCTTAGTCAGAAAAATAAGAATAAGAATAAAAAGAAAAGGAGTTCTGAGGGTGAAAACCACTTTGTGGCAGTCTTAGAACCTACAAAAGTAAAAATAAAAGATGTATCCGAAGGTGAAAACCTCTTTGAGGCACCTAAGGATGAGATATTTGATGTCCTTCCGAGTCATTTACAGGACAAATCTCTAGTTCTAATTGAGCCCACTCAATCTATCAATTTGGGAATAGCAGAAGAACCATAGTTGATCCATGTAGCACAATCTTTATCAGAGGAAGAAAAGCAAAAATTTACAACATTCCTAATAGAGAAGAAGATCAACTTTGCATGGAAATATTTAGATATGCTAAGGTTGGATCCTGATCTTATAATGCACCATTTATCTGTAGCTCCAAACATTAAACTTGTTAAGAAAAAATTGAGAAAGATGCATCCACATGTTGCACTCTTGGTAAAAGCTGAATTAGAGAAGCTCCTAAAAGCTGGATTTATCCGAGTTATTGATTATGCGAAATGGATTGCTAATATTGTACCTATTTCTAAACCAGACAAATCAATAAGAGTGTGCACCGATTTTAGAGATGTAAACAAAGCATGCCCTAAGGATGATTTTCCATTACCTAACATTGATATGATAGTAGACATGACTGCGGGCTTTGAGATGTATTCTTTAATGGATGGTTTTTCTAGATATAATCAAACAAAAATTGCTCCAGAGGATCAAGAGAAAATTGCTTTTACATGTGCATGGGGTACCTTCTGCTGGAATGTCATGCCATTTGGGCTTAAGAATGTCGGTGCTACATATCAGAGAGCTATGACATCCATTTTAATGACATGATGCACCGAACTATGGAGGATTATGTTGATGATACTTTAGCAAAATCTATGATTAGAGATAAACATCTAAATGACTTGAGTAAGATACTCTATAGAATGGAAAAATTTAGTCTCAGACTAAATCCTAAGAAGTGTGCTTTTGGTGTCACTTCTGGAAAGCTCTTAGGATACATAGTTTCAAAGAAAGGCATTGAAGTTGATCCAGCTAAAGTAAAGGCTATAATGGAGATGCAACCTCCCAAGAATATCAGTCAAATGAGAACATTACAAGGGAGAGTTCAATCTATCAAATGCTTCATATCTCAGCTAGCAGACATATCACAACCTTTTACAAAGACATTACATAAAGGTGTGACATTTGCATGGAGCGAGGAATGTGAAAATAATTTTGATCATATAAAGAAGTATCTATCAAATCCTCCCATCTTGATGCCTC
Source organism: Chamaecyparis obtusa (assembly GCA_027943335.1). NCBI lineage: Eukaryota > Viridiplantae > Streptophyta > Pinopsida > Cupressales > Cupressaceae > Chamaecyparis > Chamaecyparis obtusa. The sequence continues at coordinate 224,123 of BSBK01002614.1, read as the reverse complement.
CTATTCAAGGGAAACCATTGATCTTATATGTCTCTGCAATAGATACATCACTAGGGGCATTGCTTGCACAACAGGATGAGAATAAAAAGGAAAGAGCTGTATACTATATCAGTAGAACATTGGTGGCATATGAAAAGAACTATTCTATGATTGAAAAGGCTTGTCTAGATGTGATCTTTGCATCATAGAAACTGAGACATTATATGTTGGCTCATACCACACATTTAGTAGCTAAAATTGATCCACTAAACTACCTACTCAACAAAGCTGCCCTCATGGGTAGATTAGCCAAATGGGTCTTGCTCTTAAGTAAATTTGACATTGAATATGTTGAAAGAAAAGCTATAAAAAGATAGGTTATTTTTTATCAATTAGCATATGCACCTTTATTTGATGATACACCAATGCAAATGGAATTCCCAGATTCCTCTATCATGAATCTTTCTTCTAGAGAATTGCAGTTATTCTTTGACGGCTCCTATACACAGAATGGATTTGGAGCAGGTATATTGTTCATAACTCCTCAAGGATACTCAATCCCAATAGAATTTAGAATCAAGTTTCCTTACACAAATAATATTGCTGAATATGAGGCCCTTCTTAATGGCATGAAAATGGAAATTGAGTGGAGAGTAACAGAATTACACATTCATGGAGACTCACAACTTGTAATCCATCAATTCAATGATGTATACCAAACTAAAGATGAAAATCTCATTCCATACAAGAGAATGGTAGATGATCTAAAGAAGTATTTCATATCTATCACATTTGAGAAAATACCTAAAATAGAGAATAAGGTTGTTGATGCAATGGCAACATTATCTACTTTATTATAGCAGCCTGAACATGAGCTACACTACAAGTTCCTGGTGGAAGCACTATCTTATCCTGCATATGACTCCCCTAAAACCTACATGATTTGCACTATTGAAGGTCATGATTCATCCAGATATAAAAACCTATTCTCCTATCTCAAAGACCAAATCATCCCTGATACCTTATCCGCCATGCCCCCCGATATGTCATCATTGGTCATGATCTTTACAAACAAGGTCTAGATGGTACGCTCCTTAGATGTTTAGAATGGGAAGAGTCTCAACATGCATTAGAGGAAGTCCATGAGGGTATATGTGGGTCACACTTGAATGATTTAACACTAGCTCAAAAACTTATTAGGGTTGGGTACTATTGGTCGACAATGGAGAAAGAGTCTATCAAGTTTGCTAAGAACTGTCAAAAGTGCCAAGTACATGGCAACTTAATTCATACTCCAGGGAGATATCTAATTCCCTTCACTACACAATGGCATTTTCATCAATGGGCCTTTGATCTTATAGGAGCTATACATCCTCATTCTTCTAATGGAAATACCCATATAATCACAGCTATAGATTATTTTACAAAATGGGTAGAAGTAGTCCCTTTGACACAAGCAACTGGAAAACAAATATCTATGTTCATCTTGAACTACATCATATGTCAGTATGGTATTCCACATTCCATACTCACAGATAATGGTGTACAATTTAAGAACAAAGACTTGGATGATCTATGTGCCAAATTCAAGATTACACAACATTGGTCATCTATCTACTATCCTCAAGGGATTGGACAAGCAGAGGCTTCTAACAAGAATCTATTGAAAATCTTGCATCGTACAGTTAATAAAATAGGAAGAGACTGGCATCTCATGATCAATCCAGCTCTCTAGGCCTACAAAACAAGTATCAGAATGCCCTTTGGGGCTACACCTTTCGCTTTAGTTTATGGGTCTGAAGCAGTACTGCCTATTGAGGTTGAAATCCCATCACTAAGGATCAGAATGCATAGTCTAGTAACTGATGATGACTACAGAGTGTCTAGGTTGCAAGAACTTGAACTACTAGATGAGCGCAGACAAGCAGTGTATGATCATCTCAGAGTATATCAGAAAAGAATGTCTAGAAGCTACAATAAGAAAGTCAGACATAGAAAATTTTAGGTTGGTGATCTAGTCTTGAGAAAGAATCCTAAAAATCAATCACATAGAGAACGCAAGGGGAAGTTTGAACCCAACTAGTTGGGTCCCTTTGTTACCACTACTACTTTTGGCTCTGGTGCCTATCAACTCTCAACTAGTGAAGGAGAACAGCTCCAAGAACCAATCAATGTTCTCCATCTGAATAAATTTTATGCCTAAGGCATTCAGTCTATGGTAAAATGTCCTAAAAAAATCTTAAAAATTTGAAAAAGTCCTGAAAAAATGAACATCTTGGTGAAAACCTAGCAATGGGCACCTTGGTGATTCACAAAAAATTCAAAAAATATCAAAAGTACAAAAAAATTGAAAAAATGAAAAATACAAAAAAAATGAGAAAAAGAAAAAAAGTGCCTTGGTGAAAACCTAGAAACAGGTGCCTTGGTAGCAAAAATAGAATCTCTGCCAAGATGGTGAAAACCTAGCAAACAAGTGCCACTTGTTTCAAAATGCTCCATCTATCAGCGCAATCTTGGTCTTTCCCAGCTTTTAGTCTTGCTTTAGTTTGTACATATCTCTTGGTTTGTTCCTGCATTCCTATTTTCAATAAGTCAATCTGTACACCAATCAGCTAAAGCGTCTGTATCCTATCAATGTTCAAACTTGGGGGCAATCAAAGTCATATCCTATGGCCTCCAATGTATCTTAGATGTATCATATCCAATTAGAGTCCTTTGAAGCTTCATTCAAGTCTGTATATCTGTCTCATCTCCAGAAAGGATTTTGCATCTACAACAACACAATCAAACATCAAACACAAACTGAAAACAATCTATGCTTTTTACATGCTTTTATCTCCTTGTATGCTTGCTAATTCACTTTGAGATTTTTTCCCACGAGCTCTTCGATGATTTCCTTTATAGGATTTAGATAGTGATGACTGGGGGCATAATCTTTTCTTTGTTTTCTTCTTGTATGTGAAAATCTAACAACTTTGGAAATTCTAGATTTAAATGGTGTTTGACTGTAAGAGCCTCTATCTCAAATTGGATGGCCATGCATACCTCGACCATTGATACCCATAAAATTCAAGGCAATTTGATCTAACTATTATCTTTTTTGAGTGAGTTATTTCTCCTATTGTGAAATGCGATCTTACCTAAGGATGTGAACGATAAAGGGTCACTATGGGTAATTCACATTGGATTTAGAATGATCTCTTGACTATTTGAGGTGTTTGTACACAAGGTGTATTCTAGTCATCACGACATTTATGTTTTGATGCTTATACAAATTGCTATATCAAAATGGACATGATATTCAGGTCATCCCGGTGTTTGTGCCTTGGTGCTTATATCTAATCTGACATTTTGAAAATAAAATCAATATTCATATGTCCATGGTTACCTAACCAGTGGGTGTTGTATTGATTCCTATGCATACAAATCGATATTCATATGTCTATGGTTTCATAACTAGTGGGCATTGTATTGATTTATCCAGTTACCTAAAAAGTTCAATGATGATAAAAAATCAACACATGATCAGTGACTAGGTCCTAGGTCCTGGGTTTGCATTTCATTTTGCACTTTGCATGATTGCATGATCTCACAAATTATTGAATTAAACTTAAATGCTTAAACGATTCTTCAAAAATGCTAAACATGACTACAAGAGTTGAATCTTAAACAAAGGTCCATCCAACGAAAAGTAGAATCCTTTTTCGGGATCAAAATCAAAATCTGAGATCGTTTATATTATTCACTACTTGCATAATCAACCTTCAATCATCAAAGAAATCCAAAATTCAACTTAACTGATTATCTTACATCAAACTATCAAAATTTCAACTTGGTCACCCATGGTCAACTCATGGTTTAACCTAGTCAAATTTGGTCTCCAGGACCTCTAAACGATGCAAAACGCATTCTCAAATATGTATAACCACTTTTCAAATCATTTAACATGCTTCTAACCATTCACGCTGACTTTTCTTGTCAGATTTCAATTTTAATCCCGAAGGGGCATGGTATTTCACATCATTCAAAGTCTGTAAATCTCAAGTCTGTAAATCAAATCTTTCTCTCAGTAACCAAGACAACAACCATGTTTAATTGCTGATTCATCTAAAGTCCTCATCACTTGGGGAAAATCTATTGATTCTTGGGGCATATTAGATTCATCGAGATCTATTGCAATCTAGTATCCTAAATCTATCTTGTAAACTGTATCTACTTTTGTAACTATCGGTTCATTAGCATTATTTCCATGGTTCTTCGTAATTGATGGGTTCAGGATGTGATACCAATATGATTCATACAAGGACATTGAGTTCTAGAATCGGTCACTCACTTCTTCGCAATCATAAGGTTTAGAATCAGGCGTTTTGACACTTCTTCGTAATCACCGGTTCATTGTTGATATAGCTAACATCATCTCGATTCCTAGTCATTCTAGGCCTGGGTCGGTATCTCTTTTTCCAATCTTTCAATCAATTTTTGTCTTAGAATCAGTTAATCTTTCAAATCTTTCAAATCAGTCTCATACATGTACATCAAACATAGACTATTCTTTGAACCACTACGCTTTGCACAGTGATTCAAAGAGGGGCAAAATGTAATACCCCAAAAATGGGCTATAGGTTCATTAAAATCCTACATCTTCAAATCAAACGAAATCAACATCAAAGTCCTAACCTAAGGCACATCTGCACATTATCGAAATCCTAATTGATTTTATCATAAATTCTGCATCGGGGAATATTCCTAGCAATATTCCTCTTTATCCTAATTATCTTTAATTTAATTATTATTTGGTGATAAATCCTATTTATCCTAAATTTGATTAATTGAATATGATGAATATTTAATTAATTAGATTAATACTGCCACTTAATTATTTAATTAGATTTAATTCTATTTATTCCTAATTAATATTGTTTTATTTGACAATAAATCAAATTTGCTAAAAATAATCAATTGAATTCTTATTTAATTGATTAAATTAAATTGTCAAATTTAATAATATAGTTTTGAATAAAAGTTTGATTAAAATAATTGATTAACCCACAAATCAGTTATTTTTAAATTTAAAATCAGTTAAGTTGAAGATAAATCACTTTATTTATTTAATTAATTCATGATTATTTGTGCACATTCAAAGAGCAATTAAACGTTAAATCAGAAAATCAATTCAAGTTGTTATCTTTTCGAAACTCAACATCTATTTTGAGTTCAAAGTTGATCTAAACTTTTGATTTGAGTTAAAAAGTTGTTCTTGCATGATTTTGCATGATTTTATGAGTTATCTATTTCTAATTTCTTGTTAACTCAAAAATCAACCTGATTTCATCAAGAGTGATTTATGACTTTTTCCATGCACCCTTAAGCTCTGGATTTCTATAAAATCAAGGCTCAGCTCTTTACAAATCATCCACAAAATTTGCATACTTACTCTGTCGAATTGACATCAGAGGAATCATCAAGCTTCTTGCGAATCAGCATTTTGTGAGATCAATCTTATTTTCAATTCATTCTAGTTTCATATTTCATATCATTGTTAGCTTAATTTTTATATCATTTCAATCCATTTAGATTAATTTATTATCAGTTTTTCTCATCTTATTGCATCGAAAATAAACTAAAAATAGATTAATTTGCATTCATATTTTATTGCTTTAATCATTTAAATCCTTCGTTTAGGTGTTGCATTGTCACTGATCTCAGTTTAATCTGAGAATACCATACTCGCACCTACTAGAAGGCTGTAAATCACCTGGTTAGCTATATTGTTCTTATTTGCATATTTTGATTTTTGCTAACCTCTAATGTTTTACTGAAGTGTTGTGTTCATAGCTAGGTACAAAATTCACACACACAAGTTGCAGTATTAAATCTAATTAATTAAATATTTAGAATATTCAATTATTTAAACTTTAGGATAAATAAGATTTATCGCCAAATAATTATTAAATCAAAGATAATTAGGATAAATAAGAATATTCAAGGAATATTCTTTGATGTAGAATTTAGGATAAAATCAATTAGGATTTGATAATGTGCAGATGTGCCTTAGGTTAGGACTTTGATGTCGATTTCATTTGATTTGAAGATGTAGGAGGTTAATGAACCTATAGCCCATTTTTGGGGTATTACATTTTTCCCCTCTTTGAATCACTGTGCGAAGCAGAGTGGTTCAAAGAATAGTCTTTGTTTGATATAGATGTATGAAATTGATTTGAAAGATTAATCGATTGTGAGATAAAAATCAATTGAAAGATTTAAAGATTGAAGATTTAGGTCCTGATTGACCAACGATAATGTTAACTATAGCAACAATGAACCGGTGATTACGAAGAAGTGTCAAAAATGCTTGATTTTGAACCTTATGATTGTGAAGAAGTGAGTGACTGATTCCAGACCTAATTGTCCCAAAAGAATCATATTGGTATCACATCCTAAACCCATCAATTATGAAGAAACAAGGAAATAACACTAATGAACTGATGGTTACGAAAAGCTGATACAGTTTACAAAATAGACTTAGGATACCATATTGATATGGATATCAATGAATCTGATATGCCCCAAGAGATAATAGATTTTCCCCAAGCGATGAGCACTTTAGATGAATTAGTAACTAGACGTGGTTGTTGTCTTGATCACTAAGGAAATAAATTTGATTGACAAAATTAGAGTTATAGACTTTGAATGATGTGCAATACCATGCCCCCTTCAGGATTAAAATTGAAATCTGATAAGAAACGTCAGCATTGAGTGGTTTAGAAGCATGTTAATTGATTTGAGAAGTGGTTATACACATCTGAGAGCACGTTCTGCATCGGTTGGAGGTCTTGGAGACTATGTTTGACTAGGTTTGACCATGAGTTGACCATGGGTGACCAAGTTGAAATTTTGACAGTTTGATGTAAAATAATCAGTTAAGTTGAATTCTGGATTTCTGTGATGATTGAAGGTTGATTATGCAAGCAGTCAAACATCTTGGATCTAAAAATTTTAAATCATAATTTTTACATAGTAAATGATCTCATATTTCAATTTTGATCCCGAAAATGGGTTCAGAATGTTGAAATTAGCCAAGGGTGCACTTTTCATGGAAAACGGAGCACTTTTGAAGCTTAGGTCAAAAGCTATATAAGGACAAAAAGGGTCATTTTCAATTCATTATTCACTTTTGAATTTTAAAACCTTATGGAGCCCTCTGAGCGAGAAAATGGTTGAGCCAAAGATACCTGTCTCTTCACACTGATTTGAGCGCAACCGGAGACATCAGTGGCCTCCGCAGTATGGACATATGATAAGTGGACCTCTATGCCTCTTCGTAAATTCCATGTTTTTCATGTTTGTAGCATTTTTAGGTTGTTTTTCGTACGTTTCAATTTTTCAATTCTCGCATGCACGAAAACTTGTACGAATGTCCTCTGTGACTCGTATAACTTTTCAATATCATGTAGAGTGTTGTATCATAACCCCCTAAAACTTGTTTGAGAGAGACCCAAGAGTCGTACGACATTTCGTCAGGTCCCTCATATGTCATACGGTGAGACCTAGAAAGTTGTATATGCATGGTTTGTTGTATGGGACCCTGCTAAAACTCATACGAGTTTTGGTACCAGCCTGTATTATCGTATGGAAAATAGTGAGCTTAAAACTCATCTTTAGGTCAAAAAAAATTATTTTTTGATTCTTTAGGCTGATTGCTGAGCATTTAATGCACCTTCTGAGATAGTGAACTTTTGAATTTTTGTACTATTAGCCTATTTTTCAATCAAATTACTGATAGGATTCCCTATTTCTATTCTATGTAGGTCATATATCTAGACATTCATGTGTGTATCTCTCACCCTATGACTCAGAGACTCTGTGTTTCACTGCCTGACCCTATGAGGGTACATCTTGCTTCATGTGGGTTTGAGCATTTGATTCGATTGCCCGATATTAGGGTTAACCATGGACTGTTGATTGCATTAATAGAGAAGTTTCATTTAGAGACCCAGACTTTCCATCTACCCACTAGAGAGATTACTGTCACACCTGAGGACGTATATAGGATATTGCACATTCTATTTCATGGTCCTTGTCCAAATTATGTGAGTTCAGGGCAATCTAGATTATATGCCTTTAGATGATTATTTGGAGATGATACACAGCTTATTGGTTCCATTTCTTGGGAGTTATTAGTGTAGCACTATGGGTAGACCCATAGATTAGAGTGTATCATAGCTGAGATGATAGGAGGTATTATCATGTCCGACCATTAGCAGAACAGTCTATTGATGGGCTAGGCCCCGATGGTGGCAGATTGATGGCCACTCCTTTTGAGTTAGCTTGGGGTCAGTGCATGCTCGCACATATGTTCTCTGAGATGCATCAGATCATGTATCAAGAGGGAAATTATTTTTCTTCTTGTGTGTTGGTACTTCAGATATGGGCCTGGGAGCACTTCCCAGTTTGTAGACCAGTGTGTCAGGATCAAGGCCAACCACAGGAGCCGGTGATATATATATACTCTAGTTATGTTACACAGGTGTCTATGGGTCACACTGAGTACTTTAGGTGGTGTCTCGATGATATGACTTTTGTAGTTTGGAGACTGTACTTGCCGATAGAGGCCTGGCCCACTGCAAGGGAGCAGTTTGGTTATTTTTGCCAAAGTCAAGTATTGATTGGTAGATCTACTATTGTTATTGAGTACTTCTTGATTACTAGAGTATGGATGCAGTATGGCATCATTCAGGATGTGCTAGAGGAGCTTTCATCTTATGCATGGATCCATAGAGAGCTTGGATCAGGATGGGGCCCTAGATTGTCCTATGCTCTTTATACACGGGAGTACAATGGTATTGGTGGTAGAGATTGGGCCTATCAAGAAGATGTGCCAGATGCAGGGGTTACAGATGGATTCATTGGATGGCTTATAGAGCATCCCATACATAGGTTTTCTGATCCTAAAGAGTTGATACCTTCCATGGAGGAGGCCATGGATGTCACAAGTGCATAGGTTTCACTTGGTCGAGGACAGAGATGTACACAAGTACAGATGCCCCAGCCTACACCTCTGAGGCCTAGATTAGTATTCACACCTCCATAAAGACCATCTGGATAGATGAGACCACCTCATCCCTCTAGTTCTTCAGCATGAAGACCTACAATTTTACATAGGAGATCGACTAGAGGAGAGAGTGGCACTTTAGGCAGTGTGGGCATAGCAGATGAGGTACTAGGTGTAGAGAAGGATGTAGGTTCTAGTCCTGATCCTTTACAGGGTGATACCAATTTTGATCTTGGTACTAAGGTTAAAGGTTGTAAGGTGCAGAGAGTAGAGACCATTGAGCAGCCAGCGGTAGATACTGATATGCATGTGGTAGATGTAGATCCTAGTGTACCATTAACTCTGTAGGAGATCATTAGATGGCTCAAATTACAGGTCAGGGACCTGAAGGTACAGAGTGCTCGGTGGGAGGAGCAATTCACTGAGGCTGATAGACAAAGATTTGAGCTTTGAGAGGAGAACGGGTGATTACAGACAGAGGTGACACATCAGACCTTGAGAGCTTCTTATTATGTTTTTGCGTATTATGTTGTTGTTCCTAGTACTCAAAGAGTACCCACATACTCTCAGTATATGATAGTGTCAAAGGGAGCCAGGGCACCCAGAGCTGAGGTAGTGCCTGATGCACCACCACCACCTCCACCAGATACAGAGGATCAAAAAGACAGCTGATCTATCTAGATATTCTAATATATTTTGTCATTTTGTATGCAGTGCTGACTTTTGATAGCTCACATGATCTCATTCCTTTGTGCTTTGTGCTAGTAGTGCACCCTTGACTACGTGTTATATGATATGAGATTGAGATTTTGGTTATGACTTCATTTGTACTTGTCATGTTTTTTTTTATGATGATATCATGTGATGTAAATGTTATGGATAGTATAGAATGTATGTATGGAGTTTATGCAATGCTATGGTTTCTTTCAAATGTAAGAATGTTATGCAACTATGATTGATTCTGGAAAATGTATGAAAATGTATGGAATGTAGATGCAATAGATGAAATGATCATGAATATGTAATGAAAATGAAACGATACACATGATATGTTTTGCAGGTATTGATGAAAACAAGTACTCAGTCTTATGTCAAAAAGGATGTTTAACCCAAGATGGTGACTACTTGCGGTTCTGAGGAAACCTTCATGTGAGAGTCAGCTCTTCATGTCAAGTTTAAGTTTAGTTTAGAAGAATTGTTGAAGTGTTCAAGCAATTTGTGAGATCATGAAATCATGCAAAGTGCAAAATGACATGCAAAATGAAATGCAATCCTAAGACCTAGGACCTAGTCACTGATCATGTGTCGATTTGTTGTCATCATTGAACTTTTTAAGTAACCAGATAAATCAATACAACATCCACTAGTTAGAAACTATAGACATGAATATTTATTTGTATGTGCAAGAATCAATACAACACCCACTGGTTAGACAACCATAGACATATGAATATTGATTTTATTTTCGGAATGTCAAATTAGATATAAGCACCAAGGCACAAATGCCAGGATGACCTGAATATCATGTCCATTTTAATATAGAAATTTGTATAAGCATCAAAACATAAACATCGTGATGACCTAAATACGCCTTGCGGTACAAACACATCAACCAGTCAAGAGATCATTCTAAATCTAGTGTGAATTACCCGTAGTGACCCTTTATCGTTCCCATCCTTAGGTAAGATCATGTTTCAAAGTAGGAGTAATAAATCACTCAAAAAGACAATAGTTAGTTCAAACTTCCTTGAATTTTTTTGGGTATCAATGGTCAAGGTACTCATGGCCATCCAATTAGAGATAGAGGCTCTTACAGATGGACACCATTTCAATCCACAATTTCCAAAGTTGTTAGATGTTCACATACAAGAAGAAAACAAATAAAATATTATGCCCCAGTCATCACTCTCTAAATCCCGTAAAGGACATCATCGAAGAGCTCGAAAGGACACAATATATAGAAATCTCAATGCGAATCAGTAATCATACAAGGAGATAAAAGCATGTAAAAGCATAGATTGTTTTCCTTTGTGGTAATGTTTGATTGTGTTGTTGTAGATGCAAAATCCTTTATGGAGATAAGACTGACTGACTAACTCAAATGAAGCTTCAAAGGACTCTGACTAGATATTACATGTCTAAGATATACTAGAGGCCATAGGATATGACATTGATTTCCCCCAAGTTTGAACATTGATAGGATACAGACACTTGAGTTTATTGGTGCACAAACCGACTTATTGAAAATAGGAATGCAAAAACAAATCGAGAGATATGTACAAACTAAAGTAAGACTAAAAGCTGGGAAAGACCAAGATTGCATTGATAGATGGAGCATTTTGAAACAAGTGGTGACCATTTGCCGAGTTTTCACCATTTTGGCAGAGATTCTATTTTTTCTACCAAGGCACCTGTTTCCAGGTTTTCACCAAGGCACTTTTTTTTGTATTTTTCATTTTTTCAATTTTTTTGTTCTTTTGATATTTTTCAATTTTTTTTGTGAATCATCAAGGTGCCTATTTGCTAGGTTTTCACCAAGATGTTCATTTTTTCAGGTCTTTTTCTTATTTTTATAATTTTTTCAAGACATTTTACCACAGACTGAATGCCTTAGGCATAGAATTTATTCAAATGAAGAATGTTGACTAGTTCTTAGAGTTGTTCTCCTTCAGTCATTGAGAGTTAATAAGCTCCAGAGCCAATAGTAGCAGTGATAACAAAGGGACCCAGCCAATTGGGTTCAAACTTCCCCTTGCATTCTCTATGTGATTGATTTTTAGGATTCTTTCTCAAGACTAGATCACCAACTTGAAATTCTCTGTGTCTAACTTTCTTGTTGTAACCTCTAGACATTCTCTTCTGATATACTCTGAGATGATCATACGTTGCTTGTCTGCGCTCATCTAGTAGTTCAAGTTCTTGCAACCTAGACACTCTGTATTCATCGTCAGTTACTAAACCATGCATTTTGATTCTTAGTGATGGGATTTCAACCTCAATAGGTAGTACCACTTGAGACCCATAAACTAAAGCAAATGGTGTAGCCCCAGTGGGTATTTTGATACTTGTTCTATAGGCCTAGAGAGCTGGATTGATCATGAGATGCCAATCTCTTCCTATTTTATTAACTGTTTGGTGCAATCTTTTCAATAGATTCTTGTTTGAAGCCTCTGCTTGTCCATTCCCTTGAGGATAGTAGATTGATGACCAATGTTGTGTAATCTTGAATTTGGCACATAGATAATATAAGTCTATGTTCTTGAATTGTCCACCATTATCTGTGACTATAGAATGTGGAATACCATATCGACATGTGATGTATTTCAGAATGAACATAGAAATTTGTTTACCAGACGCTTGAGTTAAAGGAACTGCTTCTACCCATTTTGTAAAATAATCTATAGTTGTGATTATATGGGTATGTCTATTAGAAGAATGCAGATGTATGGCTCCTATAAGATCAAATGCCCATTGGTGAAAAGGCCATTGTGTAGTAAAGGGAATTAGATCTCTCCCTAGTGCATGAATTAAGTTACCATGTACTTGGCACTTTTGACAATTCTTAGCAAACTTGATTGAATCTTTATCCATTTCAGGCCAATAGTATCCATCCCTAATAAGTTTTCGAGCTAGTGTTAAACCGTTAGAGTGTGATCCACATATACCTTCATGGACTTCCTCTAATGCACATTGAGACTCTTCATATTCTAAACATCTAAGTAGTGTACCATCTAGACCTCATTTGTATAGATCGTGACCAATGATGACATACTAGGATGCATTGCGAGTAAGGTATCTCTTTTCATGGGGGTGAAAGGTATTGGGAATGATTTGGTCTTTGAGATAAGAGAATATTTTTATAGTGGGATGAATCATGACCAAAAATAGCATAGATCATGCAGGTTTTGGGGGAATCATATGCAGGATAAGATAGTGCTTCCACCAGCAACTTGTAGCGTAGCTCATGTTTGGGCTGCTGTAATAAAGTAGATAGCATCGCCATTACATCGGCAGCCTTATTCTCTATTCTAGGTATTTGCTCAAAGGTGATAGATATGAAGTATTTCTTTAGATCATCTACCATTCTCTTGTATGGAATGAGCTTTTCATCTTTCGTTTGATATACATCATTGACTTGGTGTATTACAAGTTGTGAGTCTCCATGAATGTGTAATTCTGTTACTCTCCACTCAATTGCTATCTTCATACCATTAAGAAGAGCTTCATATTTAGCAATATTGTTTTTACAAGGAAATTTGATTCTAAACACTTTTGGAATGGAGTATCCTTGAGGAGTGATAAACAAGATACCTGCTCTAGATCCATTCTATGTATAGGAGCCATCAAAGAACAATTGCCATTCTCTAGAATAAAGATTTGTGATAGAAGAATCCGAGAATTCCATTTGTATTAGAGTATCATCAAACAAAGGTGCATCTGCTAGTTGATCAACAATAGCCTATCCTTTGATAGCTTTTCTTTCAACATATTCAATGTCAAATTTACTTAAGAGCATGACCCATTTAGCTAGTCTACCTATGAGGGCAGCTTTTCTTAGTAGGTACTTTAATGGATCAATCTTAGCTACCAAATGCATGGTATGAGCCAACATATAATGTCTCAGTTTCTATGATGCAAAGATCACATCTAGACAAGCTTTCTCAATCATGGAATATTTCTTCTCGTATGCTACCAATGTTCTACTGATATAGTATACAGCTCTTTCCTTCTTGTTCTCATCATGTTGTGCAAGCAATGCCCCTAGTGATGTATATGTAGTGGAGACATATAAGATCAATGGCTTCCCTTGAATAGGAGGCATCAAAATAGGAGGATTTGATAGGTATTTCTTGATATGATTAAAATTCTTTTCACATTCCTCATTCCATGAAAAGGTCACACCTTTATGTAATGTCTTTGTGAAAGGTTGTGATATGTCTGCTAGATGAGATATGAAGCATCTAATAGATTGTACTCTCCCTTGTAATGTTCTCATTTGACTAATATTCTTGGAAGGTTGCATCTCCATGATAGCCTTGACCTTAGCTGGATCTACTTCAATTCCTTTCTTTGAAACAATGTAGCCTAAGAGCTTTCCAAAAGTGACACCAAAAGCACACTTCTTAGGGTTCAGTCTGAGACTAAACTTTTCCATTCTATCTAGTATTTTGTTCAAATCATTTAGATGTTCAGATCTTATCATAGATTTTGCTAAAGTATCATCCACATAATCCTCCATAGTTCAATACATCATGTCATAAAAAATAGATGTCATAGCTCTCTGATATGTAGCACCAGCATTCTTAAGCACAAATGGCATGACATTCCAACAGAAGGTACCCCACGCACATGTGAAAGTAGTTTTCTCTTGATCTTCTAGAGCAATTTTTATTTGGTTGTATCCAAAAAAACCATCCATCAAAGAATACATCTCAAAGCCCATAGTCATGTCCACTATCATATCAATATTAGGTAATGGAAAATCATCCTTAGGGCATGCTTTGTTTACATCTTTGAAATCTATGCACACTCTTATAGATTTGTCTAGTTTTGAAATAGGTACAATATTAGAGATCTATTCAGCATAATCAATAACATGGATAAATCTGGCTTTTAGTAGCTTCTCTAATTCAGCTTTGACCAAGAGTGCAACATGAGGATGCATCTTTCTTAATTTTTGCTTAATAGGTTTGACACCTGGAGCTATAGATAGATGGTGCATTATAAGATCAGGATCTAACCCTGGCATATCTAACTATTTCCATTCAAAATTGATCTTCTTTTCTGTTGGGAATGTTGTAAATTTTTGCTTTTCTTCTTCTGATAAGGATTGTGCTACATGGATCAACTGTGGTTCTTCTATTGTTCCCAAGTTGATAGATTGAGTGGACTCAATTAGAACTAGAGATCTGTCTTGTAAATGACTTGGAAGGACATCATGTTATCACTCAGAAAAAATTTCATGGCTTCATCTTCTTTCCCCTGGCCTTTGCAGTATTTTTCATGCCTCTGGCCTTAAACCCTAAGCAAAAATTCAAAAACTAGCCGTTGGGTGGAAAAAATTCAAAATGCCCTTGCCCTGTTCTTTTTTGTCATTACCTTTTTGGTGACTTAAATCCTTAAATTTTCATGTGTTATTTAAAGTGACCTTTTATATTGTTTGGCGGGGTCCCCTTTAATTATTTCCTAAGTCCCATCACTTAATTTTTTCTATAGTTTCGGCTTAAATTTTTCCTAGGCCTAGCTCTGACACCATCTAAATCCAATGGCAGGCATAAGTTCTCATAAGATTTGTTCGAGGCTTGCGAACTTACACCGGCCGTTGATTCCTTTTCATGATGTAATGCTTCAGACAAGTGGGTCCACTACCACATAAGCACAAGTGGCATTTCCTTATTGGTCGAGAGAAATGATGATATGGCAGGGTTGTCAGAGGGACCTATGAGCGAATGAAAAAGTGGTTTATCTGTCTGCCAGATTTTGTGACGTGGTGGTCTCTCATTTGTTGAAGTATCCTATGCTACCGGGTGGGGTCAAGCTTTTATGACGACGGCAAAGATTTAGAATCTACAGTGGGCACATGATCTCAAAGAATCTTTTGAGCCCTTGAGATTATGCGCCAGCCGTCTGATTCTCCATGTGTACAGGATGACTATTGTGGGTCCACTGATAGGTGTTACAAATGGAGCTTTCTTATTGGTTGTGTCAGTGGGACCGTTTGCCATGTGTTTTTGGAGTGTTTGCTTCTGATTGGTCCATGATGCAATATGCTGGTAGTTGTCAGTGGGACCTGGTTTCTGGCTTGTCAAAGGGTCCTAACATCTCTAGAAAATTGACGACGGGTGTAAGTTCTTAAAGAATGTGTCAAACGCATGAGATCTTCAGACAACTGTCAATTTTACCTTTTTCAGAGGTGACAAAATATGGTGGGTCCATTGCTATGTGTACACAAATGGCGTCTCCTCATTGGTCGACGTGGATGATAAAGCAGGGTGGGGATATTGTCAAAAAAGTTGGTGACGAGGATGAAATCAATGGTTGGCGTATGATCTCATGGGTAGTGTCAGAGCCATGAGATCTTGCACCCACCATTCGATTTGAAGGCTTACTGATTGTGGGTCCTATGTCAGAGATGACCGAGCATGAGCAGCAAATGGCTTGTTGACAAATGGCATAAGCAGGCCCAGGTGGGGGTCTAAAGGTCTAATAGTCCGGATAAATATGTTTAGCGGCCCGACAAAATTCAAAGGCTTCGCTCATTCATGAAGAAAGATGGTGGTGCTCCAAATTGACTGGCGATTTAGCGAACAAGTGTTCACATAATTGCTAAACTAAATGACGGAGAGATAAAGTATTCCGTGAATTGGAAAAGGTCTTCGGTCGCCAGTTCGCTAAATGTGGCTAGGGTCTTTTGTAAAAGATAAATCATAAAGCCTACGAAAAGGAAAGATCCAACGGTCAGGACTTAAAGTTGTCCTAATTTCAAATGTCGACCGCCGATTTGTTGTTGGTGCCTTGGAAATGACCGTTGTATTTCAAATTCAAATTTGCAGAGGGTTTCCAGTGATAGGAAGTACCAAAATTTATTGTTTAAGCGGTCGGATCTGGTAGAATTGGTTTTGCCGACTGTTACAGTGTGGTCTAGGGTGTTAGATGATTGTTGCTGGGGGTTCTGTTATACCATGAAGTGTGGTTTGGTGTTTGAAAAGTGTTTGCAGGTGGCTGATTTGACTGGTTTTCATGGCAATTCCTTGGTGTTTTGTACTGTTCTTGCAGATTTTGATGATTGCAAATCTGTTTGTGATTTATTTTCTCCAGGTTGTCTGTGTTTCTTCCCCTGCTAACGCTCAGTTCACTGTTGTATTTTGTATTTTGATTGGTTCCATGAAAGGTCTTTTCCTATAGATTTTCTCTTACTTCTTTGCATATAGGGTGTTCTTTCTTCCTTTGTTGGTTCAGAGAATATGATATAGATTGTAGTTGATTTGTCTTATGTATGAGGATTCAGTATATTCTTACTATTACCAAACTATCTCCATTTGAATTCTGAATTCATTAATCATACATCAAGGGTGTTTGATTTTTCTATTTGCATTTCCTATGTGTTTGCAAGTGGAGTTGTCTTCGCATAGATAACTGGTTTAGGATTATTTTTCATGTCTATATGAGCTGAGGTGTCAAAGATATGTCATGCTTGTCTTCTAATGGATGTTGGTTAATGTTTTATCTATCTATAGGTCTCTTCTAAGGGGAGGGTTAAAAACCTTTGGATGGGTGATAACATAATTGAATACACAGGTGGGTTGTTAAAGTGAGATTTAGTCATGGTGTGTGATTGATGTTAGGCATCAACATATTAAATACATTGTCTTCTTGTTTCATAGCTTTCTATTGCAATAGGGTATTTGACTCTGTGGCCCATTCGACAAGACACTGGTCTATGAGGGATGTAGGGTATCTCATGGGTCCTTTCAACCCATCTTTTAAATCATTTACATTAAGTTCCACCCTTTCCCTTTTATGTTGTTAGGATAGGTCTCTGGTTTTCATTCTCATTCTATGCAAATAGAGCTATTGCATAAGAATTGGCTTCATTGGGGTACAGGATACCTAAAAGGGTTTGAAGACTTCCACAATAATGTATCTGTAGGCCTATTGTTTATCATGAGGTATCTTGAGTGTGTAGATAAGGAAATACCAGCCTGAGTGATGTGGAGCTCAAAGAAGAAGGAGGATTCTTTTCAATCCTCATCAATTGGACTTTTTCCTTGTCAAACTTGAGTGCCTACCCTAAGAATTAAGCCCATCTATTGATTCAAGTTTGGTCCTGCAAAGAAAAGCACCAACACATCAAATATCTCATCCTTAGGTGCCTCAGAGAGGTTTTCACCTTCGGATACATCTTTTATTTTTACTTTTGTAGGTTCTGAGACTGCCACAAAGTGGTTTTCACCCTCAGAACTCCTTTTCTTTTTATTCTTATTCTTATTTTTTTTACTAAGATACTTGATGTCTGACTTTGTCATGCTAATGCTCAGTTCACTGATGGAAGTCCTCATAGGCTCAACTGCATTGAGGTAGAAAGAAAGGGCATAGTCATTTGGAAAGGTATAAATACCTTGGCTCAGATTTGTAGAGGCTTGGTTAAGAAGTTCAGGATGTTGGATAGTCAAAGTGGTGAAAGATTGGGAAAAAGTGTTTATGGATATAGATCTGTCATCATTGGTCCTGACTTGACACTCGAGTTCAAAGGTGATATTACAACTTAAGATGTTCAATTCTTGAATAGGCTCAATGTCATCATGGGAGTCCACTTCATCCATCGGTAGATCAGACTCGTTAAGTTCCTCATTTTTCTCTAGACTTACGTTGAGTTTAGGTGCATATTGGTGAATAACATCAACATGTTTTTTTGTGATAAGCTCATCTTCCTCTGGAATGGCTCCCCATTCATAGCCATTTGATTCTTCATCTATGCCGCTAGGAAATTTAAGAACATGAATAAAGTTAGGGTGGATACCCCAAGAAGGGTTACCCTCATATTCTGATTTCAATTCATACTCATGGGAATCTATTTCAAAATAACTACCACCTTCCTCTTTGTTTGTTTGATTGTCTTCAAGATTAGCTGGTTCTTGTGGTGCAACTATCTCTTGCACTATAGTAGGTTCTTGTGTTTCTACTACATTGATTCTTTTTACTGGATCATCTTTAGCTTCAAGAAGGTCTTTGAATTCTTTAGGCAAATGCTCATCAGTGGTGTCTGAATCATCACTGTCAGATTGTTTAGTTGTTTCTTCCTTTAGTTGATTTGTTGTGGATGGCTCAATCTGTTCTAAGACATGTGGGGAGTTCTTGCTAAGATAGAAAGGATTCTTCTTATATCCTAGACCTATTGTATTCTTGTTGGTTCATCCACGATGGTCAAGAGGTGACAGGAGACCTTTACCCTGTAGTCCTAGAGGTCCTTGTCCTTTATATCCCATTTTTGTGATCAATTTATCCCCTAGGCAATATGACTTAGAAGGGATCTTTGGTGTTTTAGATTCACATGTTTGAACAATTTGAGATTCAGGTTCATCTTTGTATATCCATGCAAGCACAGCTTCATCTTCTTCAAACTCTTGTTTGGACACTTGTTCTACCACAAAATTGCCTTTATATATCTCAAGAGGTTCTTTAGACTCCTTTTTAGATTATTTTAGAGTTTGTCCATAGGACTTAGGTGAGATAGGGAGAGATGTCAAAGATAACATTGGTTCTATAGTATATTCTCCCATACTATTTTCTTTGATTTTAACCTCTTTAGCAATGTCTTCCATCTTGGATGTTGAAGCAACATCTAGCTGCTTAGCGGAAGATTCTATGTTATTAGGAACAAGTTTATCAGCACTTTCTTTTAATGCAATGCAAGTTGTATATAGATCAACTGGAATCATCACTTCTACTCCTTCATAAGGAAATTTCAAACACTGATGGTACGTAGAAGGAATAGCTTTCATTTCATGTATCTAGGGTCTCCCTAGAAGGATATTGTAAGCCAAAGGTAGATCAAGAACTTGACATATAGTATCTCTAATAAATGGACCTGCTCTGATAGGTAAGACAGTTGTTCCCTTGGAAGATCTTTCTTACTCATCGTATGCTTTGATAGTTATCTTCTTTCTAGGATCAATGGCCATTTCTGAAAATCCAAATTGTGTAATCAAGCTAAAAGAACAAATGTTTAGACTAGTGCCCCCTGTATACACCTAAAAATGGTCACCTAGACTATTAGCCCCTTTTTCTAAATCATCAATTGTTTGCTCTTGATCAAATCCTTGCTCTATCATTTATTTGATTATTTTCTATGGGCTAACCATCTTATCCTAAGTCTTTATTTAATTTAAAGGAATATTTCCTCCCCTTTTATTAAATAAAAAGCCCCCACTTTTCCTCTTATCCTAAGTTGCACAAATAAAGTATTATTCTTATTTTATAAAAAGGGAAAAAGCACTTTTTGTCTCATATGGACACAAAAGTCAACTCTTATTTTCCTATTGGAGGATATTTGTGCACATGGATTGCTCCTCTTTTAAGCTCTACCGTTGATTAAATCTTTTGCCTCTTAATCTCCATGGTCCATTCCTTCTCATTTCCTTTAAAAGGAGAGCTCTCTTCTTCATTCTGGATCCTCACCTTTTTATGCTAATGTTATGCTGCATAATTTCTAGGTCACTTTGGAGCTTTTTGAAGATTTGGAGCATTCTTAGCATCTACATCTCATTCTTGCATTCTACATCTCATTCTTGCATTCTTAGCTTAGCTTCATATTTATGCTTTCTTAGATTAGCTTCATTTCTATGCTCTAGATTAGCTCACATAGATTAATTAGCTTGGGTTGTAACACTTGCATATTTCCTTTCATAGCTTAGCTTGCATTTTCATTTCTAGTTAGCATTGCATTGCATTTTCATTATTGATTCTTGAGGATATTGGCATTCTTGCCCTTGTCTTCATTGAATCTCACATTGCATGGTTTACTAACAAGGTTATAGGCTAAATAGCTCTAGCTGAGAGCATTCTTAAAACCCTTGCACTCCATGTCTAGGGAGCTATGGATCGATTTTTGAGACCTCATTCTTGAGTGTTCTTGAATGTAATGATTCATAAAAGTGTGACACATTTATAGCACACATTTTTGGCGCCCACCGTGGGGCAGAGTAGATGAGCTTTGTCTTTTAATTCTGTATTTTTCGTCAAATTTTTTGTCAATTTTTGGCTTTATTTTTGGTCTCTGGTTTTTTTGTCTCAGAGTGTCACGTGACATTTTGCCAGTGTTGTGCGAGAGTTCTTTGTATACTGGCGTGACACTTTACCAGTTAAAGTGTCACCCCCTTTGACAGAAAGTGTCGCACCCATATACAGAAAAGTGTCACACGACATTTCTGGTGACTGTACTGTCACCTATACCTGACAGTGAGGTATTTTTGAGCTATTTTAGTTATCTTGCAAGTTTTGGGTTCTCTGCTATCTTTTTGAAAATTTTGAAAAATTTTAGCATTTTCAAATCTGTGCCACTCTGGAAAATGGGCACCCATTTTTTTTGAAATTTTCACAAATGGTATCAAAAGTTTAAGTGTGATATATCATTGGAAAGGTCTTTCCAAGCCTAATCCAACCATGCTAGTTTCATTCTCATATTTTACCATTTGATTAGCTATTTTACTTGCAGATTATCTGATTTTTGATGTGCTAACCCTTGTGGGCCTAACAAGTTGTGGTTGTAGGTGCACTTGCTTGAGATATTTTGCCAAAAGAACGCATGTCAAAGAGGGCTACTAATGGTTTTGCAGGGCTACCCTAAGCATAAAAACCAAATCAAGTGCTTGTTTAATTACTTTATTTATTGAGTACGGCATATACTAGTTGTTTCATTTCATAGGAACTTAATACCTTGTTGTAGGAATTTTGAGGTGGTAGGAGAGTATGCTCTTCACCCTTGTGGTGAAACACAAATCTTGACCCATCTTTGGATTTTGAAAGCAAGGGGGTAATTAAATCTTTGCTTGGTGTGTTTGGGTGAAGTTTTTGAGATAGGGGAGTATGCTCTTCACCCTTGTGGTGAACCAAAAACCTTGAACCTCAAGAATTGATCCACTTTTTGTTTAGTTGTTAGAATCTTTTAGCGGGCCTGCTCTTGAGCAATCAAGAGGAATGACCCAAGTGGGGACAAGCTTTTTGCTGGCTCTTCCAACCCACTATAATCTCAAGGTTATCGAGGACACAAAACCTTGGTAGACATAGTACTTATCTTCGCTTGATTTGAATAACTTGTGGGATTGTGACCATGAGGAAAGCATTAAGCAAGAATGCTTAAGGTACTCTTGAGGCCGTGAGGTCCTAATCCTTTATGAGGAGCAAGAGGGGTGCTATGAATGGAAGCCCTTACTATGAACCTTTAGATAGAGGCCACCTTATTTTAGCTGCTTAGCTTCTGGTGCAAGGATTGATCCAAGTGGACTTACCCGAATCACCCCAAGACACTCACCATATGTGTTCCTTTGGTTGTGTTTTTGACACTTCCATGACAACGCCAATATCTCTTATGGGCAACACTTGGTGTGAGGCAAGGGAGCATCAAGTTGTGGGCCAATTTTCTAGGTAATGAGCCTTGACTTTCTAGGTAGTAAGTGCTTGAAGTGTTTTCATTGTGCTATACCAGTGTAAACGTTCTTAGCATTCAAACAAATGGTAGCATTCATAAGATTTTCTATTTTGATATCACAAGTGCTTTTCTTGGCAAGGTTGCTTTTGCCCTTGTTTCAAGTGTTCTATGACATGTTTGATCACCTACTATTTGCAAACTTGTCTTTTACTTGCTGTTACTGTCTGTCAAACTGAGAAATTGCACTATCTAATCTTTGAAATCGATCAAGATGCTTTAAAATTGAGATTTTTTATGTTCACTGGTCAAAGAGTCATACGACCTTGGAACAGTGTCGCGTCCTGTTCTGAGAATTGTCGCGCGACAGTTTGCTCCTGTACAACTGTCGCCCCGCTTTCCTGGAAAGTGTCACCTGGCCTTACTGGAAACTGTCACTTGGCTTAGGGCGAAGTGTCACCTCGCTAAAAACTGTCGCCTTGTTTTCCTGGAAAGTGTCGCCCAGAACCTTTTTGTTGTCTTGTTGTTGTTGCAATCTGGAGCTGCTAAACTTGCATTTTAACCTATTGTAGAGTGTCTTTTTCTATTCTTACTTGAAGCTGGTCTGTTATCTGCATGCTTAGACTTGTTCTAGACTAAAACAAATGAGCTAAAACTATTGGATTTGAGCTTAACAAATGCTACTCTTGATCACTTGTTGCATCATGGTTACCTCTCTAGCTACTTTCTTATTGAGCTTCTTGCTCGCTACTCGGCTTTAGTCAATTGATTGTTGTAAGTGCTTGAGCACTTTTGACAAGCCATCTCTCTATTGTTCTACTTTGACAAGTGATCTTTATTAGCTTTACTTATCTCAAATCTGAGAAACTTTGTCTCATTCTATTAGTCAACCAACATCTCTTTTCATGCCGGTTACAACTCGGTCTCAATTTGAGCAGGAGAGTCATCCTCTGTTCAATTATACACATTTACCCTCTCCAACTAGACACTCATGAGCACCCATTAGCAACAACAGTTCTAGTTCTAACCAATATGAGGATTCTAAGGCTACCCTGTGGTACAAAGGAGGTTTCCTCTTTTCCGCATTCAAGACCCCCAAAAACACAGATAGTGTCTCACTCACTTTGACTGAACAAGAAAAATTTCAACGCTTGCAAGAACACTTTGAGCATAAGGATAACCAAGCTCGCTTGGACAAAGAACACAATCAACAAAGGATGGTTGCTGCTAGGCACATGGCTTATAGAGAGACATTTCATGAGCAACCTGAGACTAGTAATCATGAGCATAGACCTCTTTTTATCAATGGCAACAATGGCAACAACACGCCACCAAGATCTCCTCCAAGACCCACTTTTGGTATGCCTTCACCTCCTAGACCTCCTCCCTCTCAACATGAGGTAGAGGTTGATGATGAGATTTCTAGTGAGGATCTTATGAGATTTGAACAAGATGTGGTCTCCAGATGAATGATGCATAAGCTTTTAGAGCGTAATGGCGATCAATATTTTCAATATATGACTTCTAGAGGATACAAGCTTCCTCTTGGCTATGATGTCAGACAAATTGTCCAACAAAGAGTACCAACTAAATTGGAAGTCCTTCAAGAAGAATTGCATTGGACAAATCAACGCCTTACCCAAATGGCATTAGAAAGAGAGCCTCCAAAGGTCTCTTTTGTAGAATCAATTTGTGCTCTTCCTTTTGATAAAAGTCTATACATGGTCCCGTTTCCTAGGGATATTGAGGTTCACAAATATGACAAGTATGATGGAAATGGTGATCCCCATGACCATGTGTGTCACTTTTATGCTCTTAGCATGGACTTCCTTCATGAAGACACATGTTTGCTACGATTATTCCCTCGAAGCTTAAGGGGACAAGCTTTGGAATGGTTTGCAAAATTGACAACACCTCTTAAGACTTTTGATGAGTTAGCTATGTGCTTCACACAACACTACTCATACAATATCCAACAGCCTATCACCATGATAGATCTTGGTGCTTTGAGACAAAACCAAGGAGAATTATTTGCTACTTATTTGCAATGTTGGAGGTCATTGTATTCTCGATATCCTCGTCAGCTACCCGAAAGGGAAAAGATTGATATTTTTGTCAACACTCTTGTGCCTAAGTTGTATTATGATATAAGGAAACAACTGTTCTCCTCTTTCAATGACATGGTTGAAAGTGCGTATCGGATTGAGGATGTAGCTATAAGAAAAGGGGATATTGTTATTAATAAAGATGCTAAAGGCAATGGCAAAGACAAGAACAAACCTTGGAATAAAAACAAGTATGTTGTCAATGATGGGGTTGTAGATGCCCCTAAAGCTAAAGAGCCTACTTTCAATCTCTCTAACGCTATCTATGTAGCAAAACAACAAGAAGCTACCAACGCTCACGGTGCTCCTAAACCTCAATATGTAGATAAGCCTAAGAAGTCATTTCGAAAGAGAATCTATACCAAGTTGGCAGAACCTTACGATGTGATCCTTAAGACTTTGGTTGACAATGGATATCTTACACTTCTTGATAAACCTGGTAACTGGGATCCGATAAGTAAGCCTGATTGGTGGAGAGAGGATCATTGCTGCCATTATCATAGAAACAAGGGACATCTGACAGACAATTTTTTTAAGCTTAGGGATGATATTCAAGACCTCATTGATAACAACACAATCTCCACTGATGGCTTAACTAAAAATTTTGATCACACAGCTTTCAAAGATCCTCTACCTAAGCATGACAAGGGGGAAACCTCTCAAGCACATAAGAAGAAGCATGATGCTAAGATCAATTACACGTATCCTTCTGATACACCTGTGATCAACATGGTAGAGCCTGTTGAAAATGTTCTTATGGTGAGATCTCAAGATGATAATAACACCAATCATGGTAAGCCAAAGTTAGTCTTGCAAACACATGGTAGTTCATCTTCCCGAAGTGAGACATTGAATGTTGTTACTAGGGGGCAAGCCAAGATTATCCTTAAAACTGCACAAAATCCCAAGCAAGCTTTGCCTTCCAAACAAGCGGCTCCTTCAGCCACCCCTAGCTATGATCTTGTCCAACATTTGCAAAAGACACCAGCATAGATATCTATCCTTGAGTTGCTTCAGTTATCCCCTTCGCATAGAGAAATTTTTGATGAGGCTCTACGTACAACACATGTTCCCAATGACATTGATCTAGATCAATTCCAGGCTATGGTCAACCACATTTCATCTCTGCTATCTCTCTCCTTTTTTGCAAAAGATGACATATCTATTGCTCACCCTCATAATCTAGCTTTACACATTGAAGTTCTAGTCTACAATACCCAAGTCTGCCGAGTCCTGATAGACAATGGTGTAGGGTTAAATATTGTTTCTTTCAATGTCATACAACAATTGGGTTTGTCAGAATTTGCTGTAGATTCTAAAAGAAGATTACTATAAAAGCTTATGATGAAGTGGAAAGATCTTCCAAAGGTCTTGTCACGTTGCCTATCTGAGTGGGCCCCATCATGAAAGATATTAGCTTCCAAGTATTGGACATCCCACTCGCATATAACATTCTTTTGGGTCATCCTTGGCTCCATGACATGCAGGCTGTTCCTTCCACTTATCATCAGTGCATCAAATTTCCATACAATGGCACTGAAGTTGTGATTCTTGGAGACCATACTATAGCTATTAATGCTCTTGTTGCTGCTAAAAAATTTGTTCATCATAATGAACCTACTGTTGATCCTAGTACGTCTCTAGCTACTGTTGAGAAATCACTTAAGATGATGAGCCTTGGTATGGGTGAATATACGCTGGGTTCCTTTGCTTCTATACCTATTTCTCCTAGGTCATATGGGAAACCTTCTGATAACATGAAGCCTTCCACTTCTGCTATGGTGATCTTTGATACTTTTGTTCCTTCATCTGTTCCTTTAGAAGTAGAAAGAGAAGAACAAGCTGTTCAAGAGTGGATCTATAAAGAGGATTCTAGAAATACTCCCATGCTCAGTAATTTAGACACGGATACAGATGAGTCACCACTACACACTATGGCTCAAATGGGAGATGATCTTCCTTCTACTTCACTTCTTTGGGGAGAAGAATGTATATCTACTGATGATATGGCTAAGGCCTCTATGTCTAGAACCTATGTGCCTAAAGAATCATTGCACTATGATAGGCAACGTCGCAACATTGCACAACTGCTACAAAGAGGTGATCTCTCACATAATGACATGAGTATCTCTACTTCTCGGCATCTCAAGCCTCTTCCAAAAGATTCTTCCATGACAAATATGGATGTTGATGTAGTTTATACCTCTCGTAACCCACCTGACGTAGTTGATGAGTCTCGTGCAGGGTTGAATGAGTTTGTTCCCCGTATTGCCTTAGTAGACTACGTTGGTCCTTCTATGACAACTCTAGATCTAGCTACTTTTGGAGCTTACCCTATAGGCTTGACCTCTCTTGTCACTAGAGATGATATCCCTCACATAAATGCTATTGAACCAGTCACTTCATTTCATCTCGCATCAACACCTATTACTTCTTCCACCAGTGAACTAGCAACAAAAAAGGTTGAATTAGCAATCAAGTATCACAGTCATCAAGTCAAAAGAAAAGAGCAATGGTCAGATGGTGAAAACCACACTGTGGCGGTATCCAAACCTAAGAAAAGTAAAAATCAAAATATGCTCAAAAATAATGAGTCTCAAATAAAAGATGACAAGCTGATTCTCTACAAAGAAATGGTGAAATTCTTCAAGCATGATCTCATATCTGTTACACTTCAGCCCACTCCTAGAGCTGAGAACAAAGTTTCTAATGCCTTGGTTACTTCAACATCCATCTTACAAATGAAAAAGCATAAATCTCGCTTCAAGTTCCTAGTGGACGAATTATGCTATCCTACTCACAAATATTACAATCCTACCATCTTTTCATATCTTCCACCTCATATCCCTCCTGAAAATCCACCACTCCATTCTTCATGCCATCCCTTACACTTTGCCTTTGTCTCTGGTGACTTGTATAGGAAGGGTCTAGACAGAACTCTCCTTAAGTGTCTAGAAATAGAGGAGTCAGAAAAAGTGCTAGCTGAAATCCACGATGGCATATGTGGATCACATTCTAACGATCCTCCGCTAGCTCAGACATTGCTTAGGGTTGGTTATTATTGGTCAAACTAGTTGAGAGCTCTTATCGTCATAGCTGCAGCATTTGGGCCTGGGGCCTATCAGTTCTCTACATCAAAGGAAATAGATTCTTGATGCCCGTTTCTGTCTGGGGCATTCTTTGTACATACTTTATGATCCTAAAAAAACTCCAAAAAAATTCATATATGATGCTGAAAAAAAAAAAAAAACTATTAAAAAAAAAAAAAAAAAAAAAAATTGAAAAAGTGCCTTGGTGAAAACCTGGAAATAGGCACCTTGGTAGCAAAAATACAAAAAAAACTTATAAAAAGTCCTAAAAAATTGCAATAAATCTATCAAGTGGTGAAAACCTAGAAATAGGCACTGCTTGAGACCCTTGCACCTATGTCTATCAATCTTGCGTGGCGCTCATTCGCTCCACTTCTCGCTTTGCCTCTCCTAGCCTGGAATTGACTCTTGTCTTAGTCTAGGGGGCATCTTTTGTTCTAGCTTATCTTGGGTCTCTTTGTGCATCTGGGTTTCTTAGACACCTCACAAATAGTGTTTTTCAACACCACCCCAATAGTTTTTTTCAACACTACTCTTGCATCGAGTGTTTCTCAACACTTATCAGATATCCTACCTGTAGTTTAGATGATGCGATATTTCTCACTGGCAGATGTGATACTCAAAGTTTGACTCTATGACCTACACACACACACTTACTGAGATTTGTTGACTTTATTTTTCTTTGTGTGTTGTCTATGAGGATTTCTTTGATGAGTGTTTTCTCCTTGAGAAGTTTTCAATGATGCATAGCTAGAAGATTGAGGGAATGAGAACATGTTTTATTGCTTTTTCTGCTTGTGGGTATATTTTGTTGGTCCTAACTGTCATGAGAATTTATGTTGGTCTTACTTGACACATTGGGATCTACAAGGTATTATCCTTGACTATTTTGCGAGTGCATGCTTATAGTCAGCTTGACTTTCTTGTGTCTTGATGCGAGCATAATCTTGTTATATCAAACTTAGGTAATCTCACTGCACTAGTCATCTTGACCTACATGTCTCTGATGCCTAGGTGGGATTCCCACATTTCTATCTGATATAGATCATATTCAGATCCACATAGTTATGCTAGTGTGTATTGTATGATCTTGCGATGCTACCAATAACGCTCGATGATGAATATTAGATGTCTATTGGCATTGTGACCTTGCAAGTAAACCACTTTTCATGTAGTTTGCATTCTTAAGTTCATGTTAGTTTAGTTTTGCATCTTGCATATGGAGAGAGCTCTCCTTTCATATTACGTGGACTTGTTAATCAATTGCGCTCACCTTTCACTTCTTCCTGATCATGTCTTTCACTTCTTGTCTTTCATATCCCATCATTTTCCTTTCATTTCAGGATCAAAACCAAAATCTGAGTTCACCTTGATCATCCAAATCATCTTTCTCCTTCCGTGCAGTCGGCTAACCTTTTGAGGCCTGATCCTTCCATCTTCACTGGGGCATTCTTCACCTCTTCACCCCCATCTCTTTCAAACTTCTAGTCTTTCATTCACTTTCAAATCCCAAGTTCAACTCCTCTCTCCATGGTGTTTATGGGTTGAGGGACCGATAGGTTCGTGCCCCGTGTCCCATGTGTGGGGCATATCTTCACTACTTGATGGTTATTCTATTCTCTTTCTTTGATTATGATTTCTAGTGATTTGATCATGTTGTTCTTGCTTCTACATTCCCTCTACCAGATTTCTCTTTCGATCCCGAGGGGGCAGACACATCATATGTTATTGGCTATCTCTTTCCTAAGTGTTCAGTACTGCCGCTACCAGGCTGACCATGCAGGATTTGCTATCTCTCTACACTTCATTCTTTGGAGTCAGATCACTATCTACTTGCCTTCTTAGCTATCTGCTTGCCTTCTTGGCTGATCTATTCTTTGACATAATGTGTTCCCAGATCGATCACACATTAGTCAAAGAGGGGAAAATGTATACACCTAAAAATGGGCACCTAGACTATTAGCCCCTTTTGCTAAATCATCAATTGCTTACTCTTGATCAAATCCTAGCTCTATCATTTATTTGATTATTTTCTATGGGCTAACCATCTTATCCTAAATCTTTATTTAATTAAAAAAAATATTTCCTCCCCTTTTATTAAATAAAAAGCCCCCACTTTTCCTCTTATCCTAAGTTGCACAAATAAAGCATTATTCTTATTTTATAAAAAGGGAAAAAGCACTTTTTGTCTCATATGGACACAAAAGTCAACTCTTATTTTCCTATTGGAGGATACTTGTGCACATGGATTGCTCCTCTTTTAAGCTCTACCATTGATTAAATATTTTTCCTCTTAATCTCCATGGTTCATTCCTTCTCATTTCCTTTAAAAGGAGAGCTCTCTTCTTCATTCTGGATCCTCAACTTTTTATGCTAATGTTATGCTGTAGGATTTCTAAGTCACTTTGAAGCTTTTTGAAGATTTAGAGCATTCTTAGCATCTACATCTCATTCTTGCATTCTACATCTCATTCTTGCATTCTTAGCTTAGCTTCATATTTATGCTTTCTTAGATTAGCTTCATTTCTATGCTCTAGATTAGCTCACATAGATTAATTAGCTTGGGTTGTAACACTTGCATATTTCCTTTCATAGCTTAGCTTGCATTTTCATTTTTAGTTAGCATTGCATTGCATTTTCATTCTTGATTCTTGAGGATATTGGTATTCTTTCCCTTGTCTTCATTGAATCTCCCATTGCATGGTTTACTAACAAGGTTATAGGCTAAATAGCTCTAGTTGAGAGCATTCTTAAAACCCTTGCACTCCATACCTAGGGAGTTATGGATCAATTTTTGAGACCTCATTCTTGAGTGTTCTTGAATGTAATGATTCATAGAAGTGTGACACATTTATAGCACACACCCCCATCTATCAACACATGTTTGACATGATAGATTTGGATCAAGACTTCAATATGAAAGGGTTGGTTATGCAGATGACTCAAGGAGTTATCATCTTCCTCTAAAAATGAAATATATTGTGGAGACGTAAGATGACCAACCATAGCCTGGAATCTATCCAAATCAAGGTTATCAAGAACATTGGATCTGAGAGAAGCTTTGTCTAGAATGGCTCTATGAGATGGCGATATCCGAAGCAACTCAAACATGGAGATTTTTGCATTTGTATGCTGGAGTTTTTGGACAATACTGTATGATGTAGGCCTTGTGTCTTTAGGATTTGAAGCTTTAGATGTAGCCTTTTATTTAGAAGCAGATGAAAGATTGAAAAGCATCTTAGGGACATTGGATGAATCTAATATTTGTCCTTGCAGATGCGCCTGAGCTTGTGATCGAGTAACTGCATTAGCTGATTGATTTGCTCTATCTTTTCTTACAATTGTGATGACATTACAACA
This sequence comes from Chamaecyparis obtusa, assembly GCA_027943335.1. NCBI lineage: Eukaryota > Viridiplantae > Streptophyta > Pinopsida > Cupressales > Cupressaceae > Chamaecyparis > Chamaecyparis obtusa. Next base: position 193,394 of record BSBK01002614.1, on the reverse strand, counting down.
CTCAAATAGACCTGGTTCAACCATATTGATAACAGCATTGTTCCCAGAGTAGGCATAATTGACTTTAGCACTCATATTAGGCTGAGAAGAAGAATCTTCTTTACCATGTTTCAAAAATGGTTTTGTGAATGTTGTATGATCATTATTACTCTTATGATTGTCAATCATGATTTCTCCATTATCAATTTTTTCTTTTATGATGTGCTTCAAGCGAATGCAGTTATTAGTCTTATGATGGAAGTCACAAAAATCACTCTCTCTCCACAATTTCAGTTTAGGTTCAAGATCAAAGACTTTTATCTCAGGCAAGTAGATGATTTTGTTAGCCAATACAGTTTTCATGGCAGATTCCAAGGATTCACCAAGAGGAGTGAATTCGCGGTTAGGATCTGTAGCCCAAGGTTTATAATTAGATGACTTCTTGGGCTCTGTTGTTTTAGCTTCGAAAGCTTTGATGGCTTGGGTGCCAACAATGAGATTGAAAGTGGGTGCCTTAGATGGGGTAGGGATATTATCAACAACATCATCAATGACAACACCCTTATTCTTATTCCACTTATTTTTCTTGTCCTTAGAACTAGATCTAGATTCATACTTGTCCTTTTGAAGTGTGCTATCTCCTTTTTTCACAAGTACTTTCTCAATTTTGATCACATTATCTACCATATTATCAAAGGATGTATGATTCTACATTTGTAAAGGGTAGTTGATTTCTGGAACAAGATTATTGATGAAGATTTCCAATTTCTTGGTTTCTGGAATGGGTTGAGCATATAGAGAAAATTTCTTCCTCCATCTCTTGAGAAATGTCAGGAATGGTTCTCCTGGATATTGTTTTAGATTGCAGATTTCAATCATGGTGAGTGGATGCTAGATATTGTAGGAGTATTGTTGATAGAATAGTTTGATTAACTTCTCAAAAGTTTTTATAGTTGGAGGCATTCTAGAGAACCAATGAATGGCTGCTCCTCCCGGAGATCGAGGGAAGAGACGCATTAAGTAGGTCATTTCGTGCATGAACTCCATAGATTGAGTACATAATTCTCTGACATGATCTTGAGGATCAGAGTTTTCATCATACTTATCATATTTAGGCATTTCCACTCTTTTAGGGAATGGTGGCATGTACAAGTCTTTATCGAATGGAAAAGGGCATAGAGCCTCCATGGAAAACTCTTTAGGTTCCTTTTCTTTCTCTAGTTTGTTGAGCTTGACTTGCCTGGCATGCATCTGTTTCATTATAGTTGTGATAAGGGTTTCTTCCTCATGCATGATGATATTTTCAACATTAAAGTTTTGAGGAAGTCTAGCTCCTTGATGAGCTAACTCTAGAAAGTATGCCTTTCTATCTTCTTTCAAGAAATGCCTCATCATTTTCTTGAAGTCAGCATCATTTTGATATTGAGCAATTTCAGAAGGTGTAGGTTCTTGGTCCATACCATGTTGAGAGTGAGGTCTTTGAGACCCATGATGTATCCCCCTGTGAGACATGTTAGGAGTTTTAGGACTCCCTGGAATAGATTGATGTAGAGATTGTTGAGTACCTCCATGAGTTGATGGAGGGGGTATGTAACCATTTTTTAATCAAAAATTGCCAAGACCGTTGTCTTTGTAAAGACCTAAATTGTAGATTTGCTCAAAAGTTAGACCTATGTGAGTAGACAAAGGAAAAGTATGAGATGCTTCTCCAGATTTCTTGTGTGATGAAGCTCTAGTTTCCACCATTAACCTTGGGCGAAGCAAAAAAGCAAGATGGAGACAACTGAAGAATGACCTGATTCAAGAAGATCGAATAATGCAACCTTATTAAGATTGGATTGATTGAAGATTAGATCAGACGTAAATGAAGGATAATGTGCCATAGTAGTATGGGTAGACACCCAATAGATGGCGAGCACTAGCTCACAACACTTAGCCATTTTGTATGAAGACTGAATTTGAAGATAATTTTGACAAGGTTTTGACACAAGATGAAAAAGACTCAAATCGATAAATCAGAAGGCTAAATTAGACTCAAGAGACCACTTTAAGTAAATGATCAAATTCTTTCTAGTTTCTACCATTTTCCTGACACAGTGAATGTTTTGACAGAATCTGGAAATAGGCTTTAAAAGCTAGATTCCTAACAAATTTGACTAATCTCTAACAACTTTTTGAAAATTCTCAAATGAGTTTCTGAAGGCTCGTACAACACTAGGTATGCTCTCAAATGATAATTGACAAGACTCGTATGACAATTACTGCCAAGTATAATGTTGTTTTGATTTCTGGTGACAACACTCGTACAACACAGTACTAGATACCGTACGATAATACAGGGGTTATAAAATGACTTTTGCTAAAGACTTGTATGACAATCTGAGACTTTGGGATGACTTTTGAGTCCAGAGAGGAATTTCACTTCGATTTTGCAATTTTTGGGTTTTCGTTCAGATTGTTTGCAAAATGGTCTGTTTAGATTTGAAGATTATTTTGGGATCATTTATTTCCAATAACCAAATAGATAAACAAGCACGCAGAACAGCAAGCAAGTGATTTCAAGAATGTTTGAAAATAATGAACAGGGGACAAAGCAACCCTGTGCATGAACAATCAAGTGACTAAATGTGCTAATCCCTAGAAGTGCTAATTGTGTATATTTCAAAAACAAATTTCAATAACACACATATTCCTAGAAAATGAAAAATTTGGCCTCACTAGGGTTTGTAGTAATGGTCTGACTCTACAACTTTTATGATCTCAAGAGAGCGAACTCCAATCCATGCACATCGGGGTTTTGACACAGTCTGAGAATTTAATCAATCAGGATCTGCTAGGGAGATCTGATAGCCCAACAAGAGACCACACCTATGAAGATTTCCTCCACAAGGACATTTATATAGCGACTATTGCTACCACGGTGAAAATGGCTATTACCGCTTGAGATTCCATCCACATGGTTGACCCAATTAAGGGAATGTCCACTACGGTTAACCCTCTCTAAAGGTGACTCACAAAAGATACCACATGGAGACTGGTTCCAAATTCAAGGATCTGAGTTTCTGATACTACCCAAAAAGGGAGCAGAGCATACTCCTCTAGCCTTTTCACTTTTAACCAAAACAAAGAAGATAGATTAATCTGACACGCTAAGACCAAAATTATCTCACAAAGATCTATGATGTCAACTGCTTATGATCTATCAACCTCTCCAGAGAGAGAATGTATCAATCAAAAGTTGAAGATGCACAAATCTAGTAGAATGCAAGACAATCTCAGTACCTTCCCTACCTACAAGGGGATCCTTCATCAAGAAGAGCTTCACATGCATGAATAAGCAAAAGAATCCCACTCTCTCGAGATCATCCACAAATAGTGTTCATAGGGCCTATTTACTATGTGTAACAGATATGCAGAAAGCAAATCTATGTTCCTTTGTATAGCCCCAAAACTGAAGTGTGAATTATGAAAGTTGTAAAGGCACTCAAGCTTGACACAAGAGAGTTCTTTTTATGTCCAAATCATAGTGTTATCAAATCGTAGTAGAATATCTGAATTCCTTACAACACGCTTAATAGATTTTACCTGTTTTAGCAATTTAGGTGTGCTTTTCCCAATCAGACTCAGTAAACATCAGTCAAAATAGAAGATCTCAATTGGTGGGGTTAGCTGTTAGTCCAAATTTGAGAATCAAATCTGAAAAACTACCTAAAATTCTGAAGCGACAATTGAATCCTGGCACTAAAACTCATACGATAGTGGGTTACCTTCTCGATGATAGTCTGGAAACTTGTACAACAATGGGTATCTTCTCATACAACAATCAAGCTCCCAAATGATAATGTATAGCTTCTGATATGAGTCTAATAGAATCACTTATCATACAATAGTGGGGTCTTCCTGGTATGACTTTCTGACAAAAGTCGTATGAAAAATGTATGGACAGAAAATAAAAGATCGCATTTTTAATCAGAAATTGATAGAAGTCAAATGGAAACCCATTTCAAGGCCCCACGGTGGATGGCAGGAATGTGTGTGTGAATTTTGTACCTAGTTGTAGACACAATGCTTCAGTAAAACATTAGCGGTTAGCAAAAACCAAAATCTGCAAGTAATTGAAACTATGCTAACCAAGCGATTTACTGCCTTCTAGTAGGTGCAAGTATGATGTTCTCAGATTGAAATCAAGATCAATGACAATGCAACACCTAAACAAAAGATTTGAATACAAAAGAATGAAAGACTATATAAATGTAGATTATTCTATGTTTTTGTATTTTTTGTGCAATAATATGAAAGTTGTATGAATCTGAGCTATATGAATGAAATTAAATGCAGATTTAATCTATAAAAAATTCTATGAATGATATGAAAATCTATGATATGAAACTATGCAAAAAATATGATCAACTATGAAAGATCTCACAAATCGCCTATTGCAAGTGCTTAATCCTTCAATCGCCAATTCGCTAGAGTAATTATGCAAATTTGAGTGTTGATAATTATGAAGAGTTGAGCCTTGATTTTATAGAAATCCAGGGCTTGAGGATGCAAGAGAAAAGCCATAAATCACTCTTGATAAACTTAGGTTGATTTTTGAGTTATCAAGAAATTAGAGATAATTAACTCACAAAATCATGCAAAAGTAGTGTTTAACTCAAAATAGAGTTCAGATCAAAGTTCAACTCATCATCAGATGTTGAGTTTCAATTTTAAAATTGATTGTTAATTTCTAGTTGCTTTCTTTTTTGATTGTCCATGATTTAATTATAAATTAATTTAAAAATAAAGTTATTATTCTCAACTTAATTGATTTTTGAATTAAAACAATTGATTTATGGGTTAATCAATTATTAAATCAAACTTTTATCCAAAACTATATTATTAAATATTGACAACTAACATTAATTAATTAAATAAGAATTTAATCAATCAGTCATGAGGTTTTAGATTTATTGTCGAAATTAAATAATATAATTTAGGAATAAATTTAATTAAATAATTAAGTGGCAGTATTAAATCTAATTAATTAAATATTCAGAATATTCAATTAATTAAACTTTAGGATAAATAAGATTTATCACCAAATAATTATTAAATCAAATATAATTAGGATAAATAAGAATATTCAAGGAATATTCTCCGATGCAGAATTTAGAATAAAATCAATTAGGATTTGATAATGTGCAGATGTGCCTTAGGTTAGGACTTTGATGTTGATTTCATTCGATTTGAAGATGTAGGAGGTTAATGAACCTATAGCCCATTTTTGGGGTATTACAATACTTATCTTGATTGAAATGTGCTCTCTTAGAAGAGTGAATCTTCTCAATTTCCTATCTTTTTCATCATTAAGAATCCTTATTTCATCATTCATTTTGTTTATTATTTTCTCAATATCCAGTATCTTTACATTAGGGTTGGCTAACAAATTTACCTCTATTTGAATTTCAGTCTCCTTTGCTCTAATCTTCTCAGTCATTTCTGATACATGATTTTTTGCATTTATACATTGTATATACAAAGCTTTTCCTCTGTCCAAATACCTTCTCAAGTCTTTTATGCACACATCCAAATTATTGATATCATTTCTGATATTTTGACTTATATCAAGAAACATTTTAGCCTCATAGGCTTCATGAGCCTTCAATGTAGCTATATCTGACAAATTAGTGAATTCATTGTCAAATGTCTTCATCACTTCTCTGGCTTTTATCTATGGATCTACCTCTGTTATCTGATTAGTCACAACACTCTGTGACTTCTTTGTTATTGTTCAGGCTTAGAATTGTTACCTTACATCAGGCATTAAGGCTAACAACAATTCTATCCCGATAATGGAAACCTCTCCTAGTTGTGGGTAGACTATGAATGAAGAGGAATCTCTAGATTCTAGGCCGGTTCCTATAAATTATGGAATATCACTTTCCTGATCTGCAAATTGTTGGGAAAAAGGAAAAGAATACTATAACTAAAAATGATTAGGGTGATACACCAATGAATAATTCAGACTTCTCAAAAAGATGAATTTCAATCCTGACTCATAAACGAATACTTTAACAATCTAAATCATTGTTCAACGTATAGGTTAACAAACTCATGCTATCAGGGTTCTACCACAAATAGCTTAGAGAATTAACAACATACATTTCTCATGCAAGGCTTAGGGGCAGCTAATTTTCTTGAGAAGGAACAGAATTTCATTCATTTCCTTCAGATAATAACCAATTTAACACTTGCTAGAAAAGATGAAACAGGATTCGATATTGAAAAAACAAGTACACAAAATGGGAGTCAAAGAATCTAGTTCATTTCCTCAAAAATCTGACAAGATGATTACAAAAATGGCCTTCAAAGCACCTAGGAATGATATGTTCACTAAAATGCCCTCTCTCCAAAATCTGCAACCCCCAATTGATCATCAAAAATCAATTTTATAATCAGCTCTAGCCTCCAACTCCAAAATCTAAGCTCCTCAATCTTAGCCTAAAAGTGTGCCTTCAAATATGTCACTACATTGAGTTCCTCAAACATGCCTCTCTTCCTAAATTTTTGGCCTAAAAATATAAGGAATTAATCCTTTTACAAATAAAATATGCCAAAAACTATACAAGGGATTAATATTAAATAAAACTTAATACTAATTGCACAACCCCTAAACCCTAACTCTTATTTCCTAACTTAGATAAAAATCTAAGTGCGAACTATTGCAAAGTGGAGAAATCGACATGACCCTCAATCCACTTGCAATTCTTTTGAAAGAACCAATGAGGATAAGCATGAAAGGTGGCATGTTCAATTTTTGAGGCTAGAGCTGGCACTGTCATGCATTGAATGCCCTCTCTTCTTGGCGGACTCCAAAATAGTTATTCCATTTTCTTGACATTTGTGTTTGTTCTCTTGAAGCTTCTTGAAGAAAACTCAAGGAAATGAAACCCTAAGCTTCTTGTAACTATGAAGGAGCTCGGCTTTGACTGTGATAAACTTTGACTGTTGTTGGAGTCGAGCCTTCATCTGCTACTTCTTTGTGTGCATCTTTGATAGAACTCGGCATTTCTCCATCTTTCCATCAGTGAACTGTATGTTATCTTTGAATTCCCTATTGATTCTTTTGCAGTGGAATACAAAGAATAAGCATGTGTTTCTCCTTGTTAACTGTTTGTTCTACTATTGCTTTTGATATACTCATAGTTAATGAGTTATAGTTGTATCTTTGTTTTCAACAGTCAAACTTGTTGTTTCATTCCTTTACTTTGCATTACTGAAGGTTCTCTTTTATTGAACTCGAGCCTATATCATGCTTTATGGCATCCATTGTTGTTGCGTCTCTGTTTGAACTATTCCTTATCTTTCATCTTCTTCTACTATGGCTTCTCACCGTGGCTTCATGGCTTCATGCATTATATTTGTTGTTCCCCATTTTTATATGGGTTTGATTCAATATAGCTTCATGCATTACTGAAGGTTCTCTTTTGTTGAACTCGTTGTTGATTCTTTGTTATTTTGTACATGCGGGTTCAAAAGTTTTATGAACCCAAACTTTGTTCACTAAAGTTCACATGCCATATGCGGTACTCACTATTGTTTATCTTACCATACTATGACTATTATCATGTCGTGAGTTCACCATGATGTGATTGTTTATCACTCGAGATGGGTTTATGACTTACCATCATCTGCATGCTTGAAGTGTCGTTGCCTTCATTGATATTCTCTGTGCCTTTATTTTGAACTCACTGTTGTTATAGACCGAGGCTTTAATTCACCCAACAATCATTGTTGGTAATGATGACTGGTGTCTACCCGCGAGCTAGGTTTATAACTTGGCATTCACTGTTATTGTATCTATTGTTTGCCATTCTCTGTTGAACTTTCTTTGAGCTCATTTTTAGTATAAACCATGGCTAACATTTGATTCCAACAGTCACTGTTGGTATAAACCACGGCTTTCATTGTGACCAATGATGTCAATCTCCATTTTTTTACTATTACTAATAATGTCAACTACATTATTAGTAATAGTCAAACATTCGATCTCCTTTTGCTATATGGGTTCGAAAGTTACTTGCTTATAAAACAATAACAGTCACTGTTTTACTGTTGTCATTTCATTATTCTTTTGAAACCATGATAGTTGCTGGTTTATAAACAAGTTCAACAGTTACTTAAAAGGAAAATAATCCCTTTACATCTTAATAACTGGAATACCAATAAGCAATTTGTAGTCATTTTCTAAAATTGTCATAGCAACACACTTCTCAATTGATGAAACTTTGAATTCTTGTCAACTGCATCTTTATCAATTTTAGCATCAGCCTCAGCATATTCTATGATAACATAGAGCACCCAAATTATTGACTCTCTTTTGTTGACATGAATAAAACCTTGTGTAATTAATAGCTATAAACATGATGAGTTGATGAACTCTCTACTTTACAATTCATACATGATGAGTTCGGCTATGCTAAACAGTTGCTCCAAGGAACCATGAAAACACCTCTTAATGACTCACTAAAGTTACAAGGTTATGAGTGAAAGATATTTTAAAGATATAATCTATTAAAACACAAAACCATTACATCTTCCACTCATAACCTTCGCAAACCTTAGAAGGTGATTATGAATGAGAGATGCTCAACACACTTTCTTATTTCCACAGTAGATAAGTACTCTATCCTTTATGATATTCTTCTGCTGGTTAAACATACTCTATTCCAGTTTGTACATATTTTTCATTTATGTTCAACTTGCATCCTATAGCTTTGTCCACTGTAAATAATTCACATTGATGTTGAATCTGCACTTAACATGATAAGTACAACAAGATGAAAATGTTTATTTACTATTAATGAAGTTCGAGCACGGGCTCGTGACATCCAAAAAAATCAAAATGTTTAACTAATGAGGTTCAAACACAGATTCATGACACTCAATAAAAAAAAACTGTAAACACTTTATGATTTTATAGCTTAATCTTGAAGCACTCTTTTGTATTCAGCAACAAACATGTTTATGATTTGAAAATATACTTATGAATAGTAAGGACATATTTGTACCAGTATTTATGCAGCACCATTTGTATTTTAAACTGGAAAGTTGGCAATAGTTGGCATTTCTTGTAGCATTCTTTTGTACTCAAACCAGCTCAATCCACATCTTTGACAATAACTAAATATGAACACCAGTTAGCTGTTATCTGCAAGATAATCTGTTAAGCTCTCAAATAACATCATTATGAAATACATTATCTGAAAAAGGTTTCTCAGTTTGGAAACATACTAAGTCCCTTTAATTTAGACACCTGGTTAATAAAAAGGACAACATACACCACAATGATCATTAGTAGTAAAAGGTTTCATGTATGAAACAAGTCCCTTTAACACTACCTTGCAATGAGTGTCAGTGTACATTTCCTTATTTTGTTTAATTTTCCAGATTGATGCAATATTGAAAAATTGATTGCTACAGTATGTTATTTGATTCTCATGTATTGCTTAGATCCATCAGGATTGAATCATTTTCCTTTCTTTCATGCAGATGGAGACCTTGAAGACTTAGATGCAGATGGAGACTCAGAAGATGGAGACCTAAATGCAAATGAGGACCTAAAGATGAAGACCTAAATGCAGATACATAGCAAACAACCAGCAAACTCAAAGACAAGACAAGGCAATGCATGGGACCCCTATTCCATACTTCAATCTTTTTTTTTCAATTTTGCAATGTACTCTAAATATTGAATTGAAATATGAGACAAGAAAGGACATTTGTATACTACATTCAGTATGAATGCACAATGTAATGATCATTGATAAATTTTGAATTTTGCAATACTTGATCAATACTTAGAGTACAATAATGACATCTAGAATGAATGCAATAACAACATGTAAATTAACAAAACCTGAAAGGTAGTGTCAATTAGACAAACAAATGAAACCTTTTCCTAGTTATGCTTATTGTATTGTATGTTGTATTTTTGAGTAACAATTACTTCCTGGAATAATCCTTCAAGGCTTTTCACCTTCTTATTCTTTCCAATCATCTTGTTCAAGGATGAGATCAACTCCATTTGATCATCATTGTCATGCCCCAATCTTCTTTTGGCTTGGTTTCTAATTCTACAACTTCATATAGTTCTTTTAGTGTGAATTCATGTCTTGGTTCAGATTTATTTATGTCCAGACTCTTTTGATTGTGATTTGGATTATAGCTTTGTCTAGATATCGATCTATATCTCTGACAGTATATGGACATTTAACTTGGCAGGTAGTTGTTAATATTTTGTTAGATTATGGTGTTGGATTTATTTCTTTTAATAAAGACAGTTGCATATTCTGACTTTTCTGAACTATCAGTTTTCTCTGTTACTTTTAGGTACTTTGGAAATTTGTGTTATTACAGGAGGTGATTATTTATAAGGTTAAAAACAAAACTCATTCCTTTAATGAGAAGAGGAATTCCTATGCTGCAATTAAGATTTCATTAATGGAATTTTCGATGTTAAGTGAGTCTGTATTTGTTAAGGAAAATATTATTAGTTATATGGTTAATGTTAGTTGTTGAAATAATTTTATTATGATGATGTTAATTGTTATATGGAATTGAATTTTTAAAAGTAATAAGTTATTAGAATGAATGAATTAGTGGTAAAGTTATGTGTTAAAAGTTAGAAAGGGGTGTTAGCATTACCCTAACATTCTATGTTATTATGGTAAGACAGGCTTAGGGGTTAGTAATTTCTCTAACCTAGGCTTTGGCTTTGAGGCACTTCCTAAGGTTTTCATGTCATATGACCTAATATGGTTTGACATACTAACCTCACTTTGTTTAAAATATTTGATTTGCAATGATTCGAATGTGCATTGGGATTTTGAATGTTTATCCATGTGCGATTTAATTTTAAAGCATGTGTCTTTGGGGGTTCTTGGTTAAGTACTGGTACTGCAGTGACAACTGTCGAACTGTTGAGTGGAAGTGGTAGTAAAGGATAAGTTTGAAGTTAATGCAGCTACGGCACGCATACTGGAATTGATTACTTCAGTTTGTTGTCTGCCATTTGTATTGGCAAGGGTTTTCAGTTATGAGGAAATGTGTTTGATACCTGGAATGGTTGCGAGAATGGGGTTATTTTGTTCAGCTTGGAGGGAAAAATAGTTGCATATCTGTACATTATTAATGGGATTTTCCATTATGTATATCACAGTTTCATTTCTTATCTTCAAGCTTATAGTTTGGAAACACTATTTAAGTTTTGCGCTTGTGAACCGAGCTCTGTCATGGTGTGCTATGTTCCATTGCTGTGCAAAGGTTGTTTCTGGTGTAGCTCACCAGTTCAGGAGCGTGGATTGTGGATTTCTTTGTGCGAGTTTGAACACCCTCACTCTGTGTTTCAGGCAGGGGCATTCTCTAACTCAATCTCTTATCTTCTTTATGAATTTTGTTTATAGAAGTTCATTGAATACAGTTTCTATTCATATCATTCATTGTGCTAGGAATGATTCACGTGTTACTGTGGAAGTATCTTTTAAAATGTTTGGTCTTTAAGCATTGTAGTGTTTATGTTCACTGTCAGAATTTGGGGAAATTCGGTTGTGTGTGATTTTTGTTCAGTAAATTAGAAATGTTGATTTAGGGTTTGTCGAATTCTGTGATACTGTTATGATAGGATTATGAGGATGTAGGGTTTCCTGAGCCTTGGGAGCAAAATGTATTTCACTGATTTGTGTAAGTTATCATGATCTCGGTCAAGGGAACTGAAATGTGGTGCTTTAGGGAGTAGCATTTTGGGAGTTAGGACTGTGAAGTTTAATTCGCTTCTCTGCTACCAATACTACCGAGCTTTTGGATTGATAAATTTGTGTTTCGGGGGTTAGATAATTATAGTGTTGGATTTTGGACTTATCGCTAGGCATTTGGGTGTCAAGACTTCTAAGGTTTATTGGATCCCCTGTTTTGTATGATTATTGGGTTTTGTGGATTCCTTGCTTTGGATTAGTGTTGTAACCATAGTGGAAAGGTTCTTATCAACCTTGGAACATCATGCGATTTCATATCTTGTACCCGACTTCATATTTCTAATTTTATAGCTCTTCCTGTTGAGTAATCATAATTAATGTTTAAATTAGATTCTCACTGTTGAGTATTGTAGTCGATTTACCTGTCTTTGCCGAGCCTTGGAATGGGGATTATTGTTTGGTAAATTTTTGGTTCGCTTTCTCTATAGAGGAGCCTGTTGAGTTAGGTTTTTGAGAGTTGAGTTCTGGTTTGTACCACATAATTTATGTTGAGTATAGCAGTGTATCCGTCTCAAGTGTTGGTTAATTAAATAGCCATTGGCAGTATTTATATGCTATAGGAAGAGGTGAACTAGATTCTGGTTATAAAATTCTACAGTTGCTTGTCTAGAGGATAAGTTGGGTCTGTCAGTAATTTTCATTAGGAATTTGTGTTTTGTTTGATGAATGTTCTATAGCAGAATGTGGGAATATAGTTTATCTCTTCGCAGTATTTTGGAACTCTTGGTTATTATGGGGTTTATTATGGGAGCCACTGTGGTCACATTGTTTACCTTCGAAGACTTGGTTTTGGTTGTGGTCTGAAGACCATACGATTAGCTATTGTAGCAGATGATTTTCTGTCTGCGGAATGGATTGTGAGGATAGGTATGTAAGCCGATTTGGATTATGAAATTTTCTAGTTCATTGATTTAATAACCTCTATGTTATTGTTCAGAAATTTGAAACATAGTATCATTTGGTATAACGACAGTAATTGACAATAAATGTTTTGAATGAGTTATCTGATTTTGTATTATTTTGATAGGGTTATAAATACGATAATGTAGTGTTCTGAATTCTTTATATTTTACAAGGGTACATATATATATATATACTCGTAGGAATGTATATATATATATATATATATATATATATATATGTATATGTATATGTATATACACATGCCGTGAGTGCATATACATATGTATATATATGTGTGTACACCTATAAGTATATACATATGTGACTTTGTAATAGAGATGATAGAATTGAAACAAGTGCATTTTTATATGGATGGTAAATATGAAGATCATGTGTAATTCTGCATTAAACATTAGTATATGAAATTTGATTTTTTTTTATCTTCCATGGATTTAAAAATAAACTCTGTTAGCTATAATGTGTCAGATTAATGGAATTGATTTTTAAGTATTAGCTGTATCGGTCAGTTGATAATAAAATTGGATATTTCAATCATCAAATATAATATTGCAATTGGATGTTAGGAATTGGGTATTATTATTGTTTGAGTTTACTAATGATAGTATTGGAAATTCTTGCTTAAGTTATTCATTCAGTTGATGAAAGGAAGATGCTTACTGTGGTTATTTTGAAAAGAGGATTCATGGGTGTATGTGGATATTTTAAATTGTTGATTCAGTATTTAAGATTTAAGTTATTAAGTAAACATTATTAGTTGGAATTTGATAATTCAGGTTTTATTATGGTATTGATAGTATGAAGTGTTTTGAGATAATGCAAGTGTGATCCTTAGTATGGGAAACTGACTTTTGTCTGGAGCCTTAAGGTGAAAGAATATATGTCAGTTATTTTACTAAGTGATAATTTAATAATTCATGGGCTATGGGTTTCATTTAAAAAGATAAAATATGTTGCCCTGATTACTTGCACATGTTGGTGAAGTAAGGGTATGGATTTACCTTATTGCTTGTAAAGAATAAGGTTGGCATAATGAATTCTTCGAGTTTCCTATATGGTTACTAATCATTGATTCTTATGTAGATACCCAAAGCTAGTGGATCATCACCTTGTCATTTTCTTTGCGAGTTTATTTCTGTTGAAATTGAAATGAAGTACTTGTTTATTTCTATTGAATAGAAATGAAATGCTTCCTGTTAATAATGAAATATATCTATTTTTTATATGTATGGTTCAGTTTATTTTGTTAAGGTTCTAACCTGTATGATGCAGATGCTTTGGAGGTATTCCACCATCTTAGTCTTTTTTACTAAGCCCTGTTTGTTTGTGGTTGTTTTCTTATTGGTGTTTTCAGGATTCTAAATGAGGAAAACAATGTTTTTGGGGGAATGGTTAGCTGCTGTTAAGATATACGGAAAATGGATTATTACCTAGTTACTTGTTATCAGAACAGTGCTTAGGATAGATAAGGGCAATTAGAATCAATCTGGAACTCATAGAAAATATGTATTAAATATTGATTATATTGTTATACTCTCATGTAATCATTTACCCTTAGATATTAAATAACTAATTAAGTCAGTTGAGTTTTATTTCGGTGCTAATTTGTATCTTGTTAATAAAACAAAAAGTTGTGCTTTTCTAGTTAATTTATTTGGTTTATTTTTTGTTTTCATTTATATAGATTATTCATATGGGGTGTTACAATCATCATCAACTTCTTTTACAATATCAGCAAAAATTGATTCAATCTGTGGTTTCTTTGCTGCAATCTCATGGGTAGGATTGATTTCCACTTTGCTTGGTGTTTCTTTTTGTCCTTGAATCTCTATATTTACTTGATTTTTTTATTGTTTTTCTTCTTCTTTCCTTGTTTCCTTCCTTTCTTCTTCAATTGTTCTATCATGTTCTTCTAGAGCCAAATTGTCAACAATGTTCTCTAGGTTACTAAAAGGATTATCATCACTATCGAATGTGATATTAGTTCCTTCCACATTCATTGATTCATCTTCAATGTTAATTGATGGTGATGGAGAGGGACTCTTCTGATGCTCAGCTTCCATAGATTATTCTACTGCACTAGAGTGCTTACCAACACTTGTATTCATCACCTTTATTATTGCTTGTTCAGTTTCCTTATTCATTTCTTCATAGTTTCCTCCCATTATCTGAATAGTTCTCCTTTTTGTCCTTAGATGAGTACCAAGTTCTTTCATGATTTCTTTAAAGTGACCTTCATCTCTAATGTCACATAGCTTCCTCACAAAGTTCTCTCTGATCTTCTTATCTTCTTTAGCTGCTCTCTTCTTTTTGTTTACTAGCTTCTCAAATAGTTCATCAGGTATATTTCCTTGAATTGTATCAAATTTATTGTCTGCTAGGATCATATGTCTCACAACTGCATTTTCCAAGTTTAATCTCTCTGAATAGTTGTATAGCTCATAATACTTGTTCATCTTTGAAAAGTCTCCATCATTAATGATTTGTTCATTTACCTTTTCAATCTTAGGTTTCCATTTCTTCTTCTTGACTTCAGTATCCTCATCATCTTTAATTTATGGTACTTTCCTTTGCACTGGGGCAACTATTGTCTTATGTCTCTTGCCTGGTCTAGTAGCTATTTCATTTACTCTTTTACCTAGTGGAGTGTCAGAAGATCTTGTAGATTTCCTTATTTCCTATTCCTTCTCAACTTTCTACACTTTTACTACATTCTGCAAATTTCCAGTCTCATTTGCAACTGCTGACATGAGTGGAACAGACAAAACTTCCTTTTGTCCAATGTATCTAAGTTTTGTTGTTGTATTCTTTGCAATTATGAATTCTTGTTCTATCATACATGTATCTTTAAGAATTTTCTTTATAGTACTTTCCACTCACTTCTTAGATAGCTTTTCTTCCTGAATAGACTTTGTGGAGTTGAAGTTCTACTCATAAGTCCCAAATCTATTGATATTTACATCCAATTTACATTTCAGTAATCTATTCACATAATCTTCTACTTTAACTTCAGAAATTTCATAACCAAGAGGGTCTATGAATTCTACTCTAGGTTCAACGGCTTCAATGAAGGTAAACTCAGTGTTAACCATAAAGTATACTTCATTTTTATACTTCTCAACGATAGCCTGTGAAATTCTTGTTCTTTTCTTCATCAAGTTATGAAATGATTTGATCACTAAGGTTACACTCTCATTAACCTTATCCATGGGATATCTCAGATATACTCTCTTAATTTTGTCCATGTTGGTTCTGTTATCATTCCAGTCTTCTCCAATAGTAAATGGAAATCTTCTTAACAAATGGAAAAACATATATGTAATCAATGATGAGAATCTAAACTAGGAATTCTTACTCTTCTTAATCTTTTCTAACTTCTCAAATAACTGAATTCTCAAAATTTCACACCTATCCACTTGCACTTTATCAACACACATCAAATAGGCTTCATGAATCATACCATCTTCCATGTCATCTTCTCTAGAGTTGGCACAAAACTTATATGTTAAGATCTTGCATAAATATCTAACATCATCTTGTTGACTCTTACTAATCACTATTCCACTACCATTGTAGGATGACTTAGTGTTGTCCAATACTATTTTCTTTGCATTCTTCTCATTAAATGGTATAACTCCATATTTTTACAAACTGATTACTTCATGGATTAGGTCTATTGTTATATCAATCACTCTGTCATCTAACCAAAACTTTCCATTATGAATTCTGCTCAAAATTATTTTAGTGCATTCTTCATCATCAAATTCTTGTTGTAGTGAATACCTTACAATTTCATTATCATTCAAATGTTCAAATCCTACTTTCAATGACATATCTTGATTGTATAGCTTCTCATATTCCTTAGTAAAATCACTTTCACTGAGGATTTCAAGTTTGCATCCCAAATAGCTTCTAACATTCTCTAAATGTAAAACTTCATCTGGTATGGATGATAATGCTAGTTTAGGGTCTTCTTGTTAGAAAGTAAAGATCCCAAAGATAACTGAGAGAGGGGGGGGGGGGGGGGGGGGTGAATCAGTTATCAGATAATTTATCCATTCAACAGCTTTAAACAATATAATCAATGTACTGATCAACCATAGAAAGATAATCATACACAATTGCACAATAACATAAGATATGTTAACTAGGGAACCTCTTGAAAAGAGTAAACCCTGGTGGGAATGATGCCCACAAAATGATGCACTAATATGAAAGTTCCTTGTTAGAGGATGGACCCTGTTAGGAGTCTTATGAAATACATTCAGTACATATAAATCCCTATTAGGAGATTTTGAATCCCTGTTAAAAGATTCTAACCCGGTCAAGAGTTTATGGAAGACAGAAGGACCCACTATCCAAACAGCTTCAAGGCACGATCTCTGAACCCACTATCCAAAAGATTTTAGAATTATTCAACATAATAATATGAAATATATTACCACCTTCACACTATGCCAAACTGTACTCTCTACTACACAAGATCACAATTCCAGATCTCTGTACTCACAAGTCTTCCTTCATCACTGAATTAGCTCTTTTCTTCACTTCATGCATATATTTGCATCTCAATCTTCATAGTACACATTACAATAAGGAAAACATTCCTTCTTATATACCAAACTCAAATAATTACAAATAAGTCGGTCCTCAATTACAAAATAATAAATTCTACACGCTACACACAGAATTCACATAAAACTGTCGGCTTCCAGTTACTGTAACTTTCTCCAAACATGTCCTCGAAGTTTGCATTGTGAACCACATCATCATTAATGAGTCTCCAACATCCCTTTAACTATGCAAAATTAGATTCCATCCCAGCTAAGAGATATCCTCCGATTTTTGAACATCGCTACACAGAAACACTGTCTAAACACTGCTTTCACCAAAATGCTCATAACTCTTACAAATGAATGAATTTATTTTTGCGCTATTAACCATAGGTTAATAACACACCAAAGAACATACCATCAACTGCGCAAAAGCTAATCTACAATATAACATGTGCGCAAACCAAAATTGTACCTACTTTCCTGCTAATATCCAGAATATCACTGTGTTGACATCAATGACAATCCAAGTCATGAATGCAACAACTACTACTACAGAATGACTGCCAAAACACTTTGCATTCATTCCTAACACTTCTTCCAAGGGTTCTACTGGTTCCCTTTTAATCTTAGGTATGATTTTATCTCTTATACTATGAACCAATGAAACATCCATATCTTCTACAAATTCTCTAACTGACTGATAGATTTTCTCAGTAAAATACCTTAATTCTATGATTTAGGGATTTGCATAGATCCAGCATGAATTTCTTTCACCAAATCTTTGCAAACTACTTTCAATCACTGCTGCTTCGATCTCCTTAACACTTGTATTCACTTTAATGATCAAATAATACCGATCATAAGCTTTTAACTCCAAGATTCTGACATCACATTCAATTCTTTTGCCGCTTCTTTCCAAAAACTTGTTCCTTCTTTCTTGCAAAACTTCAAACTTCTTACGAACTCGCATAACTTCATATTAGCTCATGCGCTCTTAACCATAGCATCATTACATCATATACTACCTTATATTAACTATGCAAGACTCAATTCATCCAATACTAACTTATACACTATTGTAAGTTCCTATTCTAATACACTCTTTATGAATTAAGTACTTTCAGATGGGTTAGGAAGAGATTCACTCTTACCATTAGATACTTCACCTTTCTGATTACCTTCTATGCTGAATGTGTCTCCTTGATATATGGCCTTAACAAATTTCTCTTCTTCTGAATTACTACAGCATCCTCTTTGACTGTTGCTTGCATTCTCATTTCTCCTTGTATGACTTCTAGGATTAGGGTTTCTCATGTTATTCATTCTGCAAAACCTTGTTGTATGACCAAATTTGTTGCATATCTGACAAACTACTCCATTGTTTCCATATCTCGGTCCAATCTACTTGATTTGTGATCTGTAATTCCTAGCAATGTGTCCAATCTTGTTGCATCTATAACATGCTACTCCATTTCTTCTATTCATATCTTCAGTAGGTCTCTTATCTGCATGGTTAGTATCTCTAAACATTCTACTATTATTATTATCATTAGATTTAGGCTTCTTACATTCAATAGCTCTATGTCCAAAACCATGACAATTATAACAATAACCATTAAGATGTTTAAATTGCTTACCTATACAATCTTTCTTCATATGACCAAAAGTATTTCATGCAAAACATCTACCTTTAAATTCTCTCTACATACCTTTAGGTGATTCTTCTTGTTTAGGTGGTTCTTCTTCTTTAAGCGTGTCCTCTGATTTGTTAGCTTCATCAGATTTCTTTTCATCTATGTTTTCAGAAACTTTCAGATCTGGTTTCTTGCTTTCTTCACTTACCTTAGATGAGTTAAATCCAAGACCAGTTTTATCATAGAATGGCTTCTAATAAGACATTTGTTCATTAATCTTTTCACTGGTTGAATATAGTCTCTCGAGTTGTTTCTTAGACTAAGTTAGTTAACCTTTCACTATTGTATTGTACTTTTCAAGTTTAGCATACTACAATTTTGTTTTCTCAAGTTCATATGTCACTTTACAAAGTTTAGATTTCAGATCTTCATTCTCAAATTTCAGATTTGCTTCATTCTTGTTGTTTCCATCTTTCAAACTCAATTTCAGGTTTACTATCTTTAATTCATGTTTAAGGATCTCATTTTCTTTTTCCATATTTTCATCACAATCTTCAATTTGAATTGTAGATTCCTTTTCTGATTTCAATTCTTCCAACTTTTTTTTCAGCTTCTAAATGAGGTTCTTTGCATCATCATATTTTCCTTTCAGAGTATCTCTTTCTTCAGTAAGTATATCAATCTGTTCAAGAGCTTCTTCAAGATTCTTTTGTAGCTTATCCATATCCATAGAGATCTTACTCAAGTTGTTAGGCTTTCTCTGAATGATTATTTTTTGAGTAACTAAGCTTTGATACCAATTGTTAGAAATAGGGAATACTAAGAGGGGGGGTGAATCAGTATTCTACAAACTTTTACTTTTGCCCAATTATGGATATAACAAATTAACTTGATACTTGCATAACAAATTAAACTAAAGAACATGCATAACAGTAAATCAAATGAGCTCATAACACATTATTTGTTCTCGAGGAAACCCTGGCCAAGGGAAAACCCCAGTGGGGATGATACCCACAAAGATCCACTAATCAAAAGTATCATGTTAAGGATGTTGACCCTGTTAGGAGCCTGTTACATATATATAGTGTCTCAGTCCTGATTAAGGGACTCTAGGCCTTGTTAGATGCCTCAACCCTACTAAGACTTGGTAGTACAAAATGAAATGATTACAAGATGAGCCTACTACCCAAACATGTAATGTACAATAATTCATGATTACAAAAATAGGGCAAGGTACATAACCTTATACTGCTTGCTTGACTTTCACAACTTTGCATCAATATCTTTCACATACATATGTTCATTTATCTTTCGCATTACATATGTCTTACATTTATACAAGTTATTAGAAATAATAACTTTTATAGTCGGCCTTACTAAATAGAAAGCACGTTATAAAATACATTTTAACATGCGCTGCCCAAGGGTTAACATCTAGGATGTCATCCCTTTATATGATTAAGACATTATTTTGATAAACAAAATAATCCCTTAACTATTTACCAATTTTGTCTTCTTCTCTGTCATGTCGGCTTTAAGTCTATCACTGGAAATACTACAATAACTTCTTCCATACATGTCGTATAGACTTGCGCTCTTAGGTGAGTCTTCAATATACATCATAGTATCCATGTTCAAGTGTGCAAGCACTGAACTTACTTCTATTGATGTCGCCAATCAAAACTATCTCTGGTTACACTGGGAAAATGTTGCTTACACTTAGACATTTTTTCTCTGCGCTCTATCATACTTGCTCTCTATCATATGTGGTCTTCACATAGATCATATGTTGCCATAATGACAACATCTAGATATATAACTCAGCCAAATTTCCAACAATCTCCCCCTTTGTCATTGGTGGCAACATATCAAAAAATTGGATAAGTCTCAAAATTTCAAAACTCAAAAATTGTGGCCATAGAAAAAATTGTATCTTCACTATCCTTATAACTTCATATATCTTATCTATGCTCCCCCTAGGAATATACTTCCTTATCATATATATATATCAATTTTCTACTATCACTCCCCCTTTGACAACAATGGCAAAAAAGGGTGCCAAAACTGTGTTCTCAAAGTTATTTACCTAGATTCAAAATTGCAGAGCCGGTAGGCTTGCAACACAATCTACAAAGTTCACTTTTATGCTCTCTATTTCTTTCTCCCATGCCTTCTTAATGGTGTCTACAACACTAAGTAGTGCACATAAACCATAAGATGTGATCTCATGTGCATGAAGGTTTGCAAAGTTGAATTTCTCATAAGATGTCTTGGATGAAAGACATTCTTCCAACTGTCCTTCAATGATACTTATCTTGATTGAAATGTGCTCACTTAGAAGAGTGAATCTTCTCAATTTCCTATATTTTTCATCATTAAGAATCTTTATTTCATTATTCATTTTGTCGATTCTTTTCTCAATATCCAGTATCTTTACATTAGGGTTGGCTAACAAATTTACCTCTATTTGAATTTTAGTCTCCTTTGCTCTAATCTTCTCAATCATTTCTGATACATGATTTTCTGCATTTGTACATTGTATATACAAAGCTTTTCCTCTGTCCAAATTCTTTCTCAAGTCTTTTATGCACACATCCAAATTATTGATATCATTTCTGATATTTTGACTTATATCAAGAAACATTTTAGCCTCATAGGCTGCCTGAGCCTTCACTGTAGCTATATCTGACAAATTAGTGAATTCATTGTCAAATGTCTTCATCAATTCTCTAGCTTTTATCTTTGGATCTGCCTCTATTATCTGATTAGTCACAACACTCTACAACTTCTCTATTACTTCCTACAATAATCCTTCAAGGCTTTTCACCTTTTTATTCTTTCCAATCATTTTGTTCAGGGATGAGATCAACTCCATTTGATCATCATCATCAACTTCTTTTCCAATATCAACAAAAATTGATTCAATCTATGGTTTCTTTGCTACAATCTCAGGGGTAGGACTGATTTCCACTTTTCTTGGTGTTTCTTTCTGTCCTTGAAACTCTATATTTACATGATTTTCTTATTGTTTTTCTTCTTCTTTCCTTGTTTCCTTCCTTTCTTCTTCAATTTTTCTATCATGTTCTTCTAGAGCCAAATTGTCAACAATGTTCTCTAGTTTACGAAAAGGATTATCATCACTATCCAATGTGATATTAGTTCCTTCCACATTCATTGATTCATCTTCAATGTTAATTGATGGTGATGGAGAGGGACTCTTTTGATGCTCAACTTCCATATATTGTTATGCTACGTGCTAGAGTGCTTACCAACACTTGTATTCATCACCTTTATTATTGCTTGTTCAGTTTCCTTATTCATTTCTTAATAGTTTCCTCCCATTATTTGAATAGTTCTCCTTTTTGTCCTTAGATGAGTACCAAGTTATTTCATGATTTCTTTAAAGTGACCTTCATCTCTAATGTCACATAGCTTCCTCACAAAGTTCTCTCTGATCTTCTTATCTTCTTTAGTTGCTCTCTTCTTCCTATTTACTAGCTTCTCAAATAGTTCATCAGGTATCTTTCCTTGAATTCTATCAAATTTCTTGTCTGCTAGGATTATATGTCTTACAACTACATTTTCCAAGTTTAATCTCTCTAAATAGTTGTATAGCTCATAATACTTGTTCATCTTTGAAAAGTCTCCATCATTAATGATTTGTTCATTTACCTTTTCAATCTTAGGTTTCTATTTCTTCTTCTTGCCTTCAGTATCCTCATCATCTTTAATTTCTGCTACTTTCCTTTGCACTGGGGCAACTATTGTCTTATGTCTCTTACCTGGTCCAGTAGCTATTTCCTTTTCTCTTTTACCTCGTGGAGTGGCAGAAGATCTTGTAGATTTCCTTATTTCCTATTTCTTCTCAACTTTCTACACTTTTACTACATTTTGCAAATTTCCAATCTCGTATGCAACTTCTAACAGGGGTGGCACAGACAAAACTTCCTTTTCTCCAATGTATCTAAGTGTTGCTATTGTATTCTTTGCAATTATGAATTCTTGTTATGTCATACATGTATCTTTAAGAATTTTCTTTATAGTACTTTCCAATCTCTTCTTAGATAGATTTTCTTCTTAAATAGACTTTGTGGAGTTGAAGTTCTCCTCATAAGTCCCAAATCTATTGCTATTTACATCCAATTTACATTTCAGCAATTTATTCACATATTCTTCTACTTTAACTTCAAAAATTTCATAACCAAGAGGGTCTATGAATTCTACTCTAGGTTCAACTGCTTCAATGAAGGTAAACTCAGTGTCAACCATAAAGCATACTTCATTTTTATACTTCTCAATGATAGCCTCTGAAATTCTTGTTCTTTTCTTCATCAAGTTATGAAATGATTTGACCACTAAGGTTACACTCTCATTAACCTATCTATGGGATATCTCAGATATATTGTCTTAATTCTGTCCATGTTGGTTCTATTATCATTCCAGTCTTCTCCAATAGTAAATGGAAATCTTCTTAACAAATGGAAAAACATATATGTAATCAATGATGAGAATCTAAACTGGGAATTCTTACTCTTCTTAATCTTTTCTAACTTCTCAAATAACTGAATTCTCAAAATTTCACACATATCCACTTGCACCTTATCAACACACATCAAATAGGCTGCATGAATCATACCAGCTGCCATGTCATCTTCTATAGAGTTGGCACAAAACTTAGATGTTAAGATCTTGCATAAATATCTAACATCATCTTGTTGAATCTTATTGATCACTATTCCACTACCATTGTAGGATGACTTAGTGTTGTCCAATACTATTTTATTTACATTCTTCTCATTAAATTGTATAACTCTATATTTTGACAAATTGGTTACTTCATGGATTAGGTCTGCTATTATATCAATCACTCTGTCATCTAACCAAAACTTTCCATTATGAATTCAGCTCAAAATGATTTTAGTGCATTCGTCGTCATCAAATTCATGTTGTAGTGAATACATTGCGATTTCATTATCATTCAAATGTTCAAATCCTACTTTCAATGACATATCTTGATTGTATAGCTTCTCATATTCCTTAGTATAATCACTTTCACTGAGGGTTTCAAGTTTGCATCTCAAATAGCTTCTAACATTCTCTAAATGTAAAACTTTGTCTAGTACGGACAATAATGCTAGTTTAGGGTCCTCTTCCAAGGGTTCTACTAGTTCCCTTTTAATCTTATGTCTCATTTTCTCTCTTATACTATGAACCAATGAAACATCCATATCTTCTACAAATTCTCTAACTGACTGATAGATTTTCTCAGTAAAATACCTTAATTTCATGATTTAGGGCTTTGTGTAGATCCGACATGAAGTTCTTTCACCAAATCTTTGCAAACTACTTTCAATGACTTCTGCTTCGATCTCCTTAACACTTGTATTCACTTTAATGATCAAACAATACTGATCATAAGCTTTTAACTCCAAGATTCTGACATCGCATTCAATTTTTTGCCGCTTCTTTCCAAAAGTTGTTCCTGCGTTCTTGCAAAACTTCAAACTTCTTACAAAATCACATAACTTCATATTAGCTCATACACTCTTAACCATAGCATCATTACATCATATGCTACCTGATATTAACTACGCAAAAATCAATTCATCCTATACTAACTTCTACACTATTCTAAGTTCCTATTCTAATACACTCTTTATGAATTAAGCACTTTTAGATGGGTCAGGAAGAGATTCACTCTTACCATTAGATACTTCACCTTTCTGATTACCTTCTATGTTGAATGTGTCTCCTTGATCTGTGGCTTTAACAAATTTCTCTTCTTCTAAATTACTACAGCATCCTCTTTGACTGTTGCTTGCATTCTCATTTCTCCTTGTATGACTTCTAGGATTAGGGTTTCTCATGTTATTCATTCTGCAAAACCTTGTTGTATGACCAAATTTGTTGCATATCTGACAAACTACTCCATTGTTTCCATATCTCAGTCCAATCTACTTGATTTGTGATCTACAATTCCTGACAATGTGTCTAATCTTGTTGCATCTATAACATGTTACTCCATTTTTTCTATTCATATCTTCAGTAGGTCTCTTATCTGCATGGTTAGTATCTCTAAACATTTTACTATTATTATTATCATTAGATTTAGGCTTCTTACATTCAATAGCTCTATGTCCAAAACCATGACAATTATAACAATAACCATTAAGCGGTTTAAATTGCTTCCCTGTACAATCTTTCTTCATATGACCAAAAGTATTACATGAAAAACATCTACCTTTAAATTCTCTTTGCATACCTTTAGGTGATTCTTCTTGTTTAGGTGGTTCTTCTTCTTTAGGCGTGTCCTCAAATTTGTCAGCTTCATTAGATTAATTTTCATCTATGTTTTTAGAAACTTTCAGATCTGGTTCCTTGCTTTCTTCACTTACCTTAGATAAGTTAAATCCAAGACCAGTTTTATCATAGAATGGCTTCTAATAAGACATTTTTTCATCAATCTTCTCACTGGTGGAATATAGTCTCTCGAGTTGTTGCTTAGACTGAGTTAGTTCACCTTTCACTATTGTATTGTACTTTTCAAGTTCAGCATACTACAATTTTGTTTTCTCAAGTTCATATGTCACTTTACAAAGTTTAGATTTCAGATCTTCATTCTCAAATTTCAGATTTGCTCCATTCTTGTTGTTTTCATCTTTCAAACTCAATTTCAGGTTTACTATCTTTAATTCATGTTTAAGGATCTCATTTTCTTTTTCCAGATTTTCATCACAATCTTCAATTTGAATTGTAGATTCCTTTTCTGATTTCAATTCTTCCAGCTTCTTTTTCAGCTTCTCAATGAGGTTCTTTGCATCATCATATTTTCCTTTCAGAGTATCTCTTTCTTCAGTAAGTATATCAATCTGTTCAAGAGATTCTTCTATAGATGATCCATATCCATAGAGATCTTACTCAAGCTGCTAGTCTTTCTCTGAATGATTCTTTTTCAAGTAATTAAGCTTTGATACCAATTGTTAGAAATAGGGAATACTGAGAGGGGGGGTGAATCAGTATTCTACAAACTTTTACTTTTTCCCAATTATGGATATAACAAATTAACTTGATACTTGCTTAACAAAGTAAACTAAAGAACATGCATAACAATAAAGAAAATGAGCTCATAACACATTATTTGTTCTCGAGGAAACCCTGGCCAAGGGAAAACCCTGATGGCGATGATACCCACAAAGATCCACTAATCAAAAGTATCATGTTGAGGATGTTGACCCTGGTAGGAGCCTGTTACATATATATAGTGTCTCAATCCTGATTAAGGGACTCTAGGCCTTGTTAGATGCCTCAACCCTACTAAGACTTGGTAGTACAAAATGAAATGATTACAAGATGAGCCTACTGCCCAAACATGTAATGTACAATAATTCCTGATTACAAAAATAGGGCAAGGTACATAACCTTATACTGCTTTCTTGACTTTCACAACTTTGCATCAATATCTTTCGCATACATATGTTCATCTATCTTTCGCATTACATATGTCTTACATTTATACAAGTTATTAGAAATAATAACTTTTACAGTTGGCTTTAGTAAACATAAAGCACTTTACAAAATACATTTTAACATGCGCTGCCCAAGGGTTAACATCTAGGATATTATCCCTTTATATGATTAAGACATTATTTTGATAAACAAAATAATCCCTTAACTATTTACCAATTATGTCTTCTTCTCTGTCTTGTGGGCTTTAACACTGTCACTGGCAATACTACAATAACTTCTTCTGTACATGTCGTACAGACTTGCACTCTTAGGTGAGTCTTCAATATACATCATAGTATCCATGTTCAAGTGCGCAAGCACTGAACTTACTTCTATCGACATCGCCAATCAAAACTATCTCTGGTTACACTTGGAAAATGCTAGTTACACTTAGACAATTTTTCTCTACGCTCTGTCATACTTGCTCTTTGTCATATGCGGTCTTCATATAGATCATATGTTGCCATAATGACAACATCTAGATATCTAACTCAGCCAAATTTCCAACATGATCAAGGTAAGGCCCTTGGGGCTAAATTGATTTGGAGGTTATATAGTAACCCGGAGGCTAAATGGGCCAAAATCCTCATTCATAAATACTTAGAAGACAAGGATCCTATTAGTATATTCAGAGAAACTTACCCTCCCAAGGGATCAAGAATATGGAATTTTATGATGGAATGTAGGCACATAATAAAGGAGATGTTGACCTAGAACCTTGGCTCTGGTGAGGAAGTTCTCTTTTGGGATGATTCTTGGGGGGTTATGATGCAATATCCAACTCTTTAGATAACGCCCCCCCCCCATAAATTTCCTAAAGGGTAAGATGGGTACATGTCTCAAGGACTATATTATTTTTAATGGATTAGAATGGGTATGGAAATCTCTCAAAGGCTCTGACATATCATTAGAAGAAGAAAAGATGATTGTCAAACTTCTTAGCAAAAGGAAGCTCTCATTAAAAACTGCTAAAGACACACTAATTTGGGATGGCTCTAAAACAGATGAATATAACACAAAAGATGGGTACAATCTCATCTCCCAAAATTATAAAAGACCCAAAATGGAAATACCTATTAACCTTTGCTGGAATAAAAACTGTCTACCTAAAGCAGGATTCTACACTTGGTTAGCCCTCAATTATAGACTTTTAACTGTGGATAGATTCAAGAAGCTAGGCTTCTCTGGACCTAATAAATGTGTCCTTTGTGAGGGATTTGAAGAAGATGTAGATCATTTATTTCTTAGCTGTCCTTTTTCAAATTAGTGTTGGAAGTGGCTCGCATGGAATTTGGGATGGTCATCAGCCTTTCCTCATTCTCTCCTTGTGATTCTACAAGCCTGGCCAGCCATCAAAAAAGATAGTATTTATGCCAGCCTATGGATTTTTTCCCCTTCAATCTTGATCTGGGAATTATGGAAAGAATGTAATAGAAGGATATTTAAAGAGGAGAAACTGGATTGGAGACAACTCTGCAATAAAATTAAGGTTGTTATCATAGAGAACATGAACTGCAAAATCTCTAAAATTCAAAAAATGGATCTGTATATGAGTCACTGAGACGGAAAATGCAAGGAAAATGGATAGGTCTCTCACTCTCTCCTTTTATAGGCTCAGATAATCAAATCACAGCATCCAAAAGATATGACTGTAGATGGAGCCCTCCAAAAGAGGGATGGTTCAAACTTAACTTTGATGGTGCCTCGAGAGGGAACCCAAGGATAGCTGGTATTGGATGTAGTATTCACAATAAAGATGGGGAGGAAATTGCTTCCATAGTAGACCCTATAGGCATTGAAACCAACAATTGGGCTGAACTTTTGTCTCTAGTCAGAGGTCTACGCAAATGTGCCTCTATGGGACTACAACATCTTGAGATAGAAGGATATTCAGCAATTATAATTAATGCGCTTAGGAAAGGGACAATTCTTAACTTAAGATTGAATTCACTCCTTTCTCAAGCTTTAATCCTATGCAAAGCCTTTAAAAAAATCTCTATCAATCATATTTACAGAGAAGGGAACAAAAGAGCGGACGAACTAGCCAACTTGGGGGCAGATGGGGTTCTACTCTCTAAATAGAACCATCAACATCATAATTCATAGAAGACTCTCTAAATTTTACGAGGCTGATTACTTCACAGATTACCTGGGATCAACAAGGTTGGGAAAATGCATTTTATTTAAACTAAACTCAAACTATAGAGGACCCCTCCCTCTAGACTTATTGCATTGAGCTCAACAACATATATAAACATTAGCTTTTATCTACTTTAAGAACATCATCAATCTTTTAGTATTTCACCTTTAAGAGCATCTTCAATCGAATAGATCACAAAGTACGATAATTATTTACGCTGACTTCCTCTAGTGCCTAAGCACGTGCAAGATTAAACATGATTAACTTTAATCCTATCACCACGAGCCAACTTTACGGATTCCCTTCACGATTTCAGAAAGGCACACTTATTAATTACATCCTTTAGCTACGATATCATTTAGTTTTCATCCTTTAATAACTCTCTAGATCTCAATGATTTACTAACCCAAATATAGTGGAGGATTTCTCTCCGCCCTTTCCAATAAGCACTAAAATTGAGGGTTAAGCAATATTAATGACATGATATAGTAATCAAGCAAGGAGACAGCGGGTGAAATAATGATGAAAAGATGGATTTTGAAACCATTATACAGTACTACCGAACCAACTCAGCTCATAAATTTTTGATGGATTTTAAAGGAGAATTGAGCATGGATAGAAATTAAGAGTAGATTTCAAGATAATGGAAACCAGGCTTACTACATATGATCTCCTTGATAACAGGGCAATGGCGTTTAGGGGCGCTATTAAGCCAAAAAGATGGAACCAGTTACTAAATTTGATCTCTGAATCAGTAAGAAGAGCACTAGAAAAAGGGTTGGGCGATAACTACTTTGATAATAATTTCACTTTCCACACTAATGGCAGTGTTATTGAGATTTGTGTTGCCCTCTCCACTTTCACAGGGCGAAGGCAAGAGGAAGTCATTGAAGTAGCTAGGTTTCTCTTTA
The DNA here is from genome assembly GCA_027943335.1 of Chamaecyparis obtusa. Classification (NCBI taxonomy): domain Eukaryota; kingdom Viridiplantae; phylum Streptophyta; class Pinopsida; order Cupressales; family Cupressaceae; genus Chamaecyparis; species Chamaecyparis obtusa. Next base: position 163,949 of record BSBK01002614.1, on the reverse strand, counting down.
AGGAGAGTCTTCTTGGAGGATTGGAGAAAATGGTCTATAGCATAGACCAACATCTAACAATTCCTTACCTAGAGATAACTATGAGCACAGACATTGAGAGCTTAAGTGGAATTCCGAAGTCTAAAAGGATCCCGATGATGTCCTTCAAGGATGAAGACAAATTTGATGAGTACTGGCCAGTTATGGCAAGGAACCTAGACTTCCTCTTCAAAATACTTTTAAAGGAGGAGGTAGAGACCAAATGGAAGCTGGACTTTTGGATAGCAGAGGGCTTTGACATTCCAAATTCCTAGGATACAATGGTAAAGGAGAATTTACACATCATCCCCCCAGAAGCTAAGAAATGATCCCACCATGCCAAACCTGAGGTACAGATTATAGAGACCATCATCATCATAAAGAAAGAGGGTGAGAGCTGGAGCTACCACGAGATCCAAACGGAATCATAGAATGAATTAGCAATAGTACTCTCAGAAGCTTTTTGTCAAATTTTGTTCGAATAGTATGACGCAAGAGGAGGGTAGGCAGGGCCAACAATGGCACACCCTAACCTGAACCACCCTGCTCAACCACACGCGGAAGCAAAAAACATACACCAGTGAGAGAGAATGCAGAACTTTCATATATTGTCTTCAAATTGATTTATACATGTCGAGCTGTAAGGCCTTCCCAATTTTGGCCAAATATTACAATCAAGTACAGAAGTCCTCAAACATGCGAGGATCTGTAGATAAACTCTAATCTTCTATCTTCTATCTTCTATCAAAACTTACTCCCCCAAAAATTGACCCCTAAAACTCTAACCAAACAACTACATTTATACAAGAGGCTACTGAAACAAGTCAGCCTTCAGATCCATAATCAATAGAAAGAATGACTAGATCTAGGTCCACACACTTCCCAATGATGGATACCAACATTAAATCTATGACCCAAATTAAATGCACAAGTCGGCCTCGACAAAAACTCAAAAGAAACCTGTCAATAAGCAAAGCCAACCGAGCGTCAAACAAGCATCGCCGAGCGCCATGGAAATTACCGAGCGCCAGAGAGATAACCAACCAACACCGGCAAACAAAGGAAATTGAGAAACACCAAACCAACTCAGTCAAAGCAGGAACCGAGCAACACAAACAAACTCAAATATGTTTTTGGTGACACTAGATTGCCAAGGACCCAAGATGCTCCTGCATCAGACACCTAGGGTTATTTGAAATGATTCTCTGAATCATGAAATAGGTATGATCTGAGCTGCATCCAACTCAGACTGTGAAATCCATGAACTGTCTTCAATCGTTCTATTCTTCAACTTTACTAGATATTCCATATACTGATTACCTCTTGTACTTTTGCCAATTCTTTGCTCCAAAATATGCTCAACTTCTTCATTCTGCTTCTTAGGATAATCCATCGATATAGCCATGTCTTCTTCAGATTCATGAAACTCATAAAAAATAGCAATGTTGAATATGGGTGAAATATCCATGTCATCAGGTAACTCAACTTCATATGCATTTCCACTGTCAAATTTTCTCAAAATCTTGCAAGGTCCAAACTTCTTCATCTTCAGCTTCCCATATGTTCCAATAAGAAATCTACCTTTCTTCAAATGAACCATCACTTCATCACCAACATCAAAAGTCTTATGTCTTCTTGATCTATCAGCTCTTTCTTTGTATTTCTGATTACTCTTTTCCAGTTTAAGCTTCACATCTTCATGCAATGTCTTCATGTACTCAATAAATTCTACTCCCTCAGCACTTCTTTTTCTTTCATCAGCAATGTCTCTCAAATCTGATATACCTCTCGGTTGTATTCCATTTACAATCTCAAAAGGTGTTTTTCTAGTACTCCTATTCACTGAATTATTGTATGCAAACTCTGCTTGTGCCAACACAGAATCCCAATTACCCAGTGTGTCTCCAACTAAACATCTCAAAAGATTTCCCAAGCTCCTATTCACAACTTTTGTATGTCCATCGGTTTGTGGGTGAAATGTAGAACTATATTTCAACTTAGTATCCAACTTTCTCGAAAGAGTCTTCCAAAAGTATCCAACAAATTTACTGTCTCGGTCAGAGATAATACTCCTTGGTAATCCATGCAATCTGACAATTTCCTTAAAGAAAAGATCTGCTACATGTACTGCATCTGATGTCTTTCTACAAGGTATAAAATGTGCCATTTTAGAAAATCTATCCACAATCACAAATATAGAATCATTACCTCTTATTGTCTCTGGTAAGCCAAGAACAAAATCCATACTGATGTCAATCCAAGGTTTCTCAGGTAAAACAATCAGTGTATATAATCTAGTATTCTAACTAACTCCTTTTGCAACTTGACAAACTCCACAACTTTTCACAAATTTTTGAACATCTTTATACAACTATGGCCACAACTATTTCTCCTAAAGCAAATTAAATGTCTTATCAAATCCAAAATGTCCAGCCAAACCACTACTATGTTTCTCTTTTATAAAATTAATTCTCATTGCTCCTCTCTGTATACACAACTAAATACCTTTAAACAACATACCTCCTTGCATAAAATATTCATCCCATTTAGTACTCTGTTGATCTTGAATAGGTGCTCTGCACTTTCTCCGCGGCTCAGAAAAATCGGGATCAAATTCATAAGAATTCCTAATCTTCATCTTGTCCAGATCTAATATCTAATCTATAGAATTCCTTAGTATAATCCTTTATCAAGCTATCTTTCTGCCTCAACCTTTGCATTCTCCTAACTAGGTTAATCTGATAATCACAAGGTAAGAACTTTCCTTTCAATTTATTCTCCATTTTAATCCATACCTTGATTTTGTCTTTGCCTTTCCTCTTTCTGTCAAGCTGCAGATGTTCCCACCACAAGGATGCATGACTTTTCAACTTTGTGCTTGCAATTTTCACCTTCTTTTCCTCAAGTACATTTTCATACTCAAAATAATTTTTCATCTATGTGATCCAATCCACCAATTCATCAGAATCCAACTTTCCACCATACTCAGGAGGATTAAAGTGTGGTGTAGACTTTAGACTTGTCAAAGCCTTCAAGAATCTTTCTTCACCCTGATCCATCATAGGTGCAGGTTCTACATCACCTTGTTCTACCTCAATTTCATCATCACTAACATATTCAAGATGTCTTCCTCTTCTCTGGGTTGTTTCAACAGCTTCTAATCTATCAGCAAGTTGTCTCAACATGTCTACCAATCTTGGATCAGCATCTCACCTCCCATGAACCATCTTGAAAACCCTCTGAAATTGCAGGTCAGATCACAATCTGCTACCCCACAACAATTCAACTAGGGCTTCATAAGAAGGAACCTTCAAATCTAGATTCGCAAACCTAGATCCAGATCTCACCTCACTCTGATACCACGTGATGCAAGAGGATGGTAGGAGGGGCCAACAATGGCACACCCTAACCTGAACCACCTTGCTCAACCACATGCGGAAGCAAAAAACATACACTAGTGAGAGAGAGAATGAAGAACTTTCATATATTGTCTTCAAATTGATTTATACATGTCGGGATGTAAGGCCTTACCGGTTTCGGCCAGATATTACAATCTAGTACAGAAGTCCTCAAACATGTGAGGATCTGCAGATAAACTCTAATCTTCTATCTTCTATCAAAACTTACTCCCCCAAAAACTGACCCCTAAATCTCTAACCAAACAACTACATTTATACAAGAGGCTACCGAAACAATTCGGCCTTCAGATCCACAATCAACAAAAGGAACAACCAGATCTAGGTCCACACACTTCCCAATGATGGATACCAACATTAAATCTGTGACCCAAGTTAAATGCACAAGTCAGCCTCAACAGAAACTCAAAAGAAACCCGTTGGTAAGCAAAGCCAACCGAGCGTCAGACAAGCATCGTCAAGCACCAGGGAAATTATTGAGCGCCAGAGAGATAACCAACCAACATCGGAAAACAAAGAAAACTGAGCAACACAGAACCAACTCAGTCAAAGCAGGAACCAAGCAACACAAACAAACTCAAATATATTTTCGGTGACACGGGATCGCCAAGGACCCAAGATGCTCCTGCATTATAGTAGGATTTATATCAAACATTGTTAAGATCCATAAATAGTTTGTAGAATATGGTTTTTTCATAGAAAGACTGGTATTATTAGTATAGTTATTACATAAACATTAACAAACTATACATCTAGAAAGTTTATTTTGGTCTAGGGTTCTTAACCGGCTTTCAAAGAAGGTATCCTAGTTACGAACTTCAAATGGACATATTATCAATATTAAATAGTAGTATTTTTAAATCTTATAACTGTGACAGAACTCTATGGTTGTAAATGCAAGTATGCTTCCATCTATCACTAGGGTTTTCATGCTCTCACCCATTGAGGATTTTAATGGATATTTACATGGATATATGTAAATACGTAAATATTTAAGCATATATATATACACATAAATATTCATATATATATATATATATATATATATATATATATATATATATATATATATATATATATATATATATATATATATATATATATATATATATATATATATATATATATATATATATATATATATATATATATATATATATATATATATATATATATATATGATTTCATTCAATTATGATTCACCTCTATTACCTATCATAAATTCATATTCAACTCTTGGCCTTTATAGGTTCATGGGTTAATATTTTTCACAATTATGTCTAATCTTAGGTATTTATAATGTTATTTTTAGGGATGATTGGATCTCTTTGTCTTTTCTTAATGAGAGAACAAGTAGGCTTTGATTTCTTAGAACTATGACTGAATTCTCTGGCTATATATGCTAGTATACTTCCATCTTTCACTAAGGTTTTAGGTCCTCACTCGTTGAGGAATTTTTATGGATATTTATATGGATATATGTAAATACGCAAATATTTATGCATATATATTCACATAAACATTCATAAATATTTACATAGTTACATTCAATTATTATTTACCCATGTATCATGTGTTAACATTTCATTCATAATTCTACTCCTGCTCTTTTAAAGTTTTATGGGTTGATATTTTTTAAATAATCATGTATATATTTTTAGGTTTTAATTAGCGATCATCAGGGATGATTGGATCTCTCTGTCTTTATAAGATAATAAGTAAGGCTCTCCCAGTTTCGGTGCAAAGCTCATAACAGTATTAAGAACAATTTGAAGTGTTAGTTTAAGCTAAAATCAATTTCGCTCAAGCCTTTTAATCTCTAGCATAAATTTTGTCCTATATACTCAAGTTGGCAGAGGTTAAAATGATCTTTTTTAGACTCGCTTTAGTCTGTGTTAATTTCTGTCAAAAACTTCTAAACTTGAAGCATACTCGGCAACAGGACAACTGATTTCAAAGAAGTGTCTGATTCCCCTACAAATGATAGATGTCTAGCATTAAGGAGTATTCATAAAACCATTTTATGGCTTGCTTTAACTAGCGAGGATAAATCCCTTCATATTTAGATCCTTATATAAGCATATATATAATCTGAGTTGTTCAAATATATATTGTCATACACTTATAAATGTGTATTTATAGACATTCGCATAGATATGTCTATATATATATATATATATATATATATATATATATATATACACACACACACACACACACACACATATTTATAAATTTATTCATTATTTCTTAAAAATGTATATTTATTCAGATAGTAATATTCTCATAGGTAATCTGGTAATCCTTCATTTTATGGACAATCGAACACTTAAAAATAATAACAGAAAGATTTATTCTCATTATGCCAGGTGTATTGGCATATGTGATGGAGTTGATGAGAAACAACCCACAACTCCCAAGAACACCTGCACGCAAACACCTGTCACAGAAAGAGAGAGAAGCAAACAGCTATGGAGGCCTGAACGCATTGATCCACGAGAGAGGAGAAATCCTTGATGTGCAAAAACAAAAGTTGCAATCAATAATGAAATGTCAGAAAAAGGTTACAAAGTGTTATGAGATCAATCCTTATAAAAGGAGATCAGAAACCCTAAAAAGTTAAAACCCTAGGTTGCATGATAATAATTAATAAAGATAATTAATTATTATATGCCTAAAGTTTAGCTTAAGTAGAAAGAGGTAATAAGTGACTGAATAATTAAATCGATATGATTCAATTAATTAGTAAACACTTTATTACTCTAACAATATGCTTACATTATGTTAATATGATCATAAAGGTAAGCTCATATTTATATTTAAATAGTCATTATTATTCAAGTTACTCGGAACAAGGAATTTGAAACGAGCAGTCACAAGCTTAATAACTAACGATTCCCATCCACCTTTTGTTAGCATTTTTAGAAACCTTTGCAATATATAAGTCATAATTTTTCATCTAGTAAAATTGTTCAGGCTTAGAATTGTTACCTTAAATCAAGCATTAAGGCAAAACAACAATTCTATCCTGACAATGGAAACCTCTCCTAGTTGTGGGCAGACTATGAATGAAGAGGAATCTCTGGATTCTAGGTCGATTCCTATAAAAATATGGAATATCACTTTCCTGATCTACAAATTGTTGGGAAAAGGGAAAAGAATACTATAACTAAAAGATTAGGGTGATACACCAATGAATAATTCAGACTTTGCAAAAAGAGATGAAAATTCAATCCTGACTCACAAATGAAGATCTTAACACTCTGAATCTCTGCTCAACATATAGGTTAATAAATTCATGCTATCAGGGTTCTACCACAAACAGCTTGGATAATTAACAAACATACATTTCTCATACAAGGTCTTGGAGCAATTGATTATCTTGAGAAGGAACAGAAATTTATTCACTTCCTTTAGATAATAAATTATTTGACACTTGTTAGAAAAGATGAAAATAGGATCTAATATTGAAAACAAAAACACAAATATGAGTCAAAGAATCTGGTTCATTCCTTCAAAAATTTGACAAAATGATTACAAAAATGGTCTTCAAAGCACTTAGGAACAATATGTTCACTATATGCCCTCTCTCCAAAATCTGCAACCCCTTAATTGATCATCAAAAATCAATTTTATATCCTCTCTATGCCTCAAATCCAAAAATCTAAGCTCATCAAAAATGCCCAATTTTAGCCTAAAAATGTGCCCAAAAACGTGCCACTAACCAAGCTTTTCACAAACTTCCTCTAAATGCCTCTTCCCTAAATTTTTGGCCTAATATAAGGAATTAAATCCTTTTACAAAGAAAATTGCCAAAAATTATAAAAAAGAAATTAATATTAAATAAAAATTTAATATTAACTAACCTACCCTTATCTCCTAACTTAGATTAAGGACTCTAAGTGTAAATTATAAGCAAAGTGGGAAAGTCGACATGACTCTTCATCCACTTGCAATGCTATGCAAAAAATAAGGAGATAAGAATGCAAGGTGGTACCATGAACAATTTTCAAGGCTCTGCAAGAACTAACATGAATTGAAGGCATTGAACTACTTGGAGGACTCCAAACAGTTATCTCATTTTTTATCTCGGCACTTGTGTTTTCTTCATTCTTCACGAAGAAGTTAAGGGAAATGAAACCCTAACATGTAGAAGCCTTCGAAAACTGCTTGAAGGAACTTTGTTTGACTGTAAGATGACTCCATTGTTGAACTCGGGCCCTCTCTATACTGAAGATCACCACTGCTTCTTCTTTGTGTGTATCTCAAATAGGGAACTCGGCATTTACTTCAAACTCAAGTTTAGCGAACTGTAAGTTTTCTAATAAACTCTGTTTAACTTACGAAGCTCATTCTCTGGCATAAATATCATAAAGTTTTTCTTTAATACAGCATAGGTTACAGCCTCTTTTCATGTTATATGGAAGATCACTGTTATTTGAATTCAATAGATGACTGTTGTTTAACTATGAATCCATGAATAAGTCACAGTCGTGACTTTGATATGCGTCTTGCTTCATTGTTGAACTTGAACATGCCTTCAAAGGGCTTTTATTTGTTTGCACTTGCTATAGATCTATGTTTGTGACTTATCTGTGGCTTCATGACTTTGATTTGTTTGCTCATGCTATAGATCTGTGTTTTATCTCCATGGGCTCTACATATTTCCATCTGGGCTCAACTATTGGTTTATCTTTTAAATACCATATATGGGTTTGAAACTAATGAACCAGAAACTATTCAACACACTTTTATTTGCAAGCTGCTAATACACCCTTACCATGTATGATCATTTGCAACTATTGTAAAACCGTGAGTTTCATGTATGTAAACTAGCAACAGTCACAGGTTGTAACTGTAGGTTACCTTCATTTGATGAGTTTGAAACTTGTGAACTTGAGCTATATTATTACAGTCGTGGCTTGATATTAGATGTTAACAGTCACTGTTGGTATCGGGTGACTAAAATTCTTTTGTTTGATGCACACCGCAAGCTTGCTCTATCACTCATGGCACCCACTGTTACTTTCTTCCTTTTCTTCTTCTCTGCTATGGGTTCGAATCTTATGAACTCGAAACTGTTCAACACACTTCCTTTGCAATTGTGAATACATCTTTACGATGTATGACATTCATGACTGGCATAGAACCGTGAGCTTCACATTTATAAATTATTAACAGTCACGGGTTTTCAACTGTTGTTATTTTTATTTGGCACATAAGGCCATGACTGTTACTAATTTAACAGAGTTCTTCAATTCACTAAAGAAAAATAATCCTCCACACTTTTTGATAACTGGAAGACCAATATGTAACTTGTGGGTCTTATTTGAAAGTGATTGTTACACTTTTTCCCTTGAAAGCTCGAATTCACTGAATAAGAATGAACTTGGTTTAGTGAACTTACTAATATATCAAAAATTGATTGCTCTAATCATTTTCTTATTCCGACCTTGCTCGAGCTTTTACTGGTGAACATTTCACCTTTCACTGCTGTAACATATAGTTGATTGTTTGTTAAGTTCATATATTCACAGTTATGTGGTCATTTGAATTCACAGAACTTGATTTAACAGATTTACCACAGCTTGTACACAAACTATGATTATAGCATAGAGCATCCAAATTGTTTCACTTTGCTGACATGAATAAAACCTGTGTAATCAACAGCTATAAATTTGATGAATTAGTGAACTCATTTCTTTGCAAACCATATATGATGAGCTTGGCAATGATGGACAGTTGCTGCAGGAAACCATGAAAACACCTCTTAATGACTTACTAAAGTTGCAAGGTTGTGAGTGAAAAATGTTAAAGATATAATCTGTTATAAATAAAACCATTGCATCTTTCACTCATAACCTTCGCAAACCTTAGAAGGTGATTATGACTGAGAGATGCTCAACACAACTATTATTATTCCCATAGCAGATAAGTAACTCTCTACTTTATGATATTCCACTGCTAGCTACACAAACTCTGTTCCAGTTTATACATATTTTCCACTTTATGTTCAGCTTGCATCTTGTAGCTTTGTCCACTGTATATAATTCTCATTGATGTTGAATCTGCACTTAATATGATAAGTACAACAAGATCAAAATGTTTGTTCACTGTTAATGAAGTTTGAGCACGGGCTTGTGAAATTCAAAAACATCATAATGTTAACTAATGAGGTTCGAACACGGGTTCGTGACACTCAATAAAAACAAACTGAAAACACTTTATGATTTTATGGTTTAATCTTGAAGCACTCTTTTGTATTCAGCAACAAATATGTTTATGATTTGAAAATGTACTTTGGAACAGTAAGGACATACTTGTACCAGTATTTATGCAGCATCATTTGTATCTTTAACTAGAAAGTTGGCAATCATTGGCATTTCTTGTAGCACTCTTATCATGGAAACCAACTTGATCTGCATCTTTGACAATGACTAAATATGAAAACCAATCAGCTGTTATGTAATGCCCCGCCAGACAACCCAAGAGGACAAGACATAAAACCTCTATAAAATGCAAGTAGTGAATTTTTATTTTATTTTATTTATTTATTTTAACTAGAATAATATTCATCATTACACTTCATACTTCTAAAAGAAGAAATAATTTTCTACTACTTGAATGTAAGATTTATACAACTTAAGTCCTCCCGGGTTCCCTAACGTCGCTACTAAAGCAACATCATATAAACCATTTACATGCATAAGATATTCACGGAATCATGAGCTTAAAAGATCTACATTCGTTTTAATGCACCAAGTTAAATGTCCCTAACTTATTTCTTTTATTAAACATAGGTTAATCATCCAACATCATTATTCCTTTTATCAACTCATTCCATAAATTCATATTGATTTCATCTACATCTACTATCTTTTATATCACTTTTCTCTAATAATTTAGGTAAGAGATTAATATTCATTAAGGTAGGCATCATCCTAGGTACTTCATTAACATGAACCAAGTATTAACATTAAAATCAAATTACTATTCTATTGCATTGTTTCATAACCATTCATTATTAATAATTCCAATCACTAACCTATCATTTCTCAATAATTTTCTTGGATCCTTTCATCAAGAGAGAATACATTATTTTTTTGTGATACATCATTATATATAACTATATTTAAGATCATTTCCTTTACATATGGACAACATAAGAGGATCATAAACACTTTCTTTTAATGCTAGTAACATGTCCAATATTCCACATTCTTTTCCCTTTCTTTTACCTAGAACTACCCACTCCCTTATGCATTGCTTTGAATTGAGATTATATCAATACTACAAGACTCATTTTAGGAGATTAAAATTACATGAATACAAATACATAAGTACATCTCATATTAAAATATCCAATAAGAAATCTTGAACTGCAGGTCTGGAATGGAATATGTGCTAGGATCATCCAAAGAATCACGATCAATACCTCGATATAAATATTAACCACCCAACCATGTGGAACCAATAGGCCCACTCCCCCGAGCTAGGAGATAGAACCAAAGGCCCATACAAGAGGTAACAACTAGGAAATTCCTAAGGTGGTGATAAAATTTCCCCAAAGTCACAACACAAAAGAAAAGACAAGAAGACCACAAGGACTACCAGAGGCATGATAAAATTTGGTAGAGACTCTAAGCTACAAGCTAGGTGAGTGTCATCACATAGCCCTCACCCCTTGGGTTGTCCTGGTACTAGCCACTCTTGGCCCCGGCCCCCAAGTAGGCACATGCGGAACCGAATGCCTCTCGTACAGACAAGGTCATCCAGTCGTACCTACGCATAGGTACCTTCTCCCACTCCCATCCTTAGTCTTTACTAGCACTAAAGGCATGGGCGAGGCACAATTAATCTTGATTAGTGTGTAATTTCCCATTCCAATCCCATTCCCAATTCATTTATTTAGGTTATCACTTGATTAAATAACTCATAGTAGGTTATCCTGGTACTAGCCACTTAGGGCCCCGGCCCCTCACTATGAGCCACTCACCTAGTGTACTTAGGTTCCCTAACATATATATATAAATCATAAGAACATAATAGATCCATCATCAAGAATTCATACCAATTCCATAACAACATTTGATTGAGTTTAGGAAAATATATGTTGTCCCTAGTCCACTTGACAACCCTAAACCCAATATGGCATACAGAATGTTCCAAACATATAAGAAGACATCCAAGTGATATTATAAACATATTCAAAGTATAAATAGATCCAATTAACCAAAAAAACATTCTAATAGCCTCTGGTGACCATACGAAACCTTAAAACTTAATGATGTTCTTAAACTGAATTATTTCAAGCAAGGATTAAATGCAAAAAAAAAATAGTCATCATAGAACAGTCATCCATATCTTCCACAAAACAAATAATAAAGGAAATCGCTTCGGTGGAGATTTAGCTAACATAATTATGGACTCTCAATTTGATTTTTAGAAAGATCCAACAGTGGGAAAGAAAGTTATGACTTCTGGTTTAAAACAGAAAATTCTGGTTAGGGTTCAGACCTGCCTTCACTAAAACGGTTTTAATTTTCACAAAACATAATAAAAATTCTCCAAACCAATTGGAAATGAAAGATAAGACTTAAGAGAATATTTTATATCAAATTTAGACTTTTATATAATCATATCAGCCTGTAGCATATGAATACATTTGACAGAAAATTCAGAATCGAGAATGGACAGGCATAGTCTGCCAAAATGTCAAAAATAAGGCATTAATTAGACCCTAAAAATAAACTCAGAGAGATACCCATTTGAGATCTGTGAATTTTACTTCCAGAAAATCAATTTAGTAAAATCTTAGATGCAATTTAAATTATTATAATAATAGATCTCCAAAAACGGGTTGCTAAAAACCCTAGGAAAACACATGTCAATTCTTACAAACAAAAACTCAAAACTTTAAAATAACCATAGAAATTAAAAGTACAGATATAATAAATAATTATAATATATAAATAGATCCATAATCTATCAGAGACATAAAGTAACTAACATATTCAATCCATACCTCATGTCCTACGAAGGTTGAATCGAAGAAGGAAGGAAACAAAAGAGAAGACAAATCCAAACTTGAGATGCATCCTTCAAACCCTATCCACTTTCAGAAATCTCCATGAAAGAAAGAAATAATTCCACAGCAAAGAATCCCTCTCTCAACTATTGAAATTCTCACAAAAATATCTCTCTCCCAAAAGCAAAGATAACCAAAAATTCTTAAAGACATATGCTTACAAAATCTCCCTCACATCTCCAAGTTTTCTCTCCAAAATCACCATGAAAATTAAGGCCATCCTCTCCTCAATGCTTCAGCCCCAAAATCTCCCCCCTTCAAATGAGAAAGTAGTGCATATAAATAGATTTCCAAAGGTTGAGAGGAAAAGTAACCAACTCCCAACTAACTCTTAACTAAAGGGTATTATAAAATAACTTAATATCATACAACTATATTACTCAAATATACAATAAAAGATTATTTGTATTCATTCATACACATGTAATATTATCCTAACATATATGCATATGCCATCATTAATTACATCAATATCTATATATATAACCTATCCTCATTATTAATAATTAATAATTGAGAATAATATACCTCTCATTATTTAATATTTAATTATTAATAATATTATACTTTACATTAATCCCAAAATATACACCATCAACAATATCTACAATAATTAACATATAATCACATATAAATTATATATATATAAATACATATATGTGTGCACCCATATATATATTTCCATATATATATATATATATATATATATTTATATTTATATAGATACATGCCAAATACCAAACACTATAATCTATAAGATTATGAAGTAATAGATCACAATATTATTACCTATTTATAATTACTATAGGATATAATCACTGAGGTAGAATAAAATCACACACCTCAAAATAAACCTAATCATCCAAAGAGGCCTTACAAATCATCTATGAAACATATCGAGAAAACCATAAGATCAAACAAAGTCAACCAAAGTCAACAAGGAAAGTCAAGCCAAACTCCTGAAACACAACATAGAAAGATTAACTAAGAATCATACCAAGAAGGAGAAATAAATAAAATGAGTGAACAAATCATACAATCAAATGAATTCAAGTGGTCACAAGGCACTAACTACAACCATGCCCAACCGGGTGCGTTGGATCTGGATTTTTGACCCAAAGGTTGACTGACAAAGAAGGAACCCTAATATTTCCAAATTGGAATAATGACAAAGGAAGACTCATGTAGGGGCCTTAGTACTATCTCCATAACAACAACCATCGAGGATTTGAGGGCATGCTCAGACCTGTGAGGCCAGGTGAAGTCGATGCCCGGTACCTGCAAGCCTGCATCACAAAGAAGAAATACATATGCACGGATATACATATAAAAGAAAACATTGCAGACAGATGACCAGGATCGATACATCGTGTGGACCTCAGCTATGTGAGTAACTACGACTTCGTCCTGAATCATGAAAACACATCATGTATATATATACACTCAAAGCATGTAGCATCATCATAATGAAGGTTAGAATCTCAAGCATTGTGTTAGTCTCTTATCAATACTAATAATAAATTAACATAATCAAATCATCAAGTGAGATACAAGATTCATCTAAGGTAACCTTAATAGAAGAAAATATAAATAACCACTTATATATATCTATCAAGTACATATCATATAACATCCTAACTATGTTCATAAAGGTCTTGTAGGTACTCAATACATACATGGAGATAAATACATACAAAAATGATACCTTTAGATAGTATGTTTGATATTAGAATCATTGAGTACTAGCTTATGAAATTATTATAAACAACTATAGGAATAGATCAAACAAGTATCATGTACAACTTAAGCTGTAAGAAAACATCGAAGGATCTTAATTCTTTCAAAAACATAAAACTTATATTAGGGTTAGAGGGGTATTACATGTTATCTGCAAGATAATCTGTTAAGCTCTCAAATAACATCATTATGAAATACATTATTTGAAAAAGGTTTCTCAGTTTGGAAACATACTAAGTCCCTTTAATTCAGACACCCGGTTAATAAAAAGGACAGCATACACCACAATGATCATTAGTAGTAAAAGGTTTCATGTCAGAAACAAGTCCCTTTAACACTACCTTGCAGTGAGTGTCAGTGTATATTTCTTTATTTCATTTAATTTTCCAGATTGATATGCAGTATTGAAAACTTGATTGCTACAGTATGTTATTTTTTTCTCATGTATTGCTTCGATCCATCAGGATCTAACCATATTTTTCTCTCTTATGCAGATGGAACCCTAAAGACCTAGATGCAGATGGAGACTCGAACTCATGAAGACCTAAATGCAGAGACCTAGCAGACAACCAGCTGACACAAACTAGTACAAAAGGCAATGCTGGGACCCCCATTCCATACTTCAGTCTTTCTTTTAATTCTGCAATGTACTCTATTATTGATGAAACATGGAAGAAAGGACATTTGTATATCACATTCAGTTTGAAAGCACAATGTAATGATTATTTATGAATTTTGGAAATTTTTTGGAATGATAATCAATACTTAGAGTATAATAATGACATCTAGAATGAATGCAATAAGGACATGTAAATTAACAAAACCTGCAAGGCAATGTTAATTAGACCAACAAAATGCAACCTTTTCCTACTAATGCTTATTGTATTGTATGCTGGATTTTTAAGTAACAAAAACATCTCCTTAAGAAATGGCAACTCCAATCAAGTTAAGATGCCTAAACAAACAAGTTGCCTTTGAGGGAAAATTTTCATCTAAAAGAATCAAGAAGATAATTCTGATCAAATTCAACATTGTGGTACGAGCAGTATCTGTTATTTTAGGCAATGAGTTCAAGGAGAATATTAATAGACATCGCGTTAATTCGGATATCCCAGCCATGTTCATTGCCTCAACCCTACAGGTGGACCCAAACATAAAGGCTATTGGAAACCTGTGTAGAAGAATTTTCAAGAAGAAATATCTGGTGGATTTGGACAAAGTACTGAATAGTATACGCATCGATTTATCCATCCCCAAGCCTAAAGATTACAATAGCAGAATTGTCGACCATAACTTTGTCTCCACTTTCCCTATTCTTGGAATGGAAGATTGGGATAGGTTTTTAGCAGAGACCCCTTCCATCAAAAGAAACTTAGACTCATTACTATTTTTTACCCATGTACGGCCTCCACCTGATATGAATTGGATGAATGAATTTATTATGGATGATGGCATTAGGCTCAAGCTGGTTAAGGAAGAAAAAGACTCTTCAGCATCCTCATGCTCTTCAGGCATGTCCTAAAAGTCATCTCAATAACCTGGACATTAAAATGTTATTCTTAGAGCATGTCAAAAAAGGTTTTAATTTTATGTATGTGATAATCTTTTGCATACTACTCTTATATAAGGAAATCATTCAAATCTTTCTTTAAATAAATTAGTAACGTTTTAATGTAAATCCACTTTTTGGTTTCGTAAATTTGGGAAAATCTTAGCCTCATATCAATAATCCATGTCAAGTACAACCAACTCATTAATTACTTAATGTTAGGTTTCATAAATAAACTTCGTCAATATAGCATGCAATACTTTCCCTCAAACGAAAAGATGGTAATAAATAGTTGGAAGAAATAAGGGGATGGAGTGTTTACATTTAGTTGGATAATCCTAGCTGGATTAAGTGTATTGTTAATGGGATAAACTTTCGTGATGATCATTTTCTCGTTTTTAGTTCAAACATGGAACCAATGTGCTGGGCTCTAGGCATTTAGATAGAAATGGTAATAACGCTAATATGGACACTTTACTATTAACCATGTATGCAAGCTAAAGTGTTTCATTATTAAGATATACAGTAATTGGTTAGGTTGGTCTCCTCATGTAATAAGTTACAGGTCAAGTATTTGTAAGCAGATCTACTGAAAATAGATATGTGTGTACATATGTGATAAAATATAGTCAGATATATACATATATATCTATATAGATACATATATATATGCTTACAAATATATGAATTAATTGCAGTAGGCCTCTGAGATTTTCTTATTGAGCATCATTGCTTTTATAGTATTATGTTACCATCCTGGACTAGATATTTAATTTTATCTCTAGTATCTTAGCCTAGATTTTAAATTTATCTCAAAGGGAAAATGCTACTATTAGTAGAAGATTAGAATCTTGAAGACTCGGTTTTGGATAATAAGTGTAAAGAGCATCTTACTTTTAAAATGACTCTGAAACTGCATATAGCTCTCTATGCCTTTGTGTTGATTATAAGGTTTTGTATTGCTCCCTCTTAATGTTTTATATTCATCCTTTTCACTCCTTTGCACAAGATCTGCTCTGATCCAATAATGATAGGCTTCAAATGCAAATTTTCTACTCTCATACCCAACTCATATATAACAAAACATATTCATACGAATATATATTCATCTCCATATGTGTATAAATACATTCGGGTATGCTTGCATTCGTTCGGAGTGCTCACAGGAAGGAGGTATGTTCTAATCGATTTTCTCTTCTTGAAGGATAGTTTCTGATATTATAAATACATTAGACCAAGAGGTAAAAGAATGTCTTCCTTTCCTTTCTATGTGGCACATTGAGCTTAGATACTCCTAATATATGTGTAGATTTGCGTCTATGCTAACTGGTAAGAATTGTATAGATATTTCTTTAAGCTGAGCTGTTAGCTCTGCCACTGATATTTCTTAAGTTTCTCTTGTTAGGAAGGATAGCTATTTCAAAACAAGATGTCAGGTATTTCTTATAATATTCCAGGCTACTCCCTCACTTTTCCTTGTAGAGATCGGAGGATTACATAACTTGTTTATTAAAGTGTTTAATCTACATCTTTATTAATCTCATGATGGGGGTCTTTCTCACCAAGGGCAGTAAGAAGGGAAACCTGGTTCACCAATGCGACACTGTTGTTAATTTAATTCTAGGATTTGGTTTCAATATATTTCATATCATCCATGAAGCTATCAAATACGATTATCCTGGGAACTAACCCATTAAAAGCCAAAGTTCCCAGCATATTTATGCAAGTTTGCAAAAGACTAAGGAAGCTTAGTCCCTTCTCGAGCTATATTAAGATAGGATAACAAAAGATGATTAATTTATTTTTAGAAACAAGTAGTATTAGTGTTAAGACGCAATTATAGTTTTTTTGAACATACTAACATGGATCTTAGCCAAAATTTAGTTGTTACAGGTAGAGGAGGATCACAAGCTATCGTATGAGATTTTGGTTGAGAGATAGACCCATATATCAGATACTCTACTCCCTACAAACAGAGTCATAGTTGGTTACACAAAGACTAAGCACCAAGTTAAAGCAGATATCATCTAATTCAGAAGAAGGTTCGCTATCTTCTCCATATAAAGGACAAGGTCGAGCAAATAAAAATCAGTACTCTATGTATAGAAGAATCTTTTGTAATCTGAGGGTATGCCCTCTTAGATCTTTATGTATCATAATCCGGACTACGGTCCCAGGCAAGGCTGGAGGTTTTCTCAGCCCCACTCTTTCCTACCAACGCCTACACTGAGTGGGGTTTTTTGTAATACTTTTAATTTGATTAATATAATTCTTGGCTTCGGCCTTTTACCAAAAAAAATAATGATAGTAATAATAGATGTTGATTAAATAGAAATATAAATGTGTGTGTGTGTGTGTGTGTGTGTGTTTATTTAATGTAATACTTTTTTTGGAGTACTTTATAATTTTGCATCATATTATTTAATATTTTTTTGTAATGGATAATGTAGAAAAATGAGTTAATATATTTTATTGATTAATAATTAAGGGAACTTATTTTATTTCCTAAATTAAGAATTTTTATGAAATTATATTATTTTAGTAATTATCAAATTTAGAATCAATTTATTTTAAATAACATTATAAATTGATTTGCTTGGTATTGGAATTTAATTCAAGAATGTACTTATAGTTTTGTTAATGATTATTTTAATAAATTAATTTGTGTAATGGTACTTTACAAATTAGTTTATTATCATTAAATTCTTATGAATGTTATTTCTTCTACAATTGTGGGTTATGAGAGAATCTTTTTACATCATCATTTTTAGGATTGTTACCAGAGACGGGTTTAGGGTTAATGTGTTATATTTGTTTGCCTTGCATACTTCTATAGAAATTGGTTTTGTTATAACCCAACCTTATGGAAGCTTTGATTATATCATGATGGAAATTGTTATGTATGTTCCTATGATACTTTGGAACCAGATTTTGATGTTATGATTCATAATGGTCTATGAGATATGTTTGAGATTTATGAACTTAGAGTAGGTTATCTAAGTGTTAAAGGGTAAGTGGCTTGCTTTGGAGGTGTTGGAGCCCAGAAATGGCTATCTAGGTATCCTTAGTAGGCTACCTAAATAAGTGATAATATAATACATTAAATGGGGTTTTAAAATAAATTAATAAGATAATGGATTCCTCGCACATGCATTGAGTGCTAGTATAAGCTAAGGATGGGAGTGGGAGAAGATGTTTTCCCATCTAGTAGTGGTGGTGAATTCTGGCATGATTGGTTATCCTTGTCTACATGAGAGGATTTCAAATTCCTCATATGATCACACTTGGGAGTCGGAGTCCAATGAGATCGTCCCAGGGGATTGATATATGTGATGACACTTCCCTAATTTCTTCTTAGGTTTCTTACGTGTATTGGTTGTCTCTAGATTAGTGTGTACCTTTGAATTATTGAGTTGTACCCTTAAGATAGGAACTTATAGGACCATTGCTTAGTATTACCTGATGATTGATTTTGGTATTGTTATCCGAGTGGGGTCTGATGTTATTTCCTCAGCATAGTGGGAGTGGAACCACAGGTTTCCACGAAGTCAAGAGGTAGTGATTCTTTTACTATTTGAGACTCTGACGTTCATGTACCAATGTTGGATGATCTTTGTTGTGGATGCTTCTTATCCTATCTTCCTTGGAGACTTATTCATATTCTTTATTTATTTGTACTTTGTACTTAGTTGTATTTACATACCCTATGACTTGTGGAGTGGATGTGAGTTATTGTTGATCTTTGTAGCATCTGTCTGATAAATAATACTGACTATATGATTATTATGAGAAATGATATATATATATATATAAGTTAGATTATAATTATTCTCATAATAACTAAATAGTTAAATTGATAAAATAAATTAAATAATAATGAATAGACATGTCCCATGAAGGGACATGTCTCTCTATGTGTTTTCCTCAATATAAAAGAGAGATCACTGCTCTTGGAAAATATATACCGAAAAGACAATGTTAATACATTTGTGGTGATCCTGATAACTCAACATGGTATCAGAGCCAGGCCAGGCTGCAAATGGAGAACAAGTAAAAAAAAAAGGGACGATCACAGCAACAAGACAGAGAGGTCTACGAGAATAGAAAGATACATGGTTGAGATAGCATGTAATAAACAAATCACCGTCAGCACTAGGTTGGCAGCGAGGTCTCAATTTAGAGTTGACTAGACTGAGGACCAATCATACACTATTGAGAATGTGCCATAGAAATCGTTGATTAGCGAATGAAATATTATAATACCTTTCATAAGTAAAGGGGATAGCGAACAGATATGTTAGAATTAATGTTAGGATATGTTGTTGAATAAACATCGGAGGATAAGAGAAAAAGAGCGGAAGTCACAGTGAACAAGATAAGACAATTCAGAACTAATACCAACAGATACGACAGAGATAAGGAATTGGAATTGCGGGAAAAGACGAGCAGTTCTCAGTGAGAAATGGTAGGAAAAAGAAATCCCCAATAAGTATATCACTCAAAAATAAAGAACGACACTTAACATTCTGTCAAGATTACTGGGGATATATAATATATATACTTATATGGTGGACATGGCTAGTTACTACTATGTATACTTTACAGTAATGGTAAAGGTGGGTATAAAAAGTATGCCTTATTGGTAATGAACATTTCATAAATATTTGTTATCATTAATAATTATTTCATAGTTATATTATATTAGATATTTCATAGTTATATTATATTAGATAGTATAACCAAAAGTATATGGTGATTGTATATATGTATATAAAGTAATAATATGTAAAATCATAGATTAAAGATATATACTTAGAAAATTGAATATATATATATATATATATATATATATATATATATATATATATATATATATATATATATATATATATATATATATATATATATATATATATTCAAGGTTAATTAGATCTTTATCTATATTACATTGGAATGATCTTATATCGTTGTGCAGAATTATCCTTGAGTATTATGCTAGTCTCTCTCTTATTCTTTTATTTCAATACGTACTATAAGAGCTATTTGTCTTGATCTTTTCCAAGGATGCTCTTGCAGGTCAAGAAGTTGATAAACTTGAGCTTCAGAGGGAGCAGGTGGTTCAGTCAACTTATATTGATTGAGAGGGAGTTCACTATTGAAGGTGAAACACTTCTGAGGTAAACTTGATATAATTGATTATTAGACTAATGAATCATGAATGTTTTTTGATGGGCCTGCCCCCTATGTAAATCATGAGGAAGTGACGACTTCCAAATGATTATCACTTCTATTTGCAAAAGTTATTGGAAGGTGACGATCTTACAATAACTTGATCTTCTATTGTGATAGACATCTTGTGATTGCTGAAACAGATCATAATAGATGATGTAAATGTTCTTATGGTAAGTGCACATTACCTATGAACATTTGTTGAGTACTTGGTGGACATCATGTGACTTAATGTTGGTAGGCCATTACTCTGAGCACTTGGTGAATATCATGCGACTTGATATTCTGCAAGCCAATGCTCCTGATATCATGAGATGATATCTTTGTAAACTTTTGAGTACTTGGTGGACATCATGTGACTTGATGTTGGTAGGCCATTACTCTAAGTATTTGGAGAATATCATGCGACTTGATATTCTGTGACAAATACTCCTAATATCATGAGATGATATTTATAAATCTATGAATTATGGTGAATATCATGAGACTTGATATTCCTAGTCAGTCCATATCTGTGACATCACAGTAATGTGATATCTAAATAAAATTTCACAAGTAATGTTGTGTTATTTTTAGATTGATGGTTTTTATCTTCCCTAGCTAAGAGGGAGTGTTGATCTTTGTAGCATCAGATAAATAATACTGACTATATGATTATTATGAGAAATTATATATATATATATATATATATATATATATATATATATATATATATATATATATATATATATATATAAGCTAGATTATAATTATTCTCATAATAACTAAATAGTTAAATTGATAAAATAAATTAAATAATAATGAATTGACATGTCCCATGAAAGGACATGTCTCTCTATGTGTTTTCCTCAATATAAAAGAGAGATAATTGCTCTTGGAAAATATATACCGAAGAGACAATGTTAATACATTTGCAGTGATCCTGATAACTCAACAGTTATCATGTATACTTTATGGTTCAAATGAATTTGTTTATTCTTTGAGATGATGTACTATATAGAAGATTTAGATTATTATTGTACTTAATAGATTAAATTGTATTTACATAATTCTACGTCAAAGAACCCTTGAGATTTATAATATGTAATTAAGATTGTATATATGAGTACATGTGGACTTTATGTTTTACTTTTGTTTTGTTGTTCAATTGTTTGTAATCATTTTTATATTTTTTAAATATTCTGTAAACTTAGTAACAATTTTATCTCATGTCTTGTTGGTTTCTTGCTGGTAGGTTGTTGGTAGTTTTGTTGTCAGCTGTTTTTTGGCTTTTTGTTCTAGTTTGTTTTGGTGTTGTTTGTTGGGTTGGGGTCTTGCTTTTTGTTGTTTAGCAGGCGTTCTATGTTTGTAAGGGCTTTATAAAATATCTTTTGTAATCCTTTGTAAATAGTTTCAAGGTCCATTCAAAACTTGTATTTACCTTAATCAAAAACAATTTTATCTCATGGGTTCCCTGGCAGGGCATTACATGAAACCCTAGCACACTATTTGTAGAGATGCTTATTCTTATTATATTTTGGAGACTTAAAGCATCATAAATTACATCCATATGCAACTTCTTGCTCACCTAGGCCCCATTTTAGCATGTATGACCTTGCATGCCTAATCATGATTAATCTAGCTTGCACTTGCTAAAAATCATACATCACTATGTTTTGGACCTTAGGTCCTTGATCTTGCCTTTATCAAGAGAATAGGGTCGTCGGGTGTGACCTTGTCTTAGGATAGTAATGTCGAGAGCCACCTTATCCTCGAACAAGGTTGCTTGCGAGGACGTTGTCATAGACATGGTTGCCCATAGCGACCTTGTCTGAATAATCGAGGCCCAAATTCAAACTATGCAATGACTAGTTTGTGAGAGCAAGAAAACTTCTTCCATGTTGCCTCCTTCAAAATTACAAACTTGAAATGCAAGGTAGAGGTACAAATTCAAGCATTCAAGAGTTCAAGGCATTTGGTCTCACCATATTCTTTAGATCTAGTGTTGTGGCAAGCTTTAACAACCTTTATGCATGCATGTATGTATGCCTATGTATGTGCATGTGTGTGCTTGTATGTTTGTATGTATAGACATGTATACATACATGTGTGTATAAACACACACACACACACACTTATACTTACAAGACAAACATTATGTCTAATATAGTTGAAAAGCAATTTTTTTAGGTAAATGCCTCAAATCTAACACAATCAAATCAATCTTGCAATTGATAGATAATTGCAACATATTTGTGTTAAATGAAGCATTACAAAAACAAAAATGCTTTCAAACTACACCAAACACAATGTGTCCATATATATATGTGTGTGTGTGTGTGTGCACTTATACTTACAAGACAAACATTATGTCTAATATAGTTGAAAAGCATTTTTTTTAGGTAAATGCCTCAAATCTAACACAATCAAATCAATCTTGCAATTGATAGATAATTTCAACATATTTGTGTTAAATGAAGCATTACAAAAACAAAAATGCTTTCAAACTACACCAAACACAATGTGTCCATATATATGTGTGTGTGTGTGTGTGTGTGTGTGTGTGTGTGCACTTATACTTACAAGACAAACATTATGTCTAATATAGTTGAAAAGCATTTTTTTAGGTAAATGCCTCAAATCTAGCACAATCAAATCAATCTTGCAATTGATAGATAATTGCAACATATTTGGGTTAAATGAAGCATTACAAAAACAAAATGCTTTCAAACTACATCAAACACAATGTGTCCATATATATATATATGTGTGTGTGTGTGTGTGTGTGCAGACACAACCAAGATCATATTCATAAAACTTTACAAAACAGTCTTTGAACAAAACAATCAAGAGCAAAAAATTACATAACCAATTATTACATATTAACAATAACAATCAAAATGTTTGAGCAACCCAACCAAAAACTATCAACTAACCCTTAATATAAAACTAACAATTTAAGAAGTAAAGTAGAGTAAATAAATTACACTAATTATTTCAGAAAATTAATTTCTTCTATAAAAACATTTTTTAAATGATAAAAATTACTTAATCGAAAGGAACTTTGAAATCACAGACATCTTATAAAATTTAATGAAAATAAAATTAGTTGTATATTTGAATTGATCTAAAATGACATTAGATGTACATTTGAATTCTATATGTCTCATAAGGAGAGTAAGAAGCATAGTTTCCCAATAAATATCTTATAAAATGGTGAAAATAACATTCAATATATTTTCTAATTGATTTATATATATATCTTGTAAAGGAGAGTATATAATAAAATAATGAAAATAGCATTGAATATATATTTGAATTGATTTATATATGTATATCTCATAAAGGAGAGTAAGAAGCGTAGTTTCACAATTAAACCATGAACTAAATGTTTGGATGGTCAAGTTGCTATACCACTCTCCTTAACTTACCTCTCCCATGAGCAAGTTTAAACAATCTTTATCCATCCCTTGCTCAAGAATGCATTACGAGGAAGATGCACTAAAATGGTACATTTTATCTACAAAAAATGATAACAAATTATGGTGCAAGCAGAGCAAGATGTGTTATTGCAGTGGAGTAAAAGCAAAAACAGCATTAGAGTGTCTAGCGTTTTTGGAAATTGAAATGTCTGATTCCGAAGGCAAAGACAAGGCCAAAGGTGAGACAGAAGCCGACCACCACAATCGCCACCACTCCCACCAAGTCATAATGATACCCAAAATACTCTTGTACAAAATGCTTCACGGGCTGGTGTGTCCCATCGGGCAGCCTTAAACTGGTCTCCACGTCTCCATATTGCGAAGACAAAAGGCCATAGAGCGTCCAAGCTACAGGGTTCAACCAATAATACCATCTCCACCATGGAGGAATAACCTGTCAAGTTGCAGGCACCCACCATGTTTATTAGATTGTACTCCCACATAAGTCCAAAGCATTTGTTAATGGGGGACAAGGCAGCTTACCCGACGAGGAATCATGAATCCTGAGAAAAGATTCCACAGCATAAAGAAAGGCGCTGCTATAATTGCAGCAACATTATGGTCTGGGGTGATTGCCACTGTCATCATCCCAAAGAATGTGAAGTACATGAAGGTAAAATACATGAAGAAGAAATACCAAAAGACTTTCCCCACAGACCACTCAAAGGAGGCCATGGAATAAAAGATCACTCCGTAGATGACTGCTTGGAGCAGTATGTATGGAAATTCAATTGCCCCCTGCTTG
Organism: Chamaecyparis obtusa; assembly: GCA_027943335.1. NCBI lineage: Eukaryota > Viridiplantae > Streptophyta > Pinopsida > Cupressales > Cupressaceae > Chamaecyparis > Chamaecyparis obtusa. The sequence continues at coordinate 138,706 of BSBK01002614.1, read as the reverse complement.
CATTTCAATATCGTTAGGCCACACTGATATATCAAACAGAACTCTCAAAAAAAACTATTTTAAACCTAATTTCATTAGTCCTTTCAATCTAATGGACTGTGAAGACACTTAAACCATTATATGCCATTGTTCAAGGTCAGGCAAAAGTTAACATTTTGTCACCCTAACCTTCCATAGTTAACATTCCATTCAGTTTTATAGAGGACCCTGAATCTGACTGCCACCTTTCAACAAGTTAAGGACTTGTGACTACAGGAAACGCACCTGAGCAACAGCGTAAGGTAGGGCTGAATACATTCCAGCAGCTTTTTCCCGATAGAAAACCATTCTTTCCACTGAAATTACGGGTTGCACTGAAGATGAATTGGTCACACCCATGAAAAGAACAGCTGTATACATTGAACCCATGGCATTCAAGATATCCTGCTGTTCACTCCTGTACTACCACACAACATATGCCTCCTCTTAGCTTTATGTTAACTCCCTTTAAATATTCAAGGAACTCTAAGAAACATAAGCTTTGACAGGCATTGTGGTTCACTTCACTGGCTCTAAGGTTTCTGGGTAAACAACAAAGGAAAACTTATTTCTGCCAATTTGCTGATTCAGGCTTGAAAATATGAGCTCTTTATTGAAACAGATTTTTAACATTTTACCTCAAGTACCTCCTGAAAATCTTATTTTAATCCGTCACGGACAACAAAGACTTTTTTCCACTCGTGGAAACAAAGTTTGAACAGTTATTTAAATTATGAAATAGCAGGCATACAGCATTGAAGTACAAAAGCACACTGTACAAGGAGCAGATCTAATCTAATTATGTGGGAATATATAGGATTTACATATCTAAGCAAAGGAATGTTTTAACAGTTAGTTACAGCATCTAAAAATGTAATTTGAAGCATAAAACTGAAACAATGATGAAATATGAATTCCGAACACCAACCTTTTGGATCCAAATTTCCAACATATAGTGCCAAACATTAATGAGATAATTAATGTGAAGAAGAGTCTAACTGCAGTGTACTGAGGGTTTCTCCAGTAGGACCAGTGCTGCTTCCATAAGCAAGCCATGCATTGTGCTAGAAAGGGCTGAGAGTACTTTGTCTCAAAATGAAGCTCTCTTAAGCCTGGAACTGGCTTGCTCAAACTATCTACCAGTGCCATGTTTTGCCTGTGATAGAAAATAAAATGTACCACAAGATAGAAAATAAAATGTAAAATCCATTGGAATAGGCTGAAGAGATCAATAAGGCAAACTCACACACCTATACAATTCCGATGCTTTATAGATTTCACTAAAATTGACACCTAGACGGCGCTCTTCTGACATAGAAGTTACTTCCAGCATCCACGTAGCTGGATTATACCCTTCCTTGATCTGTGGAACCCCCTCAATGACCTACACAAATCATTTTCAATTAGCTGAACCATATATGATAATTGCGGCTAGTGTTTGACTCTTAAGCTAAATGTATTGACAATGTTTGCTAAAAGCATAGTGGTCAACAATATCTGGCATGACCAATTCCTTGTATATAAAATCAACTTCCTATTGGTTCTTGTACAAGAAACTACAACTACTTACAACTCCAAAATTCAAACCGTTCAGCAAATGGTACCAGATTCAGATCTAAATCTCTCGACAGAATAAAACTATAGTGATTGGCATCTTACCGAAAAATATTCTATAAGTTTGTTGGAATTGCGACCCAATGGACCTGCATAGATAAGCTGACCTCCTCGCTTCATTAAGAATAGCTGCAGCATATTTCACTTAGCTTTAAGAAGATGCCAATTTCACATGCTTCACAGAGATATTTTAAGAAAATCAAATCTTTACCTCATCAAATGCCTCAAAGATATCAATACTAGGCTGATGGATTGTGCAAACAATAGTTCTCCCAGTGTCAACAATATTTCTTACTGTTCTCATAATTATAGCTGCTGCCCGAGCATCCAAGCCTGAAGTTGGCTCGTCCATGAATATAATTGAAGGGTTAGCCACAAGCTCTACTGCTATTGTTAATCGCTTACGCTGTTCGGTAGATAGGCCATTCACTCCAGGAAGCCCAACCAAGGCACCTCTCAAAGAAGTGAGCTCCACAAGTTCCATTACTTCATCCACAAACATCTGAACATCGAATTTCACATTGTAATATTACATATATAATTAAATAGACTAAAAAACAAAATAGAGCAATGAGGCTAGTGTAGGAAATTAGAATATTTAAAAACAAATTAAATAGATGGTGCCAAAAGACTTCGAGATTAATTTTCATCGGGAGTTCAATTTGGAAGGAGATTGCTACAGTAAATATTTTCATAACACTCATCGAATCTTTGGTAGCCAGCAGGCTCTTTGCTTTGGGCTTCAACTAGTTTGTTTATCCAGGAGTAGTGAGTCAAGGCATTAATACTGAGAAGTCAAATGGAGATCCTAATTTTCAATGCTCACGAGATTGAGACAGCTTTGATGTATACCTTAAAAACATTATATAAACGTTGTTCATCACTTTTGCAAAGCTTTGAAGAATTCTTGGACAGGTTGCTGTATCTTCCATAGGATGATTCATGATGCCAACAATCCCATCATTTTCTAATTTGAAGCTCATCAGTTAAATGAAGCAATTCAGAATACTTCCTTTTCAAAAATCTCGACGAGACTCTTACACTTTCTTAAGAGACCAGAATGTTAGATTAATTGAGTGCGAAGGTCAGGCATCCTGATTTTGAATTGACTTGAAATGCATATGGTGTAACATAGTTTGCTGAAAGTTTTGTATTGGTGAGTATGCTACAAAATTATTGTTGGCAATGAAACTCGGGCTAGGGCTGAGGTGCCAACCAAGCTTCTGCATGCTCAATCTGTCAAGCAGATGATGAAACTTCCAATAATTTATTTCTCAATTGGAAGTCGACTGTTCACATTTGCCGTATACACTGCTATGTTTTTCCTCTGTCATGCTTGGATTGATAATCCAGATATCAGGAGATGTAAATCTAGATGTGTTATAACTTTATCCATAGAAACAATAGTATTAATAATTCAGAGGTAAGCATTAATTAGAGAAAGATGCCTAGAAGAGCTATTAGAACTGGACTAGAAATGTTGATTAATTTTATGCTACTTATATGGTAAACTCTCGAGGGATATTTACTTATTTATTGTTGTTCATCTTCCAGAGCCTATGTCTAAGCTACATAATGTTTATTTGATGAGATCTGTTGTACGGATTATTCATATTGTTACAAATCTGTGAATACAAATGAATCGCGATGGAAGTTAATATAGTTGAACTTCCACATGAGTTTCCACCATCTATCAATTGAGCTTAATGGCATCAAAATGTTACATACTGGAAATTAGCGGTATCATGAGTTGTGAGCGAAAATCTTAGTGGTTTGTTTTGTACGTGCCTGGAACACCAACCAAGCAGATGACTAAGACCACATAATGGCACCCTGTTTGATCTACCCAGATTATCTCATTCCACTACAAAAATGTGTGGTGGAAATGTTTTAATAACCTCGGAGAGACTGCAAACATCAGGATAGTATCCCATCCATAGACCGTGAAGTATGATCTAACATTGTCCTGGGACATTAGAATGGTCTTCACAACATCACTGGACTTGTGATTGGATTATCCACCTGGATCATCTTTTCTGCCTTAAAAAGCAATAGTTCCAATTATGACAACACCAGGAAGCAAGTGTGAAAATACTGGAATCATCCTCCCCGGTGAGTGATTTGAACTGCTCTCACAACTCCTAAGTTGCCGAATTGGAATCAGAATTGGGTATGGATAGGTGCATACAGTATGCCAATACAGCAATGTTTTTTGGGGCTGGGTACCTCCATACAAAAAAATCTAAAAATCATAATGTAATATAATATATAAATAATTAATATTAATTCATTTTATGAAGTAACTTCTTGGTTTCTTGCAGACAGGTTATTCTTCCACACCTATCATGGATGGTCAATTCAGGAAACAGGGTAAGTCTTTGGGATGACTTGTGGAATGGGTTCCCTCCTATTTCTTCCTATTCGGGAATCCTACCAAACACTCAGTTAGTTCTCGAGAAAATGTGGGGGGGTAAGGTTAAAGATTATATTCATGTGGAGCAGTTTGGAGGGTAACGAAAACAAGTTGGAAAGATTTATCCTCTCTAAATTTACCACAAGATCAAAGACCGATAATAATAAATAATGAAGAGGATAAACTAATCTGGACTAAAGCAGTAAGTGGAAAATATTCAGTTAAAGAGGGATATATGTCTACAACAGAGAACAATAAGGGCTCCCAAAATCACATTTATCACTTCTGTTGGCATTCAGCAATTTTACCAAAGGCAGGTTCCTTCCTATGGTTGGCTTTACAAAATAGAATTCTTACAAGTGATCGCCTATTTAGATTAGGAATTGCAGATAAATTCCATTGTGTCATGTGTGGTCAAGTGCAGAAAGATGTAAATCATTTGATGGTTTCTTGTGATTTTGCACAACAAATCTGGTATTGGGTTTGTGGAAAGCTGAGTTGGCATGGCCCTTTACCTCCCTTTCTCTCCCAAGTATTACAGCAGTGGCCCCTTTTGCATAAAGGTTCTTTTTTTGCAGCAATCTGGAGGGTTATTCCAGCAGTTGTTTGGTGCATCTGATGGGAGAGGAATAAGAGAGTTTTTCGAAAAGAAACAAATTCAGCAGATCAAGTATGTGTCATCTTGGAGAAGTCAATTTCAGAGATGGTAAACGCATACACACGTAGATCCAAATCCCTCTCTTCCACGTTCTCTTCTCAAGACAACATAATTTTAAATGAATGGCGTCAAATTATTATCCCTTTCAAGGGAGTTCTTGTGGGAAACAAGTCTAAATGAGAGGTCAGGAAAGATGTCAAGTGGGAGCCCCCAGATGATCAGTTCATAAAATTAAATTTCGATGGGGGCATCCGAGGGTAATCCAGGTATCTCAGGGGCAGGGTATGTGTTACGAGGTCCTAGTTTCTTTCATGAAGGATGTAGCAAGATCCCAGATGGCTCTAATAATATTGCAGAAATCAGAGCTCTCCAATTAGGGGTAGAGTTGGCTATCAAATGGGGGATAATGAAGATTCATATTGAGGGTGATTCTCAGATTATTACTTCTGCTTTGGCATCAAAAAAATCTACAAGTTGGGAGATCCAGTACATTCTAGCTAAGGTAATTAATCTCCTATCTGAATTGAAGAATTTAAAATTTCACATTGTTACAGGGAAGCAAATGCAGTCGCTGACTGGCTAGCTAATAGAGGGGCCTCACTAGATCATGGGTCCTTGGAGTGGGGACATAAAGAGTTGTTACAAACTCTTATTAAGGATAATGCTTCTCTTAAAGATTCAAAGGAGTTGGAATTCATATCACCTCGTTAAAGCAATGGGGTGGAATGCATGGGGTATGGGACAAGTCTCATGTGTCTTTGGGTTCTGTGGGCAGGCTTTTGGATCTACTTCATCTCGGGGTTCCTCATTGTTCTTCCGAGGCAGGGTGTTTCATGTTTATGTAACCTTTTATTGTACTTGCTAGGATAGGGGCTTCTTCCTGCTTCTTTCCCCCTTGAGCCTTTCCGAAGCAGTTTTTTAATAAAAAGTATAATGGCTTTGCCATTTTTGCCCAAAAAAAAAAAAACTAAATAGTAAATATGTGTAGTTAACTATATTTAATCATACTATTAAAATTAATCTGTGCATAAAACTAAAATATCCAAAAGTGCAAAACTACAATAAAATAAGTCGGTATAAATGCAAAACTAAGATTGATTATTTAGAATTAAACCTGATGAGAGTAATTAGGTATAATGCAATCCTAATAAATAATTAGATAAATGGATTTCCCCATTGTTCCTGCAAGGACCTTTAACCCTTAACCTTGTGAGCCAATAACACACAAAAATCCGTTTGCCTTTTTGCTCCGACTGTCTGTTGTTGCTGCCGCTTGAAACTATGAAAGTTGTTTTCAAGTTTTTCTCATTTTCCTTGCTATTGCAAGACTTCACACGCAAAACACACAACAATGCCAGTAGTTTAGCATTTAAGGACAGTCCTTTAAGGTTTCACTAGTGAAAAAAAAGCCTCGAAAATTCAATCAATTAAAACCAAACCCTGTCCAATTCCACAGGCAATTCAGATCTGTACCTGATTCCAGTATGACCCACACTTGGAAACATTGTTATTTCCAGCCAATTTGGTAACATAGGACAACGCTATATAACAACACAGAACAATTTTGTGTGTGCATCATTTCCAAAATCTAATCTGACTTCACAATTTAGGATGTTTTGCTATTGAGTGTTTCTAAATGTTGGATAGGTATAACAATTATGGCACCATCTTCTTAGGAGTTGGTGTGCCATGATTCTAGGAAGGAGTCACTTCCAAGATCCTATATATCTTGCCATCTACTAGTATGATAATACTCATAGATTGGCTACATATGTACCATAGTGATTATGCATGCATGAATGCCCAAGGACTATATGAAAAATGTTGTCGGGATAATTGTATGCACGGATTATTATGTTGTTACTCTCGGTCGTTAGTGATCAAGAGGTTAGACAGTTACGTCATGATGTTTCGGTCGTGGCCCTTCGGGTACTTTATATACCCTCTCGGAGGTTGGACACGGGAGATAATAATGTATTATCATTATGATGGATTATTATGTGAATGTACTTGCCAGTCTGGAATGATTAATGAAAGTATTTATTATTCTATGATATATTCTATGTTTATTATATTTCCCGTACTATGTCTATGCAATACTAAGTTCACCCTAGCGGGTAAACATCTAGCGTCGCTGCCTAGACGTACTCGGGAAGAGAAGTGAGGAAAGGATTTATGCCCAATGTTTTAAATAAATATAGAAATAAAGAGGCACAAGATGACGAAGGCGAGGCTGCACAGAAGGCTTTGATCTCCGCGCAGCAACGTGAACGTCAATATAGGCTGAGGCAACTTGCCAAGGACCAGCTTGCCGGAGGGTTGCCCGAAGGGAACCTCGGAAGTGGTACGGAAGGTGCAGAGGCCGATGGAAAACAGTTCACTTCGCCAGAGCATCGGAGAGTGCGGAGTAGGGGAGAACTACTCGAGGAAACACAATTGAGACAGGTCTTACTTCAGGAAGAGCGAGACCAGTTTGACGATTTGACCCGTACACCACGTGCAGAGGACCGAAACCACGAAGGGAACCGTACGATCGAAGGTGACAGTACTGCTGGAGGTGCCAGTGACAGTACGGCCGAAGGCGCTGCGAACGCACAAGCGAACCCTCTGTTGGAACCAAGGACTCCACACAGTATGGTCTCACCAGTCACACAACTACCGCAAGGGCAAGTGCCACCGGTGAACACTACACACAATACTCAAGGAGGAGGTAGTGTCGGAGTATCAAATCCCCCGCGGAGGCAACCACCTACCATGGCTACGAGTAAGCAGAAACTACCCAAGTTCACAGGCCAAGCGAAGGAGGATCCTATTCGGCATTGCCGGACCTGTGAGACTATATGGGCTGCCAATGGAGTCACAAACCAGGATGAATGGATCCGACAATTCCCCGCGACATTGAGGGAAGGAGCCATCGACTGGTACTCGAATGTAGACAAATCAGGCCTGACAACATGGAATGATGTGAAAAAGGCCTTCCAGACGGAATTTTAGTTGTTAAGGGACGACAATGAAATTCTGGCGGAGATTTACAATACAAAGCAGACGAAGAGCGAGTCTGTCCGTGCCTACAGACGGCGACTGAAGGAACTCATAGGGAAGATGGAGTCAACCCCGGTAGACGAACTCAAGAAAAGGTGGTTCGTGGAGGGACTAAAAGCTTCCCTTTGGAAGAAAATGAAAATTGTCCCGCCCATGTCGTACAGCAACGCATACAACCATGCAATGGATTTGGAGAGCGAATGTAAGACCTCCAGAAAGACTAAGTCTTCGGATGAAGAATCGGAGGCAGAAAGCAACAAGGGCGAATCGAGTAAGAAAGTGTTGGCCCTACAAAAAGATCTAGCGAGGATGATGAAAGAACTGAAGGCCACAAGGGGAGGCTCAAGCAAAGCAGAGGAAGACACCATGTGGTGCACAGACTGCAAAGAAGTAGGCCACACGAAAGGTTCTTGTCCCAAGAAAGCCTTTTGCGACATCTGCCAGATTGCGGGACATTCCACCAAAGAATGTCCCTACAACCTGAGGGCGAGAAATCAACAAGTGCTCTTCACCCAAGAGCAACCCTCCACGTCCGGGACCGGCGGTCAAAATGTTGCATCATCCAACGGGTACAGAAACAACCGACAGGGAGGCCGAGGCAATGATGAGAACAAGCCGCGAGTCCAGTATGACGCGAAGGGGAGGCCCATGATATAGTGCAGAAGCTGTAACCAATGGGGACATTATGCCCGTGACTGTCACAACGAGGCTACCGCTCCACTAAAACTGTGTCGGTGGTGCGAACCGGGGGACCACGAGGATGCTAACTGTCTGAAGCCCGGCTGCAACATCCTGGACATGGAATGAGGAGGCACTGAGAGGGTCTTGACAATCACACGCAGGCAAACGAAGAAGGCCACATATCCTCACCCTCCGACAGAGAAACAAAGGATGCTCGAGGCGAAGGCCGAGATTGCGAAGGGTATGGAGGACCGAAGGGACTCCACAGACGCTGGCATTTCTACTCGAGCAATGGTCGAACAAAATATTTTAAGGCTAATGATGCAACTGGAGATACCCGTAAAGGTCAACGACCTATTGGAAACTATGTCGCATCTAAAAACGGCCCTATTCCTGGGCCAAAACATTCCAACAAGCACGATTGAACGAATGGAGGTTCCCGGCGGCTTCGCAGCCGACCCTATGATGTTATCAATAAATAATGGACGGAACCCCGCAGTGGTGGAGATGGGTATCTTGGGTACCATCCTCACAAACACGATCGTAGACGATGGATCCGGGGTGAACATTCTACCGAAGGAAACCTGGAAAAGCCTCGGGAAGCCAACACTGTGGCCACCGACCTTCAACCTACTTGGGGCTGACCAGCACGGCATCAAGCCCCTTGGAACTCTGATGGCACAACAAGTAACCATCGAGACCCAACCATTCATCCTCGACTTCGTAGTAATTCCCCTGAAGCAAAAGGGGTATGACGCCATCCTAGGGAGGGGGTGGCTGGTGACTGCCAAAGCCAACCATAACTGGAAAAAGAACATCCTGTCATTTGAGAAAGGGGGAAGGAAGTTTGTAATAGACCTCACAACACAGATGGTCGGAGAAGAAATGGCATCCTCCTCCGATTCAGAATCAGATGACGGAATAGACGGAGGGGAAGAAACCATGGAGCCCAATGTCGACGGGATACTAAAAGTGGAGGATGATACAGATTCGATGGACGGTCTATTCCACTGGCAGATGGGTGATTACGAATTATTTCCGCCGTCCTGCAACATACTAAAGATTGAGGAAGCCCAGAGTGAGTTCCCTTCGAAATATACAACATACCAAGAAGGGGAAGTCGAGATGAAAGAGAGCCCAGCACATGAGTTTCGAAAGGAGGAACCCATCTGGTACAAAGAAGATAAGTTGAAAAAAATAAACCTCGGGGATGAGAGAAATCTGAAAACCATCGTCATGGGGGACGGCTGGAATCCTGTGTGGAAGACTGCAACCTTCAAAATCTTGATTCTCCTTCTTCTTGTGTATGGGCAAGAGGCCGTGGTCCTTGTCGAATTTATAGTTCCAAGCTTCTAGATTGCCATTGAAAACAGACTCGGCGACAGGGAGAGGGAACGACTGCACACTCTATGGACTCTCGACGAATGGATACATGACGCCAGCAACGGGACCAAATTGAAACCTTCCCCGGAGAGGATGGACCCAAGAGGAGGGACAAAGCAACCGAGAGGATGGAAAATGACTCAAGCGGTCAGGCAGGTGACCCGAGAGCAGCCCGTACGGCAACCAGAGAAGCCTCCGGACAGGCAATTGAAAAATACCCGTACGGCTATGCATGAGCGTACGGCCAAGTACAAAAAATTAAAAATTAAAAATTACACATATAAGAAAGAAAAAAAAAAAAAGAATAAGTGAAAAACATCGTACGGCAAAGGTGAAGCATATATTGAATTGACCGTACAGTCATTACCACGTCAAACAGAGGGTACCGTATGGCACACTAAAAGCCTAAAAAACCAAGATATCTACTGTACGGCATAAGCAGTACAGGGAAAAGGAAAAATCGCATGTCTTAATTGGCGTACGGCAAAGGACAGCATGTGGTAACCGTACGGTTGTAAAATAACGAATGAAGGAGTACCATATGGCAATAGAAGGCATACGAAGTATAATAATTGCACCGTATGGCAGAAGTACGGCATAAACATGACATAAGTTGACATGAGCTTGCAAGATTACAATCATTCTACCGTACAACCGTACGGAATACATTGAGAAAGAAGTAGAGTGTTTTGGGTGCACGTGCATGTACGGCAAAAGCCAAGACACCGTACGGTATGCAGAACATCATAACCGTACAGTAGAAGAAGACAATGCACCATACAGTAGGAAGGAATAAATAATTGGCAACATTGTTTTTCATTCCGTACGGCATGGGAGAAAATGCACACAGGATACGCAACTACAGTATGGCAACATCAACCCGTGTCCGTACGACGCCAAGAAGCAAATACAAGGAGTTAAAATGCAAGCCGTACGGGTAGAACGAGATCAATAAACAGCATCAGAGTTTTTGCATTTCGTATGGTCACAGGAACAAGCAAGGAAGGACTGGCAGCAGAGAGAAGGTTTTTTAAAAAAAACGACGACAAATCAAAACAGTTCACAGTGAAGAACGAATGGTACTGAAGGGAAGGACATAACGAGGTGGTGAGGAAAACATAAGCGCTTTGCAGAAAAGAGTATGGGATCAGAAGAAAATCACAAAATGGTGTGTTCTATAGACTTCTGTGTGGGTTTGAGAGTGCTAATTTGGTCTTGGCGGCAGGGGTGCTGCCCCTCGACCCCGCCTTGTACCGCGATAGGGAGCGCACCTGGGGCTCTGCCCCAGGACCCCGCGGGGGCGCTGCCCCTCGACCCCACTGGGGGCGTTGCCCCCTAAACCCCCAGTCGGTTCAGTTATCAGCCTTTGGAGAGTGTGACCAGTTGATGAGACCCGGAGCTGCTACAGGCATGAAGTGTCTGCATGCCGAAGGTGAAAAGAGCACTGGAACAAGTCTTTCACGAGGGGTATTACGCTTTGAGGCACTCGGAGTAGGTGTTGGTTGGACGTGAGGCTGTCTTGGTGGATGCATAGAGAGCTCGGGAGGAGCTGACCACCCGGTTGGAGGCAGTAGAGCGACACTTTGCTCAGTGTACCCAGGACTTGGAAGCAAAAAAAGCGGAAAAGGCGGAAAAGGCAACACGGGTGGCTATCGAGGTTAGATTGGCTCGGAAAACAGTATTGTTTGAACAAGAGTTAGCAGAGGCTACAGCCAAAAAGTATGTTTTGGAAACGAGTTTGGTGCAGGCACGGGAGGAATGTGATGTGACGGAAAAAGAACTACGAAGCAGCATTGATGGGGAGGGCGGCACTTCAGCTTTTTCAGGGACGCCCTCCGCCCCTTCTCTTCAGTGATTTTCTTATTCTATGTAATGTGTTTCATCTCCCTTTTGTTGTAAGTCGTCGAAGACGACTTTTTTTTGGGGGGGGGGATGATGTTGTCGGGATAATTGTATGCACGGGTTATTATGTTGTTACTCTCAGTCGTTAGTGACCGAGAGGTTAGACAGTTACGTCACGACGTTTCGGTCATGGCCCTTCGGGTACTTTATATACCCTCTCGGAGGTTGGACACGGGAGATAATATTGTATTATCATTATGATGGATTATTATGTGAATGTACTTGCCAGTCTGGAATGATTAATGAAAGCATTTATTATTCTATGATATATTCTATGTTTATTATATTTCCCGTACTATGTCTGTGCAATACTAAGTTCAGCCTAGCGGGTAAACAAAAAACATCAATTGACATTTTATAACAAATGATCTCATCTATGAAAAGATGTATGGAATACAATAAGCAGCATTGACGATGGCATGTATACATTTGGTGTTGTCAAAACTGCACCATCCCAATTTTTAAGGCTACAAATGAGGCATGATTGAAAATTTCATCACTTGATAATTGCTTGAGGAATGAAATTTTCTACTGCCATTGATCAACACTTGCAACCACATATCTGAGTGGAATCAGCAGGTATGCTTCTTCTAGAGATTGGTGTAATAAAGGCATAGACTTGTTTGGTGGCAATCAAACACTTGGATCACAGTCAACAATTCTATCAGAGGTTTTGACTTGAAAATCCTCTATACCAGCACCCACATGGCACTCTATACAATAGGTTGCTTGTGTAACCACATAATTTTCTGTCTTTAGTTTGGACAGAATGAATGGTTGCAGACAACCACGGTACTTCAAGGCTCTGTGATGCTCTGGCTCAAACAACTCAAGTTTAGCATAGAGGTCAGTGTTTCATTTCAAAATTGGTTTTTCTTCCAAAACCCTTGCAGAGGAGATCGACACTACTATTCTCTCTCAAATCCACTTTTTTCTTCTTCTCACATTCACCTTTCTATGAGAACAAAGTACTAAAACTTTTGACACATTTTCAAATTAAATCCCCTCAGGAAAGTGTCTTGGGGTACTGAAAAGTGAAAACCATGAAACATGGATCAGCTTTACTATGGACCATGAATTGGCAGCATCACTAGATTTTTGTTCAAATAATGGACCTAGATCAGTTAATCATTTCAAAAAAAGGTTTTTCTTCCATCACCTTGCAGTGGAGATCAACACTACTATTCTCTCACAAACCCTCTTTTTTCTTCTTTTCACATTCACCTTCATATGAGGAAAAGGCACTATAACTTTTGAAACATTTTCAGATTAAATCCCATTTGCATGCATACAATTCTCTACATGCTTAACTGCCATATGTATTTCAAAACTTTATCATCGGGGAAGTTTTTTATATGGGTGTTATCTTTCTTAATTTCAATTTCAGGCACGCTTCACAGAGGCACACACCATTTTCGCCAGTTTTCATTGTGTTTCTTCTCATACTTCTGAGTCTCCTTTCATGCATTCTATTGCACGATATTCCTCCATCACGGTACACTTATATCACCTTCCACTAGATAGAAACTTGTCATCTTTTTCTAATAGTGATGAAGGGTGCTCCCTTTAATACCACAAACACATAACAGAAATAGAGAAACAACAACAATATGCAAGAACAGAAAATTGGCTTCTTATTATCTCCACAAATGTAGAATTACAAACTTTCAGAATTACAATATGCAAAGCCACATGGGCATTCCCTTACAATATTCTGTAGGACAAAGCCTCGAACTATTACCCAGATCTACTACCCAGAACTATTCCGAACTGCCTAAGACAATAATACAGCCTTCCTTATATAGGCAATTTTCCACCGCCTGGAAGGTTCCAGAATTTTAGCCAATAAGGCCGACCAAACTTAGAATTATTTTATTTTACATTTTCTTACATCATAGTCGGCTCAAGATAACCTTTGAAACCCGAACAGAAATTTTGAAGAAAATTATTTTCTGCCATTTCGGGTGGCCCAACTTCCGAAGACCATAAGTTATCACCAGTTGACCCGATCGGCTATTATAACCCCATTTCGGAAACGCCACGAAGCACTCTACAGGCTTGACCCGCGCAAGCGCCCGTCACCCAAATTTTCGACCTCATCCGGGGCCTCTAAAGCCTTCAAAATTGAGTTCAAAGTTTCTGTACCCTGCTGCCAATACCGAAAATCTTCAATATCTTCCGATATACACTTGATCTGGCAATGAAACTTTACTGGCAGGCTTACATGACCAAAATGAACCTCCAAGAAAGAAATCAGATCATTCTGAGCACATACGAAAATTACCAAAAATAGTAACTTTCCATAAATAGTAGCTCTGCACAAAATAGCCCTTATAGAATATAAAAATAGAAATATTTTTGGGTGATGCAAGATTGCTCTTACACCCAGGATGCTCCTGCATCAAATAGACAGCTCAAGAAATTATTTCTTCATCTCACTATTTTTCAAATGCAAATCCATTTCAGTCACCCTCATTGGAAGATCCCTTATCCTAGATGGGAATCTCCATTAATGCATTCTATTGCATGATATTCTTCCATCATGGTGCACTCCTACCAGAACTTAATAGCTTTTCTAATGGACAACTCATGTAGTCATTTCTACTTTTGTTGCAACATTCTTTTTAAATTTCAAATCTACTTCAGTCTCTCTCATGTGAAATGCAAATCCAGTTGTTACCCTCATTCATCAGAAAGTTGCTTTGCTGTCTTCAACATTTTTTAGTCCTCCAAAGTCCATCCATCCTCTTCCACACCATACTTTCTTCTCCAACCTGTGTATCAGATTAATCCATTTGGCCAATACAACTCTCTAGCCAAATTTGTTTTGGTTATGTACAACAGTGGAACAATGTACCAGGGTTCCTTTTATACACACACACACACACCTTTTATCCATTCTGTAGAGCTCGGCTTACCTATTTAAACAACCTAACACATTTCTTCTACAATCTCTCCAACAATGATTAGTTATAACTTCTCAATGGCCTGCTCGCTCTCACCACAAATTTATTTATTGACCCTTGAATTAAACCTTATTTGCATTATAAAATAAAATAAATGATTCTACAAGTTAGTAAAAAATTAGGAGTTATTCCCATCTCATTAAAGTGAGAAGAATTTAAAATATAACATACATACATATATCTAAGGCACTTTTGATAGTAAAACTAGACTTTTGAGCACTTAGAGATCAATGAAGTACTGTCAACAAATGTATGAGGGAAATGAAGGAAGAGGTGTGACAAAGTAAGAAATATTGGAGTACTATAAGAAGGTTGTTGGGAGAGAATGTGCTTATATGTTAAATGGAATTGACCAAGTAAAATGGAGGTGATTGTTTAAGTAGAATCTGGAGTCAGTATGCAGAGGAATTCAGAGAGCTTGAAGCAATGCCATAGAGATCTGGCAGCAAGCACGTTCAAAGTTGGGTCAGACTAGTTTAGCATCAAATTGCATTATTATTTATTTCCAATTTGAAAATCTCCAAGAAAAAGTTCCATACTCTTGCTTTTTAGTGCTCAGTTAAATCTGCCCTTTATCTTTTAATAAAGCGTTACCATCTTTTATAAAGAGACGATCTGTAGTTTTGTTCAAGCATGTAAAGATAATGGACCAAATGGACCTGGATGCCTATTCTTGTTGTTTTATTATCTAATTTCCATGGCACAATAAATATATTAAGCGCATAGTTACACTCTTGTTGATAGGAATGAGACACAAGCTGTGCCATCACCAAAACTGGCATTCAGCTGACGCACTTGTGGCAATAAGAGTCTGCTCACCTTCAAATTTGTATCCATATGGGATTAGTCTTAGTCAGCTGTGTCCAGCCAATTACCGTGCACCTTACTCTAGTCAGGTAACTTATTACTGTCTTTAAAATGATCAAATTGTATGATAGAACTGGTTATCGCCGTTGAATGGACTATGCACACTGAATTGATGAGCAGTTTCTGTTGGCTGGGATAGTTAGTCCTACATGCATGTCAATATCAGCATCTTGATTAAGACATATCAAATAAATGTTTGCATACTGGAAGTAATTCCACAAGTTGGAATATAGAAAATTTTAACTTGCTTTTAATAAACCCAGAATTCACATCCAGAGCATGGAAGAATGGAGCACTGATAACAGCCTAAGAATGATTCGGTTGCTGTAGGATATTTCTGCCTTCGTAAAAGCTAGGCACAAAGCTTAGAATTCAAGATAACCTGAGACCGCAAGCATGTGCACCAGAATTTTTTTGTTTTGTTTGATTTTCACAAGACTTAGTCGCACATCGGTCAGCTAAGCATTGTATTTTGAATGTTCATAATCGAAGCCATGGAATTACGCTGAGACTTAGTCCTACATGTGTTATGTGCAGTGCTAGCAAGCATTTATAACGCATAGCAATCAGGAAGTGGAGACCATCCAACTGTGTAGAGCATGGGCTTGAAGTGCAAGTTTTGCACAATTAATTTTTAAGTTGAAAAACATCGGTTAGTTCTGCATGCACTGTGCAAAATAAGTTCAACAACTTATAAGATATAGTGTGCCCTCTCATAGGAAAAGTCGTGAGAAAAGGAGGGCTGATATCCCTTTCTTTTGCACTCACATTGGAGGTTTAGGAACCCTCCTGCACAACCCAATAAGGCACACAATTGGCTGTTGAAGACCTGCTGGGTACTCAAGCGATGAGATGATTTTCTCCGAGACCTGGCAAATACAAATATTATCTTATTAAACAAATCTAAAAACTAATATTTGGTGAGGGGGCTAGACATTAATAGTATAGAAATTAGCATTGTAAAATATATTATTAATATCCACATAATGTGATAGAATAGTAATTGAATACTGATATGGCTGGTTGAGTGTACAATGAGATCATAAAGAGAATTGAATCATAAAACTAAAGGAAATTGTAATCTTGACAAAATAAATAGTCAATTGCTGTGATAAGCCCAACCAATCACCTAAGACTTAGAAATTGCAATCAGTATGTAAGCCAGTCTAAGTTGTATTATGTTATGGTTAACTAGTCTAGGGTGTGTGAAAACCATAGATCAACATGGTTAAGATTTTAATACCTGATTATATATAGTTTCCAATTTAGAGAATGATACAAGAACCGTCACCTTCAGGCATACACCAAACCAAGAAAGCTGTGACCTAATCATTGATAGCAATAGTTATATTGTGAACAATAAAAGCCAAGAAGCATAATTTGCAACTAGGTGCAACTAGTTGTCTCCATGGGTAAAGCTTGCAGACACCAAAGCATGCAGGCTAATGCTTCCGCATCTCAGGTTAGCTTAGTGGGCAATGGTGTAATCAACAAGAAACAGAATGTATATTTCCGTCAATGATATGTTTTGACATGTCTGCATTATGTGTTCGTATAATTGTCAAATACTTGCATGTTGTCAACAAATAGTTGGAATACTTGTTATGACATCACAGTGGCAAAGAGCCAAGAAAGGGAAAGACAGCTGTATTATGGGATGTATTAAATTTCCACTTTCCAACTAGTCACAAATACGAAATGGTATTGTGAGTTGGTGAACCAGATAAAAGAAGGTTGATGATGCAGTAGGATTGCATTCATTGGTCACTGTTTGGGTTTTGGATGTTATGCATTCAATTTGGTATTGTATGTAATATGTTTTTGTACATGTATTTATAAGTTTACAGCCAATAAGATACTAGATATTAGCATTATAAACTACCTCCTAAGATAGTTCCACAAAACATGTTGAGGTGGAGTGAGGAAGAATCTTTACTCACTTGGTTGGGATCATCTTGCATTGTTCCACACAAATGCCAAGAGGATCAAAAGCAAATTCCTACAGAATGCTTGTGGAATGCTGATGACTGGTAGCCATATCTAATAGTCTGAACTCTGAAGCAAACTAAAAATAGCAAATTGTCTTTGTAAAACTATAAGCAAATACAAATGTCAAGTACAATATCAAACTAATCTACATCTTCCTCTTCCCCTTCCCAGTAGCTCTAGTAAGAACTATGGGAGTGGGAGGGAGTCTAGCCCTAGTAGTCCGTTGTGGCTGTGCCACCTCCCTCTGCACAACTGGTTGTGACTGGACCTCCACCCTGGATGTAGATGGTGCTGACACTGGCAATGACTCCTCATCATCTATATCCTCCTCACTCTCAGTGCTCTCATGATCATCCTCCTAAATGGCATCCAATCCTGCTGCAAATCCATCCTCCTCCATAGCCTGCCTCTCCAAATCATAGATGTCATCGTCTGTGAACAATGGAGGCTGCTCCTATGATGTCCAATCACAGTACGGATCTATGTCATCCAAATCAAGTGGACCAGCTGGTGCTAACTCTACCTTTCTCCTCCAAAACCTTTCTAACCTCTCCAAACCTCAACTGGCATAAAAAAAAATCATTTTGGCCCTTTGCTGGGCTGTCCCTATTTTATCTTGCCATAGGCGAGATAAGTATGTTACTTACCGCCGATATTTGGCAATATATCGGCGATAAGTCCCCAAATTTCGGCAATATTTTACAACATATCAGCCAGCAATATCTATATGCAGATTATCGCGGCCGATTACTTATCGCGATAATTCTGCATATCGCCTATATATCGGCGATATTTTGATCTATGCCTTAAACTATTACTCTTTGTTTTGGACTCAACTAGTTTGTTCCTAATGCAAGTACTAGTGTACAAGTGTCATATTTTTGTGTTGAAGTTGGCAAAGAACCTGAACCTAACCTAATCTTGACTTCATGCATCCCAAAACTCAGGACTTGATCTGTGTTTTTAAACTTTTACTTAGCTAGTTCAAATCCACAGGCACAAAAATGAACTTGGTTTAAATCCGCAGCACAGCAATGACCCCTGAGCTTTTGACTTTAAATTTAATCTTGGGTCAAAGCTGACCCCCTTTACCACTTTTCCTTACTTGGGTCAAATCTGTGAGCACAGAAATGAACTTGGTTTACATCCGCAGCACAAGAATGATCCCTGAGCTTTTATATTTAAACTTAATCCTAGACCCAACCTGACTCCCTTCCTATTAGTTGTCACTTGCTGATTAGAGCACAAAATGTGTTAATTTGTGTGCTAGGGGTAGCGCATAAAAAGACACCTTATTTATTATTGCATCACCTAAAATTTCAGACCCAGCTCATGAGCTTCACTGCAGGTGGCATTATGTTCAAAGCATAGTATCAGCCTATACATGTCCTAGGCATATTGAATGTTTGCTTGGGGTATGTCTTTGATCTGTCAAAAGGAAAAGACCACCCTGACTACCAAAAGTTTTCATCAACACCACCTATTTTCAAACAAGTTTCAGGCATCAAGGCAAACAAAAGTGCACAGCTCATTTCACAAAAACAATTTGAATCCATGGATAAGATTCATTTATGCAAGCATGGAGGTCATTTCCACAAGTGCAGAATTGAACCAAAGTGAAATAGACTGAAATTTTCCAGTTTGACAAGTGTCATTTGACAGAATACAAAACGTTGCATACTAGGACGAATCACAGAGTACTATTTGTCTCCACATCAACATGTTCTATATCAACTCCTCGAGCTAAGTGCTTATTGGTCTTGGTTCTTTATTCTAGGATAATAGTTTATCATTGCAGATTTTTTAATTCATCCTAGTATATATATCTAGGAAGCATTTCTTTTCCATTCAATATGACCGTTGTTGAATATGTTTCTCCATGTTTTCATTGCATATCTTGAGGAATCATGTATAAAGTATGAAAATCCTAGTGTCATTTAGTGTTCCTAGTTGCTGTTTACCTAATTTTTATTTATCCATAACTAGCCTTTACAGATGTTCCAACCATTGTTCTACTTTATAATGTATCATTCTCTACAATCCATCCTAGGATATATATTATATATCTAGGAAGCATTTCTTTTCCATTCAATATGACCGTTGTTGAATATGTTTCTCCGTGTTTTCATTACATATCTTGAGGAAACATTTCTTTTCCATTCAGTATGACCATTGTTGAATATGTTTCTCCATGTTTTCATTACATATCTTGAGGAAAAATGTATATATAAGTAAAAAACCCTAGTGTCATTGAGTGTTCCTAGCTGTTTACCTAATTTTTATTTATTCCTAACTAACCTTTACAGTTGTTCCAACCTTTGTTCTACTTTTTAATGTGTCATTCTCTACAATCCCTCCTAGAATATATATATCTAGGAAGCATTTCTTTTCCATTCAATATGACCATTGTTGAATGAGTTTCTCCATGTTTTCGGTACATATCTCAAGGAAACATATATACATAAGTAAAAATTCCTAGTGTCATTTAGTGTTCCTATTGCCGTTTATCTAATTTTTATATATTTATAACTAGCCTTTACCATTGTTCTAATTTTTAATGCATTATTATCTACCATTTACAGCTGCTCCAATTGCCAACCTACCTATTTTTGGCCTTGTACAGCTATTTAAAATTTTAAACTATCAAATACCTTTATATCTATCACAACACAACAATTTGTCTTTATTTTTATCAGCTCTCTTGCACATGAACTATAATTAACTATCTAGCTTACATGGTATCTCCTCATCATTTTCTCCTTTTACAAAGAAATTGTCACTAACTTCTACATGGGATTCTAAATTCTTGGGAAATCTTATTTTGAAAACCATTTGCTTTTGCAGACTCGTTACATTCCAACATCTTTGAACTTCAATTCAAGAAATGAGATCTTTAATTCTGATTGGAATATTTCAGTAAATTGGCCATATTTTTGTCTTCAAGATAATAACAAATAATTAAGTCCAACAAAAAGTTAATAGCCAGAAATACCATACCCCAAGCAAATGAGGAAAATAAGTAAACAATTATATTCTGTACTTCTACCTTCATAATATTCTTGTGTGAAACTAATTATGGAAGCTAATGTTGGAGAAAAGTTTTGGTGAGATAGTAAAGTGAAAAATGTCCAAGTCCAGGATGAAATCATAGGGAACAATTGCATAGTTTTGGTCAGTGACAACAAAAATGATATTAGTTATGGCTACAAGTTTGGAAATGTATAATATACAGTGTATATATGCTTCTGGTATTATCGCATATGCTTATATGATAATTGGTATGTGTTTAGATTGAGTGAAGTGAAACTGGGACAGTATAACGGTTGTTAAGAAAACTTTTGAGTGATCGGGCAAATTGGCCTAGAAAATTGAATTGTTTGGACAATTCAATTGCTTGGCAATGAAGGGACAACATTCTAGATGTTAACCCTTGGATAGCACAGTATTATTTTTCTTATTAGAGTTTGTGCTACACGTTTTGTGGAAGGATTTGCAAGCCGACTAAATAAAGAATATTGAAGGGTATAAAGGAAAGATTTGTTTTGCATGCATGTAAGGATGTGATATATGATATGTGCAGTGTAAGATGTGCAAGCTTTGATGGTGGATCAGATCATATGTGAGCTTCATTGCGAACTAATCAGACATTGTGATGTCATGCGTAGTTCTGTATTTTTGTGATAGACTCCTGGTAATTGGACAGTGAGTCCAGAAGATGGACTTAACCTTCATTCTCAAGCAAGTGTGCTACTTTTGTTCTTGACTCTTAACCGGGTCAAAGGCCTCTAACAAGGTCTAGTCCTTTAACAGGGACATATGTACTAAATGCTATGTAACTACTCCTAATAGGGTCAGACCTCTTAACAAAGAACTTTCAGATTAGTGCATTATCTTGTGGGTACCATCCCCACCGAGGTTTTCCCCTGGCCAAGGTTTCCTTGAGAACAAAATCATTGTGTTATGAGTTCTTTATTGTTTTATGCTTTATTTTTTGGTATTACTATATGTGGAAGCCTATGGTTAAGTTGCAAAGTAATCTCAGTGTTGCTTGATCCTCACAATTAATTCCTCAATAAATCAATCACCAAGATCAAGAAATCAATCATCACTTAATCTTAGGATCAAGAAAACAAACAATTCAGCAATCAAGCATCACTCTATCAATAAGCATTCATTCAATCACCATCCACCGATATATCAAAATAGCATTCATTATATTGTCACTCTTTAATCATCTAATCACAATTACTCACCAATACCTCAAATCATCAAATCAAAGGAATACATTCAATCAATCAATCATTCTACAACAATCAAGTGAAGATGCATTCCGATTAAGGAAGCAAGCAGACTTAAGATCGAACATCAATCATTCCATCAGCAAATAAAAGAAATTCTTACCATCAGTGGAAGAGATAGCTATCAGATCAGACTTGAGCATAGCACACTCGTACTCATTTCAGATTTGCTATAACCACATCTAATAATCATAATACTTACTCTTTTGGCATATAATTTGCCTATGCATTACTTGTCAATATTTGTCCGATTTCCATATATATACATTTGTATGATTGAATATATCTACACATGTTTGTAATAGTTTGAAATCCCCATCATGTATGGAAGGTAGGAGGTGCAAGAGGGGAATTATGAGATTGCTATCTAAGTAGGCCACCCTAGGGATGTCCATGTTGCCTGCTCCTGGGGCCAAGAGGGCAAAGATCCACTCTTGAGCTTAGATAGGACAATCAAGAAACCCCCATTACAACCTCCTCTCAGACTCTACAAGGATGGCTATTGACCTTAGGGGGATAAGGCATAGATAGGGAAAGCAAACATAAGCACCCCACTAAGTAGGCCACCATAGTCAATGTCCATGTTGCTTGCCCACTATGGCCAAGAGGGTGAGCGTCCGCTCTTGGGCTTAGTGTGGGATGGCTTTGGGCAGACCTGTCATGCTTCTTCCTCCAAACCCTAATGTGTTTGAATGGTAATATAGATATTGTATGAATATTATGTGTTATTTTCTAACATTAATAATTGGAAGTGTATATATATGTATATGTTCCCTTGGTTATAATTGCAAGATTCAAATCCAAGACCGTATTGTTTAAGGAGATATTTTACTTGTTAAAGATGTAACCCTAACCCTAATTTGTTGCAACTGCGATTCTAGGGCAAATTTGGAAGGGATCATTAGAATGGCAAAACATCCTGAGGAATCCCAAAAGTCCTTTGATCATTCTAAGGACACCTAGGAGTCTCCCATAGCCCCACTTAGAAACTTGCTCCTTAAAAAATGGTAATTTTTTTGTGAAAATGGAATTCATGGTGAAGGTTTGTGAGGTTTTGAAAGCCTTATTTGTGCTTGCAAGCAAGGACTCCACCACTTGACCTTGCCCTATATTTCTATAGGAAGCACGCAAGGGGCACTGCCCCTCAAGGAGCTCTGCCCCCATACCCCACAAGAGACGTTGGCCCCAAAATCCAAAGCCCACCACCATTCTTATTGTTTATGGAATCATTTCTATGATTTTTATGTATATTAGTTTGAAACTTTAAACTTTATTTAGTATGCAAAAGTTTTGCAATTCTTAAACTTATTTTTGGTTTGCACTTTGCTCCCAAAGTTCCAAAACTCTACCCACAATTGTTAATGTTCAAATTTCAATGGAAACATTTTTAGGTTTATTAGTGTAAACTTTACATTGTGTGGAAAATTTTCATTTGCAGCTCTTTTAATTATTCCTTACACATCTTTTTATAACTAATTTTTCAGTACTATATGTATTTGCACCACCCCCCGCCTTCATCCCTAAACTTAGGCCCTTGGTCCCCCCATACCCAAAACTCGTCTCCTTGTCAAGAAACTCGGAGGAACATTGGTTTTGGAAGTTGCTCCCAAAATTGCTCTATCAGCTCTTTGCTTCAACTCCTACTTCAAGCTCTACCTCTTCTTATTGAGGTTCTTCCTCTTTGTCACTAACATCTCCAATGTTGACTACTCTTCTCTATGCAAGCTCCATAACTTGCAATCGTGCTTGAATACTCCCCATCTCCTCTAGAAATTTTTCATTCGCAGCCGGTCTTCCTCAACCTTCTCCTCTTCCACGAACACTAAATGCCATCTCTTGATGCTTCCATTAAGGTACTTAAAATTTTGTGACACTTATAATGCAACTATAAAACTGCCCACACAGGTACTTCACATGAACCGCTCATTGCAACTCTCAACGACAAGATTACAACTCACCTTGATAACATTATTATGTTTTACCTTTGGCAACTTTACGTGCCTTCTTTCATCATCTCCTTCACTACTATGATCAACCTTTCTTTGGAACTAAAGATCTCTTTTTGCAAGCTTCTTCATGCTTAACAATGATCTCCTTAATCATTTATCATTTTCTTCCTTTGGAATGGCAACACTTTTAACTGCAACAACTGTATAAAACTGAGGGCTGCGGCGAGCTCTTCAAACTTTTTAAACTTCTACAAATTTCCCTTGGTAGCAACTTTTGCATGTGATCATTCTTATGGATAGAAGACCTCTCTTTTTATGATGGTATCTACCTTGTTCCTCTCTCAAATTTTATGGCTACAACCTACGATCTTCTTTGCCTGGCTTCTTTTCCACTAACACACCAATTGTGAATTCATTTGGTCTCCTTTGGAAATTTTAACTTGACCTCTTCTAGCATGGCGGTCTTCCAACTCTTCCTCACAACAATCTTCACATTCCTATGCAAATGGTCCAGCAATCTGTATTTCTCTACAACAATTCTTTGACAACTACTACAACAGCATTGCCCCATGCAGCCTTTAAATCCTTCCCGTGACTTCATGCAAATCTTCAGCGACTCTAAATATTTCTGATATAGGTTTTGACTTACTGAAGTCCACTCTAACAAATGGCAATGAGCATACCTGTGAATTTTTCCTGGAAGTGTTTTCCATCAAACTTTTACTAGCATTCTCCTTCTAACTTGGATGATTTTTCTTGGAATGTTGTGATCCTTTGGAAGCTATTTAACTTCTCAACAGCTTTTCTTCCTCCCTTTCTGTGATTTCCTACATAGCAATAGTTTCTCTCTTTTTAGCAACCTCCTTTGACAACAATAGTCAACAGCTCTAACAGTGACATGCAAAAAGAACTGCCGTTGGCAAGTTCCTGGCAACAATGGCTTCTTTTCTCCTCATTGAGCACCCACCAATCTTTTCTAACCACAATTTGGCTCTATCAAACAACACTAATCCGAATTCCTTTGAATGATGATAAATAGCAACTTCATTCTCCTTGGATCTACCAGCAATCATCAAAATCCCAGTGAACACAATCCACCTAGCTATGATACCAATAATAGTGCACCAAATATTCGACTAATTCAAAACACGTAACTAACACCAAAAATGGTTCATATATTGCTCAATGAGAGTTCAATATACCAAATAAACATATTATTTTGATTACACATGAGTAAGTCTCATTGTTTGAATGCTGAATATAAAGGTTGTCTTTTATACATCAAAAGAAAACCAACTCAAGCCAAAATAGACTCGTTAAAATCCTCTTTTATTTTGAAAAATTAAAACCACTCCTAAAATTACTATAACCTCCTAGACTTGAGCTAAAATCAAATACATTTAATTTACTTATCAGCTCACTACGAGATTATCAATAGTGTTACATCCCAATTTTTGCCCTAAAATTTTTAAGTTAAATAAGGCCGTTGAACCAAATAAATTTTCATGTTCAAGTGAAGTTAGTTCATAATAGCCGTTGTTCTATTATGGTAGTTATAGTTGTTTTTCTATTTATTCATGTTCATGTGAAATTGAAGCAGTTATTTCTAGCCGTTGCATCAATTTGATTGTCCTATGAAATTAAGTCAGTTAAATTTAGCCGTTGTGTTCATATGAAATAAGAACAGTTTTAGCCGTTGTGTTCATATGAAATAAGAACAGTTTTAGCCGTTGTGCAATTATGATGAATTAGTTAGTATTCATAATGAAATTTCTTAAGGTTATTATCTAACAAATTATGAATTGATGTTTTGGCGAGATTATTGTTTCAAAGGTTGCAAGATGAAGACCGGAGAAAGAGGGGAAGCATTACGAAATGAGGTCATCGGAATGGGATGATCATAAAAATCCAGTCATCAGGAATGACAGGTTTGACCTAAATTGCCTTGGCCAGTTTATTTTGACTTGATAACAAATATCTTAATAGAATTTGCATGAGCTAAAAACTAAAAATAATATAAACAATATAAATCAACCTTCTTACCTTAATTAAATTTTTATCAAATATAATATCATTACATATTACTATACTCTCTTAATTAAAATTATAATATATAGATACAAAGTGGCATTCATTTACTATAAGAGTTTTTATTCTATAATGCCACCTTGTACGTACATATTTAAAATCCTAATGAAGACAATATAATAATATTTAATAATATTATAATTGACCCTTCATCTTTCTAATCTTTTCATTTTCTTTCTTTTTTCTCTTCCCGTATTCTTCCTTGCATTTAGAAGTCGAATGGATCTTGTAACGGCAAGAAGCCGTAAGGTCATGAACGGTGTTATAAAATGTTGGCTTTGTCGTTTATGGAAGAGATCCCTTCTCAGACCTGCAATACGTATTTTACTCATCACCCTGCAATTTGTTATATCCTTTCTGCAACCCGTGTATCAATCTGAACCCGTGCATCATCATAAGCCGTGTATCAATCTGAACTCGTGCATCATCATAAGCCGTGTGACATTCTGAAACCGTCTATCATTCTTGCTCCGCCACTGGGAATAGCTTCTGAGCTCACACGTCTATCTGAACATCTCTTGCAAATAGATACCAGCGGAAAACAGAAGGAGAAATCGAGCCAAAGACACAGTAACTCAATAAGTATTGCTGAAGCCGAGTAAGGTCGAGTTTTATCTATTTTACTTTATCTTCAAATGTTCTTTCACGTTTTTGTCTTCTTCTAATCGGGTAGATTCACAAACTTAGGCATTGAATAGCACAGTATGAAATCTTTGTGCTTACCTTGCTGACTATGTAAGAACACCCAAAAATCTGTATATGTGGTGGCTTAGGAAACAGTTTGAGAATTAAAATGAAAAACCAATTGTGGAAGTTTTAATGCTTTAATAAACTCCCTAATTTGTCTTATCCAATAATATCAGAAGTCATCATCTGAAAAATCTTTTGCTTAAGGATCATCCCAATGACAACTTATATTTGAACCTGTAGAATCCATGTTGAAATGTTTTGTTCCAGATAAATTTCCAATATCAATAATCAGTTTTGAATACCAATGAAATCCATAGGATGTAAAGATAAAATCTTATAAAAGAATACATGATATAACGGTTCAGGCACTGAGGAGACACCGGTCTGATGACCTGATAAAGGTGAGAGGTGTAGATGAACCTGATATAAGAAAAGAAAAGAATGTTTTAGTAATCGAAATACATAAAATATTCTAATATGTTCAGCTCATGCAATTCTATTTTGATAATTACTGTCAAGCTGAGTGGTGGAGATCGGGTGATAAAACCCACCTCTGAAATCCCTGGCCAGGGCGATTACAAGCATACCTGCCACAACAAAATGATCGCGTTGTTGTCCAGATGCTTCAACTATTTAATCGAATAGCTATTGGGACCTCAACCCACCTGAATACTCTGATGACTGGATCTATGAACGTCCCAAGCTCGACCTCAGGGTAGGGAGGGCCGTTCTATTCAATTAGAACTTGTGGGGATAAGTAAAAAGGTCCGCGGTTGGGAGGTTAAGCCAATGATAATGCTTCTCCTCTCACCAAAGTCAGAGCTTGGGCAATTAATTGGAAAAGACTCTCAAATAAATTAGTAAGTTATCTATTCTTTAAATTTAGAAATCTGGATAAATAATTATAGACTGATAAATGCATCTTTCCATTCCAGTATTTTGTTTAGGATTAAATTTCAATATTTAGATTAAATTTCAAGTTGTTTAGTTAATTTAAATTGGATGAAAATGTTTTAAAAGGAAATGGAAAGAATTAGTTAGTTAAATGTTGAAAATAGTTGTAGAAGAACCAGCTGTTACAAATAGGTTATATCAAATAAATCCTACCTACATGTATGAGCCTAGAAATATCAAGAAACTATGACCATAACAATTAAAATACATATAAATGGTGCACCTGCATCACATAAAACCCTAATAAATTAAACGTGAAAGAAAATGATTCATTGAGAAATATAGATTTTGGAACCATTCTAGAAGGAAAAACTGCAGAAGACCAACCGCTGCCTGAGAGTGGGCTACAGAGCTATGCATCCAACATCTTATGCCACAATGTTAGACATGTTTTGATGATCTTTCACTATATTAACGCCCTATGGTAATAAGATCTCTAAAGCCTACCATATAGCCATTCTTGAGACCCATCAGATGACACAATATCCTCACTATTTTCACAAGAGCACTTAATCTATCCCTTAGACATGAAACAATCATGAAAACAGCTTATTGCAGCAAATGTGTAAAAAAAATGCAACTAGCCTTGATTATTTCCATTCAAAGGGCATAAAATTTCTGCTTAGAGACAACTAAATAGCAGTATGATATTCATAGAAGCCCATTTCAAAACACAGAAACACCATGAACTAATGACTAATAGTTACAAACTTTCACCTATCTAAGACCACCCTACATTCGTGTGGAGAGATCATGTTCTGCTTGCAGGCTTCCAGAAGCTAGAACCCTTACAGATGAAGCAGCAATTACATTCTACATGGAGAAATCCAGAATCTCTAGCACATTGAGCAATTACATTTTAAAGAGAGGAGAGAAACTCAGATTAAATCTACATACAACACCTGGCACAATGAGCTCCCTCAGATTTGCGAGTGACTAGAACAAAAGAATGTGCCATTTCACATTAAAATTCTCCCACATCTGGTCCCTAATTTTTAATTGGAAATTGCTTCTTCACCTCTTGCTTTGCATTCTAGGGCATGATTATTCAGTGAGTGTAAAAACACATTTAACAGTTGCATTTTCAATTTTTAACCATTGCATCCCCCTCAAAAATACCTACGTCCCCAATAGAGGGGCGTTTCCGAGACTTGGGGACTTGGGGGAAGCCACCTTTGTTGGGGATGCCACCAGATCAATTGCTATATGTTACATGCCATTAGATACTGATCACAACCTTTAACTTCACAAAAACTGATTTGCCTTTCATGAGGCACTAGCAGGGAATTGCAGATTTTGCCTTGAGGATTTCAATACGCCTCATTGTATATCAATTGCTGCACCCCCACTGCCATTCGGCCACCGCCCCCTGCTGTCCCCTCGCCATCCCCAAATTCAAGTCCTCAGTCCCCCTATCTCTAAAACCCATCCCCTCATCAGGAAACCCCATGGAACTATGGACTAAAGACCCACATTCATAGCAGTGAAATAATGCATTTCACCATCTTTTTTAACCCTCCGAGTCTTCATTTTGATCTGCATTTAATTTTAGGCATTGTGATCTTTAGAGCTGCCTTTGTAACCCTCTGCCATATTTCACATTCTGTCAAACATCTGGCATGCAGTCACATATTTCAATTTGTGGCTTCCAAGCTCAAAACCCATATCCCTTTATGTCAAATCTGAACATGCCATTAACTACCTCAGTGATTCGTGCAATGGTTTATTATTGCATAATTCTCTCATATTTCCTTTGAAAAATATCATCAAACAACTCACTTCCTTTACTTTGACTGGATCATTTAACTTTGCCAGCATATCAAATAGTCATTGGAATTGTGTATGATGGGCACACTGTGTTAAACATTTCACAAACAGAAGTCACAGCCTTTTAGATTCATTTTCAATGGTTGATCAAGAGTCCCCTGTGCTCTTTCCTTTTTGCAGAATGACACTAATAATCTCGGAGGATGCAGAGATTACTTACAATATTTTATGGAGTGATTTATGGTTTGAAAATACATAAGGAGCCACCACCAAAGTTCCCTGGGCATTTTTATTGATAGTGTATAGATTAAGAGCTTCCTGGTGTCCAGAAAGTGCACCGAACATCTTCAAGAATCAAAAACAATGCCCAAGCGTAAGGGAAGTTGCAGGGGCGTTTTCAGCTCTTCTGACAGTTCAAAAAAAACCAAACAGCATTAGAATGATTGCTAAAGCATGGAATACGTTGCTGGATCGTTTCTATGTATACATGGGCGTTTTTACCATTTCTGGGACTTGAAAATCACTCAAAATAGCAAGCAAATTATTCCCAAGGCATGGGAAAGGCTTCAGACATCTTTTGGAAGACAGAAGCCACCATTAAGAGCTTAAAAATAGCTTCCAAAACCTGCTTAAAGACTTTGCACGCAATAAAAAAAAGTTTCAGCATAGTGCAGGGTATAAAATGAGCACCAACAAAATGATCACTGGATTTTAAGGATAGGCATAGAAGATAACAAACATTGAACTGTACGTGAAATACATTTCACTTTTGGCGCCTACCCCAATGCACATTCAGCAAAATATAGGTAAATAAAAGTGTATCACTGTCCCTTTTACTATCACAGCTCTTAACTCATTTTTCACTTCATACTATTATAGCAGTGAGCAAAATGTTGCCAGGTGGATGGTCAAAGAATGGTCAACAAACAAAGTCTACATCAGGAGGAGAAGCATTTCAGGTGCCCAACATACTATCCAACTCAGTAAATAAATGATCAATAAAGAACTCGTCGCAGCAAACAGCCCATCACAACTATGGAGAGGACAAGAAACCAGAAATTGCGAACATCCAAATCTCAACCATGTGGACCCTTCAAACTTTTGAAATCAGCTTCATTTTTCCCTCAGTCGGCACAAAGTTGGTTAAAACTGCTCTTCATGCTACATTTATAAATTATATGTTATTTACAATTTCAAAATTGACATTTAAGTTTGTCAGAAGCCTTAACTTGCTTCTAAAATATAGTAAATGGGATAGCATCTTGAGGGAAGATACTTAGAACACTTATTTTTCCATTTTGCAATTAAAATTAAATCATTAAAATAATTTAATTAATTCCAACTCTAAAACATAGCTGATAGCACAACACTGGCAGTTTAATTACCCAACATGCCAAATGAGAAAACTAACGCTAAGGGTGCAAAGACCTCTGGAGGTTGCTTAATCATGTAAGGGGTATTAAACAATTATTCTGGTTCTCATTATTTGGTTTTCATGCACTCAAAGAATCAATTTCCGGGAGGCTGAGGAATCGTGGAAGGGTAATGATCAAATATTATAGTTCTGATATTTGGTTTTTATGGACTGAACCAATCAATTTCTGGGACCTCCTTTGTAAACTGGGCCCCCCTGGGGCCCAATTTTTAAAAAAATTGTTTCCACAAAAATACTTCCCTGCTCACCATCAAAACAGAACAAGGGATTACTGAAGGCAAATGAGCCACTGGGTCATTGCCAGAATCAAGAAAATCCATCTTTTACAGGACCACTCAGACCTGCCTTAAAATGGGAACAAATTAAAATACCCCCCAAAACTTGTCCTGAAGCAACAAAAACTGTG
The DNA here is from genome assembly GCA_027943335.1 of Chamaecyparis obtusa. Classification (NCBI taxonomy): domain Eukaryota; kingdom Viridiplantae; phylum Streptophyta; class Pinopsida; order Cupressales; family Cupressaceae; genus Chamaecyparis; species Chamaecyparis obtusa. Next base: position 107,586 of record BSBK01002614.1, on the reverse strand, counting down.
ACACGTGATCCTTATGAATTATAAGAACTTTTTGTCAAGCAGATTTTCATGACAACCTCTAGATTTTGAAATTTTGATGTCAGTAGTTTTGAGCCTACTAGTAGCCATGGGGCTTAAAAATAAGGTTCTATCACCAACTAAAAGGTCCAAATGCACTAGAGACTTGTTAAATTTGCAGGCGTTTAACAATGCCAAAACTATCCAGAGACACAAGAGAAAAAAATTGGTTGAGATATGACAAATTTGTTTAGGAGAAAAATTTGTTGAGGAGGAAACAAGATTATTGGTAGAATCATCTACTTTTTATACAGTTGTTGTAATGTGCAAACTTGTTCAAACACATCTTAAAATACTTATAAGAGAGCTTTTGAAAGTACATGCCACCTCATGAAACCACTTTAGAATTACCCGATAAGGTGTTGTGATGGCCAGTCTGAGGTTTTGGATACCACTAGTGGTTTCCAAGTGAATTAATTACCGATAGAAACAAGTCTTGGGTGAGTGATTTTGAAATTTTCAAAAAAGTGATATTTGCAAGTATTGGGGGAGGACTATTTAATTGTAGGGTTATGCTGTCAGATTTCCCCCAGTGGATAAGTATGTTCATCTCCATATTAAGGCTCTGAGCCTGCAAGTGCATTGTAACTGGTTTATATGTTACCAAATAATACATTGGTTTGGTGCTTTGGAGGGTGAAGTTTTTTACCCAAAAGGGTTTTTCCCATGTACATTGGTGTCGTTTCTCTGTCTATACTGCTTCTATTCTTCTCAATTCTTGTTCCTAAAGTGTTACTTTACTGCCATTATTCTGCTAAAAAATTGCATAGTTATGAGATATGCATTTCTTTCCTCTAAGGCTTAACATGGGAATCAAATCTGTATCCTAATTCCATTATTGGGCCTAGTTTGTTTGCACACATATCAGACTGCTATTTAATAGACCTTACAGTACTGGAAGTGCATACTGTGTATTTTATAATGGATCTTACTATTTCTGTAGTCTTACAAAGTATAAAAGAACACTTTACTAAATCTTATTAAGTACAGTGCAAAAGGAAAAAGAAAAAATAATACTACAGTAATTGTTTACCTATAAGATTGAACCATTCATTCCTTTAAAAATTATAACAGATCACAGATTGAAGAACTTGACAGATAATTGTACCTTTCTGGTATCAGAAGAAACTTCAGATGGAAGACGAAGCCATGCAGAATATAGGAGCGATTCATAAACTGTTACATGAGGTGAATGAATGTCGTTTTGTTCACAGTACCCTGAAATCCTAGCAAATGTTTCCTGTTTCTTGGGATGACCAGATATATTAATGTTACCCTCTATATAGCCACCTGTTTTCCGCCCAGCCAATACATCCATTAATGTGGTCTTACCAGCTCCACTAACTCCCACCAAAGCTGTAAGAATGCCAGGTCTAAAAGCTCCACTCACATCTCGCAAAAGCTGTAGCCGGTCCTCTGTTATGCCTTGTTGTTTCATTTCCTGTGGATATAATCAAGTTTTCCAAGGTTATGCTATGGGCAACATATATACAAAAACTTCATTTGAATTTAATATGCAAGCAGTGCAGTAATCTTAAATTTTTAATGTACCGGTGGCATGTCCACATAGTAGTTAACATGTTTGAAGCAAATGTTAAATGGTTGAAATGGAAGAACCATGCCCCTCCTTTGCTTTGTTGCAGAAGATTCTGAATTCCCATTTTGAACAGATGCCGACCTCGTAAGCCTAAAACTTCTATCTAGTCCTGCAAATGCAAACTTAATAAGGATGTCTTCTTTTTGTGTGGCTTCTACAATGAAATCCTTCTCCAGAGTTATTTGTATAGTACCTTGAGTTGCTTCTTTAGTAGACCCCACTCGAGAAGTTGGAGTCAACTCTATCAAGCGTTCTCCTGTCCTATTTACATGCCTCTCCTGGAGAACATCCTCAGAGACCACTGCCTGAGCCTTCCCAATGGCTGCAAAATATGATCTTAGATCTCTCAGAAGCTACGTATTTATATAAAATTCAGTGCACAGTGAAAGTAATAAACACAATTGTTGTAATGCAGCTTGAATTGGAAAAATTGACATCTACAGTGACATCATTACAATTATGTTTTGGCTAAAAACTTACTATCACAAACATGACCTACATGCATTTTAGGTGGTAAACACCACAATATAGCATGCTCTACCACGTAAAGCTGTAGTGTATAGCTTTTACTGTATTAATGCTATAGTCTGGTTGGTTTTCCCTTTAACAAAAGAAAAACACTAATAACAATTTTGTTAATATTCTATTTGATGTACTTGCCACCATATTTCCTCAAATAATTAGTGTCAATCTTAATTTCAGCTATATGTAGTACAGCTATTTTGCATTCACATGAGAAGCTAAAATCTTTAATACCATTATGATTTTTATTTTATTTTCCTAATAAATGTTCCAAGAATTCTCCAAAACTTTTGATGCAGTTATATGAGAGGATGATACTTACGATTAAGGTAGGCTAATGTCCAAGTGAACAGAACATTGAATAAGATGACATAACCCGCTAAAGCTGCAACACCAATCCAGTACCAGTAGGCATATGGAAATAAACCCCGAGATTTCAGCACTAATTCACCTAAAGTCTGGTTACCAACATGCTGCAGTGAATAATACCAAGTATCAATTATTGATCAACATCCTTTTCTAGCCGCAGATAAGATTACATGGAATTATAATTTCTAAACTTATAATTATACCTTATGCCATGAGTGTCCCAGGAATTCATTGACACTTGCTGAATTCTGAGCATACATTAATGGAGATATCCAATAACCCCATATCCACCAGCTTTTGATGCTTTCTGTTGAAATGGAATGAATAAACTTTATTAACCTCTATTAAAGACCCTGAGCACCAACGGAACTAAGCAAAACAGTTACAGATTTTAAACAGCGTAGCATGACATCTAAAATAAACAATATATTAGGATAAATGCCATACTTACTATCAAGCAAGCTCAACAAAAAACTAAAAAAAGATAGCGTGTTGCTAAAAACTCTCTGACTTTCCAATTACAATCATTTAAGAAAAACTAATAACAAGCAGTTTTAAGTGAATAAATGAACTCATGCATAAGGTAGATCTTACGTCGAGAAAGAATGAATCCTCCAAGAGCCATGACTATCAGCATTGCAAATGAACCAAATGTGTTAGAAACCACCATGTTACGACCCAGTGAAGCCATTAATCTGAAGAGTCCAAGAGACATCTGGTGTACAACGAAAATAAGCAAAAATTGACGAAAGAATCTGCAAATCAAAAAATCAAGCATTACACCAAATGAGAAACTGTTGACATGCATTTAGATGAGTTCCAAATTCAGGAGAGTACATTTCTTAGGGTTCATTTTACTCAGATTATAAATGAGTTTATTAAATGAAACTTTATACAAAGATCATTACATGGTCGTCCTAGCCTCTTAAAAGCAATCTAAATGAGAAACTATACCCAAATTACAAATAACAATGTAAACTTTCTCGATTAAAGGGTTGCTACCTCTCAATTTGGGGATCAAAACCAATCACATAATAAGTCATAAAGACCCAAATGCTAGATTCCAACAGCGAACTAGGCAGACTGAAAACCCATGTAGGAAGGGTGTACACCCAAGTGGGATAGAAGAGCAGATCTCTCTGTTTATATAGAACAGGAAGTTTGGCTATGATCATTGCTGTTTCAGTAAATCCATTAAACATGCACATAAGTATTCCGAAGTAAAGTGCACCCAGGTAAAATCCTCCATCATTTACTGTATTATGATGCATCTTTGTCCTGAAAAAAACTGTCATTGTGCAGAATGCAACGAAGGAGATCTGTTACAGAAACAAAAGCAAGTAAGGTTCAAACACTCAATTAGAGCAATTTGAACAATTTACACAAAAACAACAGAACGAGGAAGATTGATGTACTCAAATATGATAAGCACCAATAAAATTGAAACATGCAGTGAATATGAACAAGTTACTAAGCTTGCCAGCCAAGAACAGGTTTTTATATAAATTATGAATCTAAAGCAAACAATACAGCTTTATCTCTATGCATTATTTGTCACCCCGGAGATAATATGGAGTTTCTATAGACCCTTCGTTTTATTTTCTTTTTCTTTTGACGCCAGCTCAAAGGTCTTTCGCTTGGATAGGTTAATATTTTTAATTTGGTTCTGGGTGTCCAAGCATTTCCTTGATGAATGCTCAAATATCTTTAGCTTGGATAGGTTAATATTTTTAATTTAGCTCTGGCCTTCCAAGCTTTTCCTTGATGAATACTTAAAAAGTAAAAGATTTAGGTTTCTCAAGTCGCAACAATCAGGAAAAAAGGGATTTGTAAAAATAGCCATTATCAACTAATTCTCAAAATTATTCAGAAGCCTTTTCCAGAAATTTTCCCTGGTCTACAGATATTTATACCTGCACAGTTTTGAAGACATAAATAAACGAATTCCTCCTGATGAGAACCCATTCCCTCCAAAAGCTGGCCCGCAAGAGCTCAGCTTTACCTGCTCCATATTTTGAAGTTGCAAGAGCTGCAGGATGGCTCTTCCTTTTATCATAAGGTACTGCCAATTCTTCCGACAGCTTTTTGCCAAGAGGAAAACTTCGAAAAGCTTTGACAAAATCCACAATGGGCACGTATCGATATGGCCGGTCACCGTGAGCCCAATACTGCTGCTGATCCTTCCTGGATGTCACCTGGAAGCACCTTTAAAATTTAAATAAATGGTAACAAATTTGAATGTTTGCAAAGTTCACAATTAGAAGGAAAAAGCTCCCGGAAAACACCCATGATGAAGATTTTTGAAACCATCGCCATTTCGGAATCCATATAATCAATATGATGGTTTTTACATTATGTAATAGAGATCCTGACGAGATTATCATACATAAGATGCCAAGTGGAGAGTACACTTTAAAAATCACAGAATTTCTCTTTTTGTTTAGTGTTGTAGTACATACTTCCTGCAGGAAATCTGCTACAGCTTTTCTCTCGGGGCACCTGAAACCCATCAATTCGAAGAATTCCAGAACATGTTGCCTAGGTCCCTGGTATACAATCTGGCCTTCTGATAGCAGAATAATGTCATCGAAGAGCTCGAAAGTTTCAGGGGCAGGCTGCAATAAAGAGATGACTGCGGTGCCATCTAATGCATGCACGGATTGACGTAAATACTTGACAATCTGGAACGTTGTCGAGCTGTCGAGACCTGTAGATATCTCGTCCATCAGCAGAACTCTGGCCGGACCCACAAGCAGCTCCCCTGCACATTATGTTTTACACCAGGCTCAAAAACTTTCATCACACCACCCAAAACGACCCATTTTGCCCACTCCAACTTACCGGTTGTCAGACGTTTCCTTTGGCCCCCGGAAATCCCTCTTCTCATTTCATCTCCCACTATGGTATCAGAGCATATATCCAGACCTAAAATCTGCACAGTATTTGTTCAACAAACAGGAAATGCTTGAATTCCTTTACTTGACTGAAAAGAACCAGTTAGCATCAAATCATGGTGGAGTATCTGCAAGAATTAAGGTTATACATCCATATAACTTCGAGTTTTCCCCAATTATATTGAAATAGCAGAGCACCGACCTTCATTACGTAATCTGTTACGAGACGGTACGCTTGCTGGTCTTCTAACGCAGAGGCCTGCATTCATCTCAAAAGATATGTTTTTCTTAAAATCGTCATTGAGGGAACTAGCTTTAACGTCAACAATGGTTTCAAGAAACTTCACCTTCATAAACATGTCAATATCCTCATCGGGCTTAATACCAGCATATTTCTCCCGCCTGGATAGCTCCACTAACATGTCTGTATGAAATTTAAAACACCCAGGTTGACATGTCTGTATGAAAAGTGAATGTAAAAGCGAGGTAGTTGGTGGACAATACAAACAGATTACTACTTTTACGCCATTGATAATGTCTTTATCAGCCAACAGAAAAAACAAATAAAAGCAGCCATTGAAACTGTCTCTATCAGGCAACAGAATAAAAAAATAGACTTTAACAACCCTCTTTAACGAAAGATGAAAATAGTATAAGAAATGGGTATGAATTCGTTTTCGACTTAGATTGTGTACCCTTTTTTTATGTTTCAATATCAAATTTTATGATCTTAACATCAGAAAGTAAGAGAACGTATCAGTTTGATTTGGTCAAAATCGATGGAAAATAATTTACATAGAGACAATTCATACCAATATTATAAACTGTGGAAATTATGTCTGTCAGTAAAAATTAATAGATTTAAAATTAATATTTTTTAAAATTATATTCTAATCAAAGAATTTTATTGAAAATGTTCAAAACTCGTACGTATAAACAATTCATACCAAAAGCATGAACTGTATGCAGCCAATTCATAACAATATCTTGAACTAAGATTAATATTTTAAAACTTATACTCCAATCGAAAAATTTGACTGAAAATGTTCAAAACTCGTACGTATAAACAATTCATACGAATATCGTGAATTGTATACAAACAATTCATACCAATATCTTTAACTGTGAAAATTATACATATAAACAATTCATACCAATATCATGAATTGTATTCAAACAATCCATACCAATATCTTGCACAGTGAAAATTAGGTCTGCCATTAAGATATATAATAAATTTATAAATTAATGTTTATAATTAGAGAGATCAACAATTATGCAGCACTAAATTACGATCAAAATCATGATTTACACATCCGCTACAGATTTTAGAGCAATTAAAGCGAAGCTAAGTACCATATCGAGTGCCAACTCCTTGGCAACGACCCGAGAAGTCGAGAGTTTCTCTCACTGTCAATTCAGCCACATGTAAATCATTCTGACTAACATAAGCTGAGGTTCTCTGAGGCACAAATTCGTCCAAATCATGACCATTGTAAGTCACCCTTCCAGACAACTGCTCATGCAAATTAATGACGGAACATGGAAACGCGTGAGCAGCGGTAACGGATCACATTATTAGTATATCTACTTAGAAATCCCGTAATTAGAGATGAAGGTAGCACAGACAAATCGTACTTGCAGCTCGGAATCGAGACGGCCGGCCAACGCCAAAAGCAGGGTCGTTTTCCCAGAGCTGGGTGGTCCCAAGAGAAGCGTCATCCTGTACCGAGTGCAAGCTGTCAGAGTACAGTTGGAGCATTAAAAACTCTCTTTAGGACGAGCAAATAATTGTACCTTGACGGCTTCACTATCCCGCTCACATCTGATAGAATGGGCAGTCTCCTCTTTCCGCTCGGAAATATTCGAAGGAACCTAAAAAATGCCTGGGTAATTGATACAGATCGTTAACGTTGATAAAGCATGAAACCAATCAACAACTAAAATGTTCGAATTATTTTTTAATTTAGTTGTGTAATATACATTCGATGATCATGGAGATTTCTGAGAAGGTAAGGTTTTATAAAATAATTTTTGTTTTATAATTTTTACTTTATGATGAGAGATCATAGAGTGCCATCAGAAATATTGAGAGAAAATATTTCTTTTATATTCTGATAATGATCTACAGAATACTATTTTCAGAACTGATGATGATTGATATAATTAAATTTTTTTTTTAAAAATGAAAATATTTATACAAAATAAATCTTTCACAGAACCTTTGCTCGATGTTTATACAGAATAAATCTTTCACCAAAATGTGAAAAAATTTATGGAAACAAGTCTTATACAATTGAATTCAAAATTAAATCAACTAAATAGAATATAAACCACAAGTATCTGATATCCTTAATTAACATGAAAATAATATCTTAAAATAAGACTAAAAATGCCGCAAAAATTACCTGTACCTCGCCCTAATCACTATGAACTGCCAAAATCTGATATCTTTAATTACGATGAAAAATGCCGCCAAATTTACCTGTACCATATTGACTACAAAATTTGGTATGGTGGGCAGAGCTCTGCCGCCGATATAAACATCTGCATCTACATTTAATCCCTGAAAGCGCACCTCGATTTTCGGCAATGAGATTCCGACTCTGAATTTTGAAAAATCCAAGGCAAAAACGAAAAGATTCAGCGCCAAGAACTCAAAAAAAGGCAAACTGAAATAAAATTGAAAATGAAAATGCAAAGGAAAAGGAAAATGAAAAAAGCAAACTTAGATGAAAATGAAAAAAGCAAAGGAAAAGGAAAATGAAAATGCAAAAGAAAATGCAGATGCAAAGGAAAAGGAAAAGCAAAAGGAAAGTAAAATGTAAATGCAAAGGAAAAGGAAAATGCGAAGGGAAAGGAAAAGGAAAATGCAAATGCAGGCAAAATTTCCACTCACCTGGTGATTCTTTCCCTCATCATGAAGAGAAATCGCTCGGAATTTTGGTCGGCAATGTTGAAGAGGCGGTCGAGCAGCAGCTGGCGGTCGTGAAATGTGAGAGCGGCGACATGGACGTCGCGCTGGTCGCCGGCGTCTGTACGAAGAACGCCCCTGCGAAGGCGATCGTAAGTGGGGAGACTTTCCAAGGCAGCCCATCTGAGCGCTTCTTCGTCGTCGTCCTCAGCCTGCGAGCGACGAGAGCCCCAGGCATAGATGCTTCCTAATCTCTGCATTCTCTCTCCCTTCTACAAACTACTCTTTACTCTTCCTCCCCCTTCCCCGCTTTTACCCAGCTGGGAATGCATTGAATGCCGCCCATCTACTTCATTCACACCTCTCAACCAATCCATACCAAACCCCTCACCCTCTTCAACACAATGGTCGCTTTTGCCATAACGCCTAGCACGTTGACGAAATACCAACAAGCTCCATTTTTCCACTTCTCACCCTCTCAGATTTCCCTCTCCTGTGTACGTGTGACCATGTTTATCAGCCTGTAATAACTCTTGTGGGTCTCATGACGTTAAAAGCGAACTCATGTCTGTAATGCGTGAGCTGGTGAAGGGTAGATTGAGTATCTCCGACTGGACTTTATGTGGGCGTCATGCATTCGAAGGTCTTTATTAGTCATTATCCGAGAAAACTGCTGACCGAGCAGTCCAAGGTTGCTCTTTAACACCGACGTTCCTCCCGTCGCAGCCATTAATAACCCGGTCTCTCCGTATTCCAGTCGCCTGAAAACTTGTTGGACAATCCTTTTCATGCTACGAATAGTTTCAATTGCACATGATAGGAGAAATTAGCATAGACCTTTTTATATATATTTTTTCTGAATTGCAGTGTTATTTGAAAGGTTGGAAAACAAAAATTATTTCCCATTTGAGTTCAGTCTAAAGTATCCAGGGAAGAGCAACGTTGTCTATGTTTTAATGGCAGCGGCTATGCACGCATATAAATAGACAACTTATTAAGGGAAAACAGTATACTTAGTTTTTTTCTGAAAAAGTGTCTCCTTGTAAGTTGTCTATTTATATGCCTCAATAACCGCTGCCATGTTTTAATAGCCCCTGTACTCAAACTACTCAAACTACTCGAAAAAATATATGTAAAAGTCTAGATTGATAAAATATCATGTACTAATAGCCATCTAGTTGTACTTCTAGTAATGGATATTTTTAAACAATTATTAGGACATTTCTATATAAATATTAGCCATTTTTTAAGAATATTAGGACATTTGTGCATAAGTATTGGTAATTTTTGAGGTAGTTGGATTGCAAGGTTATTGGGCCATCTTTAAGTAGGTATCGTGTGACATTTTAAAATGACCACTTTTTGATCCTCGTGCACACAACAAATTCCACAATGGCGTAGTTACTACTTAGAAGTCAAAACAATAGCTATAAGTAATTAAGTCGCATACAAAGATGACAACAACAACAACAACTAATTTGTCAAAATTTGATTTATAATTTAAGATCTATGGGTGTGCAAAGTTAGCTATAATGACTACTAACATGTTTCCCCTAATCAACTTCATATAATCTTCCCATTAAAAAAAATGATGTGGATTAAATTTATTAACTTCAAAAAAATTGTAGTTTTCTCTTTTATGGTCAGATTGTGCATATGTCTCATTGTTATGGCAGTAGTTGGTAGGGGCAAGAAGACGTAACCATTTTTCCTACTTGAATAAAGAAACTAAGATAAAAAGCCTTAACACAATCAAATCTAGAAGCCATGTTCTTTTTCTCTTTAGTTCTTAATTATGATGATAGATTATGGAGTGTGATTTGAAATGTGTAGCCAAAAGTTATATACAATTGAGTTGAAGAAGCCTACTGACATATAATTAAATCTCTTCAATTTGTGGGTGTATTAAGTTAGCTATAATGGCTACTGATATGCTTCCCCTATTCAACTTCATCTAATCTTCCTAATAAAAAAAATTACATGGATAAAATTTATTAGCTTCAAAATAAATATAGTTTCCTCTTTTATGGTCGGACTATGCATCTGTCTCATTGCTATGGCAGTAGTTGGTAGGGGCTAGAATTACATGGTCATTTTCGTTACTCAATTAAAGAAAATCTGATAATAAAAAAAAGCTTTAACACAATCGAATCTAGAAACAATGTTCTTTTTCCCTTTAGTTCTTAATTTTGATAATAGATTATTAAGTGTGACTTGAAATGTAGAGGCAAAAGTTATATATCATTGAATTGAGGAAGTCTATCTATATATTAAGTCTCTCCAATCTTTATGTTTTCACATTTACCTCGTGTTTAGTTTCCTCTTTCTCAGTCAGATTGTGCATTTGTCTCACAACTATATTAGTTTTTGGTCAGGGGTCATTTTTGCTACTTGAATCAAGAAAATTTGATTTAAAAAATAAAATAAAATAAAAGTTTTAACACAATTGAATCTAGAAATAATTTTCTTTCTCTTTAGTTCTTAATTTTGTTAATAAATTGTGGAGTGTAATATGAAATATTGAGGTAAAAAATAACACAATTGACTTCAAAAAATTTAATTTAAAAAACTTCAACATAATTGAATATGAATTATTGATTTAAAAACTTTAACACAATCAAATCCAATAACAATACAAGAATAGCATTATGGATTGTGAAAACTTGACATCATTAATTACAATGCAATCACATCCAAATATTATAGTTCACACAATATGATGGATTTTGGAAACTTGATATCATTGATTAGTATAAATATTTTGAATATACTTATTTAAAAGAAATGAGATATTTTTTAACATTAATGACTCTTAATCATATTGGTGAAGTTGAATGATTCTTAATGAAGTCATTAGAATCTAATCTTCCTATGTGCAAGGTCTTGACAGTGTAAAAAGCAAGGTTAGGAACATGTCCAAAGTGAATTTGGCAAAATTGATATCTATTATTCCTTCACTCCTACTTAATGAAGCTTTAGCCTAAGGTTTGTATTTTGTATCAAATAATTAATAATTACATGATTTGATATTAAAGTTGTTTATGATGAGTAAATATTTTTAAATGTGTCTCTCTTCAATTTTAGATAGACATATTTAAGAATATTTTTCAAGACAATTTATCTTTTTATTCATTTAATAATTTACTTTTTATTTTAATTTTTTTTACAAATGTGTCCTTACTTTATCTTGTTCTAGAGTTAATTCATTTATTAGATTTTTTTTAAAATGGTGTATTTATTAGTTTCTATTAAGCATGAGTACCATGTATATGTTGCATTCAAATTATTTAATCAGTTGAGTCAATTAGCATATAGACTTAAAGTTGAGCAATAGTCTTATAGTCTACAGTTAATTTTCTATTTAAATAATTGTAAATATATCATTTATTTTGATTTTCTATTAATTTATGTTGGAAATAGTTTGTACAAATTTGATTGAGCAATAACCTTATAGTCTATAAGTAATTTTCTAATAAAAAAGTTGTAAATATGTTATTTATCTTTGTTTCTATTAGTTTATATTATGAATAGTTAGTGCAAAACTCAAATTTGTAATTTTTGAGGGTAAATTAAACATATTTAACATATTTAATTAGTTGATCAACATTTCACTCTATTAGTAGCTTAAAAGAATGAGCAGTATTATGCATACATCATAATAGTCATTTTCAATTGTGAGGTGGGGAGGATAATTTAATTAAAAAATGAAATTTGACTTTAATAAAATTACATTGTTGACATGCATAGAGAGCCACTAGATATGCAAGATGAAAATGAGGTAAAGCGGGGTGATGAAATGGAAGAATGGGGGATTCAAATGCCTCCTTTTTGTATCGAATCATATGTAAGTTGGGTACTCAATCCCATTTTTTGCTTGTTTTCATGGGATCGGTTAGTAGCAGATGTTTTGTTTATTTTGTATAGGTTGATTTTGTTGGGGGGAATTTGGATTATTATCAAGACATTCGAGACACTCTTTCAAATTTGAAGTATCTATTGTCAGGCTTTGTGTGGATAAAATTAGGATAGTATTTGGATGGTCAAGAGCTATCTTCAAACACTATGTACCTATGTGTGTGTGCGCGCGCGCGTGTGCATGTGTGTGTAGCCTTTTTGCCTTTGTTGAAAAAAATTAGATTGTTGACTTTAAAATTATTTTGTCTCTTTAAGTGGCATTTATAACTTCACAAAAATCTGTACATTAAAATATGCTAAAAAAAAATTTAATATTTATTTTTAACCAAAAATATATGTGTAACAACTTTCACCTATAAATTTGTCTATCCTTGGAATTGTATTGCCCTTTCTAATAATCATAACTACAAATGGTCCTTTGTATTTTATTTTATGTTCCAAAAAATATCTTTAGAATATAGCCAACTATAATTTACATAACAAATTGATACTATCTAACTATATTCAATAAATCATCCTAAGGAACAACATGCAATGTGTATCTTATTTTATTATAGAGATATTTCATTCGTTGATCAATTTTGCACTCTATTAATGGTTTAAATGGCATGAGAATTATTACATATACATCATAATAGACATTTTCTATTATGAGGCGGGGAGAAAAATTAATATAAAAATAAATATTAGCTTTAATCAAATTACATTGTTGACTTTAAAACTATTTTCTCTCTTTGAATAACATTTCTAATGTCACTAGATCTATACATTAAGATATGCACAAATAAAATTTAATATTTATTTTTAATCAAAAATTATATTTGTAACAACTTTTACCTAGAAATTTGTCTCCCATTAAAATTGTATTGCCCTTTTTAATACTCATAACTACAAATAGCCCTTTATATTTTATTTTATATTCTAAAAAATATCTTAAAAATATAGCTAACTATATTTTACATAACAAATTGGTACTATCTTACCATATTCATTAAACCATCACCAAAAACCAAATGTAATGTGTATCTTACTTTATTATAGAGATATTTAATTTATTTCAGAGTTAGGATCTTTCTATTGTAAAAGTAAATGTCTTCTCTAAAGATATTTTCTTTCAATTATTTCATATTCACGACATCACATGCTTCTCTTTGATGGCATTGTAGATTATGTCTCTCAATATAATCAATTAATAATTGAGATTAAAGTATAATTTAAATAATATATTAAAAATAAAGATTATCAATCATGAACATTATATTATATTATTGTTGATTTATAATTTAAAAAGTGATTTCACCACAATATTTATTATAAGACCTGTTCGTGATGAAGAGTCGAGTAGTGTTGTTGGGTTGTTGCATAGGCTAGGGTTGTGAAGTCTTAGCGACTTTTGTTCAAGAGATAGCTTTTTTTTTGGCATGGGGTAAGGGTTGTGTTGGTGTGTAGGGTGGGAGACTTTGCTTTGGTGCATTTGGAGCTCTTTTGTGGAAGTTCAGAGTTGTTATGTATTGTATGTAGGGTTTTTTGGGGTTTTCCTTCTTTACTTTAGTGTGTGGAGTTCTTCAAGTGGTTCAGAGTCCTGGAGCTAGTGATTATAGGAATGTGGGTTATGTCTTTCCATGCTTTTCCTTAGTGGGATTTTAAAACCTTTTGGTTTTTTTCTGATATGTCTTTGCATGGGCTTTGAGTCTATTTATTTTCTTGTGTAGACATTGCATGGTTATGTGAGATAGTCCTTCTATTTAGGGACAAGTATGTCTTTTAAGGATGTTGCGCTCAAAAGTAATCCATCACCGATCATGCATGAAAATCCTATATATTCAGTGTGAATAGTGCCAACATGGGGAAAATTCTTCTCAAATTGGGGGTTTTATGTCTATGAAAGTAAATGAGTGACTTGCAAGGAGTGATAGAATCTATTAACTTTGAAAAAAAAATGTAGTTTTCTCTTTTATGGTTAGATTGTGCATCAATCTCATTGCTATGGAAATAGTTGGTAGGGGAAAGAATGATAGGGATATTTTTCTACTCGAACAAAGAAACTTTGATTAAAAATAAAATCTTAAACACAATTGAATCTAGAAATAATAATCTTTTTCCCTCTAGTTATTAATTTTAATGATAGATTATGGAGTGTGATTTGAAATGTAGAGGCAAAACTCATATACAATTGAATTGGTGAAGTCTAGTAGTATATAATCAAGTCCCTCCAATCTTTATGTTTTCTTATCCACCTCATGTGTGGTTTCCTCTTTCTTGTTTAGATTGTAAATTTGTCTTATGGTTATACTAGTAGTTGGTAGCTTGGAAAACCAAAATTATTTCTTATTTGAGTTTTTAATGAATAATGGGACATTTGTGCATAAGTATTGGCAATTTTTGAGGTGGTTAGATTTCATGATTATTGAGTCATTTTTAAGTAGGTATTTCTAACATTTTAAAATGACCACTTTTTTTACCTTTGTACACATACCAGATCCCACAGTGTGCATAGTTACTACTTAGAAGTCAAAGCAATAGCTATAAGCAACTAAATCTGATACAAAGACAACAACAAAACAACTAATTTGTCAAAATCTGATTTATCATTTAGGAGCTATGGGTGTACAAAGTTAGCTACAATGGCTACTAACATGTTTTCCCTAATCAACTCCATATAATCTTCCCAATAAAAAAATTATATGGATAAAATTTATTAACTTCGAAAAAAATGTAGTTTTCTCTTTTATGGTCAAATTGTGCATATGTCTCATTGCTATGACAGTAGTTGGTAGGGGCAAGAAGATGTAGTCATTTTTCCTATTTGAATAAAGAAAATAAGATAAAAAGCCTTAGCATAATCAAATCTAGAAGCAATGTTTTTTTTCCCTTTAGTTCTTAATTTTGATTATAGATTATGGAGTGTGATTTGAAATGTGTAGGCAAAATTTATATACAATTGAGTTGAGGAAGCCTACTGGTATATAATAAATCTCTCCAATACTTATGTTTTCTCATCCACCTTATGTTTAATTTCCTCTTTCTTGATCAGATTGTGCATTTGTCTCACAACTATAGTAGTAGTTATTAGGGAGGTCATTTTTGCTACTTGAATCAAGAAACTTTGATTTAATTTTTTTATTAAAAAAAAAAAAAACCTTAACACAATCAAATCTAGAAACAAATTTTTTTATATTTTGTTATTAATTATTGTGATAATAGATTGTTAAGTGTGATTTGATATGTTGAGGCAAAAATTAACACAATCGACTTCAAAAAATTAATTAAAAAACTTCAACATAACCGAATATAAAATTTTAATTTAAAAATTCTAACACAATCAAGTCCAATAACAATACAAGAATAACATTGTGGATTGTGAAAGTTGCATATCATTAAGTACAATGCAATCAAATCTAAATATTATAACGCACAATGTTATAGATCATGGAAACTTGGTGTCATTAATTACTATAGATATTGTGATATTGCTATTAGGATTCAACTTTGTAGTTTTTTAGTCAAATCGTTGACCCATGTTCACGAGCAGTGGCTCACAAGAACTCGTCTCTCATAAAAATGAATGGAACACTTAGGACTCATTGCATCTAGGTGATGCTCACAGAGGTGAAGTGTTATGACTTCCTAGAAGGTTACCCATCCTAATACTACTCCAGCTTAAACATGCTTAACCATGAAGTTTCCTCCAACATTAAGTCCACTTTGCTTCCAACCCCACTTGCAAAACCTTCAACAAGTGTTATGTCTTATGAACCATTCATTATAAAGCCCCTTAAGCTCATGAATTAATAAGCAGAAGACATTTCAAATATACATATTTAAAAGATATGAGATATATTTTTAAACATATTAATGCCTCTTAATCACATTGGTGAAGTTGAATGATTCTTAATGCTTGATCATTAGAATCTAATCTTCCAAAGTGCAAGGTCTTGATAGTGTAAGAAATGAGGTTGGGAATGTGCCTTGAGTGAATTTGGAGAAATCAATATCTCTCAATCCTTCACCCTTAGTCAATGAATTTTTAGCCTAAGGTTTGTATTTTAGTATGAAATGACTAAATAATTATGTGGTTTGATATAAGACCCTCAAACAAATTACAAAAATATTATTTAAAATAAGTACGCATTTTTATAATTATCTCTCTTCATTTTTAGATAAATGTATTTAAGAATATTTTTCAAGACAATTCATCTTTTAATTCATTTAAGAATTTAATTTTTATTAAATATATTTTTAAACAAATGTGTCCTAATTTTATCTTATTCCAGAGTTAATTTATTTATTAAATTTTTAAAAAATGGATGTCTTTATTTGTTTCTATTAATCATAAGTACTATGCATATGTCACATTCAAATTCTTTTATTAGTTAATTCAATTACCATACAAACTTGAAAGTCTTATAGTCTACATTTAATTTTTTATTTAAATAATTGTAAATATGTCATTATCTTATTTTTCTATTGGTTTATGTTGGAAATAGTTAGTACAATTCTGATTGAGCAACAATCTTATAGTCTATAGTTAATTTTCTAATAAAAAATTGTAAATATATTGTTTATCTTTGTTTCTATTAGTCTATGTCGTGAATAGTTAGTGCAAAACTCAAATTTGCCCTTTTTTTGGTAAATTACATGTTTAACATATTTAATTAGTTGATCAACTTTTCACTCTATTAATATCTTAAAAGACATGAGACTATTATATATACATCATAATAGTCATTTTCAATTGTGAGGTGGGGAGGATAAATGAATTTGAAAATGAATTTTGACTTTAATAAAATTACATCGTTGACTTTATAATTATTTTGTCTCTTTAAATGGCAATTCAAATATCACAAAAATCTATACATTAAAATATGCAGAAATAAAATTTAATATAAATACTTTTAACCAAAAATACATGTGTAACAACTTTCACCTAGAAATTTGTCTCTCCTTGAAATTGTATTGCCCTTTCTAATACTCATAACTACAAATGGTCTTTTGTATTTTATTTTATATTCCAAAAAATATCTTTAGAATATAGCTAACTATAATTTACATAACAATCTAATACTATCTAACCATATTCACTAAATCATCCTAAGAAACCACGTGCAATGTGTATCTTATTTTATTATAGATATATGTTATTCTTTGATTAATTTTGCACTTTATTAATGGCTTAAATGACATGAGCACTATTATATGTGCATCATTCTAGACATTTTCTATTATGAGTTAGGGAGAAAAATTAATATGAAAATAAATATTGGCTTAGATAAAATCACATTGTTGACTTTAAAATTATTTTGTCTCTTTGAATAACATATCTAACGTCACTAGATCTGTACATTAAGATATCCAAAAACAAAATTTAATATTTATCTTTAACCAAAATTTATATTTGTAACAACTTTAACTTGGAAATTTGTTTCCCATTAGAATTGTAATGCCCTTTCTAATACTCGTAACTACAAATAGTCCTTTATATTTTATTTTATATTCCAAAAAAATCTAAAAAATATAGCTAGCTATAATTTACATAACAAATTGATACTATCTTACCATATTCACTAAATCATCGCAAAAAACCAAATGCAATGTGTATCTTACTTTATTATAAAGATATTTTATTTATTTTAGA
This sequence comes from Chamaecyparis obtusa, assembly GCA_027943335.1. NCBI lineage: Eukaryota > Viridiplantae > Streptophyta > Pinopsida > Cupressales > Cupressaceae > Chamaecyparis > Chamaecyparis obtusa. The sequence goes on along the minus strand of BSBK01002614.1, from coordinate 89,683 downwards.
GTTAGGATCTTTCTATTGTAAAAATAATTATCTTCTCTAAAGATATTTTCTTTCAATTATTTCATATTGTTGACATCACATGCTTCTCTTTGATGTCATTGTAGATAATGTCTCTCGATATAATCAATTAATAATTAAGATATTAAAGCATAATTTAAGAAAATATTAAAAGAATTATCAATCATTAACATTGTATTACATTATTATTGATTTATAATTTTAAAAGTGATTTCACCAATAACATTTATTATAAGACTTGTTCGTGATGAAGAGCTGAGTAGCATTGTTGGGTTGTTGTGTACGCTAGGGCCATGAAGGCTTAGAAAGTTTTGTTCAAGAGATAGCTTTTGTTTTGGCATGGGTTAAGAGCTTTGTTGGTGTGCAGGGAGGGAGACTTCGGTTTGGTGCAATTGGAGTTGCGATGTGGGAAGTTTGGAGTTGTTGTGTGTTGTATGCAGAGTTTTTTGGGGGTTTTCTTTCTTTCCTTTAGTGTGTGGAGTTTGTCAGGTGGTTCAAAGTCCTAGAGCTGGTGATTCTAGGAACATGGGTTGTGTCCTTATTCATGATTTTTCTTAGAGGGGTTTTAAATCCTTTTGGATTTTTAAAAATCAATCTTTGTGTGGGCATTGAGTCTACTTTTTGCTTATGTGGTCCTTGCATAGTTATGTGAGGAAATCCTTCTGGAGGGACAAGTATGTTCTTTAAGGATGTTGTGTTTGGAAGTAATCAATCACCACTCATGCATTAAAATACTATCTTTAGTGTGAATAGTACCAGCATGGGGAAAATTCTTCTCAAATTGGGGGAAAATTATATGTTGATTACAATTTCAAAATTGACATTTAAGTTTGTCAGAAGCCTTAAATCTCTTCTAAAATGTAGTAAATGGGATAGCATCTTGAGGGAAGATACTTAGAATAATTATTTTTCCATTTTGCAAATAAAATTAAATCATTAAAATAATTGAATTAATTCCAACTATAAAACATAACACAACACTAATAATTTGATTACCCAACATGCCAAATGAGAAAACTAACGCGAAGGGTGCAAAGACTTTTGGAGGTTGCTTAATCATGTAAGGGGTATTAAATAATTATTCTAGTTCTCATTATTTGGTTTTCATGCACTGAAACAATCAATTTCCAGGAGGCTGAGGAATCATGGAAGGGGTAATGATCAAATATTATAGTTCTTGATATTTGGTTTTCATGGACTAAAACAATCAATTTTTGGAACCTCCTTTGTAAACTGGTCCCCCTAGGGTCCAATTTTTTTTTTTTTAAATATTTCCACAAAAATGCTTCCCTTCTCACCACCAAAATAGAGCTAGGGGTTATTGAAGGGAAATGAGCCACTGGTTTGTTGCTAGAATCAATAAAATCCAGCTTTTACAGGACCACTCAGACTTGCCTTAATATGGGAACAAGTTTAAATACCCCCCAAAACTTGTCTTGAGGCAACAAAAACTGTGACACGTGATCCTTATGAATTATAAGAACTTTTTGTCAAACATATTTTCATGACAACCTCTAGATTTTGAAATTTTAATGTCAGAAGTTTTGAGCCTACTAGTAGCCATAGGGCTTAAAAATAAGGTCATATCACTGACTAAAAGGTCCAAATGCACTAGAGACTTGTTAAATTTGTAGGTGTTAACAATGCCAAAACTATACATAGACGCATAAGAACAAAATTGGTTGAGATACGACAAATTTGTTTAGGAGAAAAAATTGTTGAGGAGGAAACAAGATGGTTGGTGTAATCATCTACCTTATATACAGTTGTTGTAATGTGCAAAATTGTTCAAACACATCTTGAAATACTTATAAGATAGCTTTTTAAAGTACATGCCACCTCATGAAACCACTTTACAATCAATTTTTAAAAAATTAATAGAAAAGCTTCGACATAATTGGATATAAATTTTTTATTTAAGAATTCTGACACAATCAAGTCCAATAACAATACAAAATAGCATTATGGACTATGAAAGCTTGATATCATTATTTACAATGCAATCAAATCCAAAAATTATAATGCTCAATATTATGGATTGTGGAAACTTGATATCATTAATTAGTATAGATATTCAATTATACTTATTTAAAAGATATGAGATATATTTTTTTACATGTTAATGGCTCTTGATCATATTGATGGAGTTGAATGATTTTTAATGAGGTCCTTAAAATCTAATCTTCCCAACTGCAAGTTCATAGTGTAAGAAAAAAGGTTGGGAACATGCCTCAAGTGAATTTGGTTAAATTGATATCTCTCTCAATCCTTCACTCTTAGTTAATGAAGTTTTAGCCTAAGGTTCATGTTTCTATATCAAATAACTAAATAATTGCATGGTTTGATATAAAACCCTCAAACAAATTTAAAAAATGTTGTTTATAATGAGTATGTAATTTTAGGTTTGTCTCTCTTCATTTTTAGGTAGATGTTTAAGAACGTTTTTCAAGATAAATTATCTTTTATGCATTTAAGAATTTACTTTTTCTTTTATATTTAAAAATAAATGTGTCCTTTCTTTATTTTATTCTAGAGTTATTTATTTATTAGTGTGTCATCCTAAAAAGTTAGCACCCACAATTGGATGCTCTAGGACCTATTGGAGCCCATTTTGGTGATTTCAAGGTATGAATGTTCATTATGCTTCATCAAAACAACTTGCATTTTCTTCCCCCACTTCTTTTCACCTTCCCCGACATCACTATGAAATTTGAGCTCATTTTGCCTTGGACGAGTCACCTAGTCGACTTGTCCCTGAGAGAAGTTGCTGAGCCGACTTGTCCCTTAGGTTTTGGATCCAAATTTTACCAGGGGGTTGATGGAGGGATTTTCCTCCAAGATTTAGATTTTTGGTAAGCCTAGATCAAATTTGAATCTCGAATGGAAGGATTTAAGTATAAAAGGACCTCCTATCCCCTCATTTGGCATATCATGATCAAGTACAAGCATTCAAGCAATTAATTTGTGCAACTAAGGATTTGGATTCAAGAGTTGAAGGCAAGCATCCAATTCAAGATCTCCAAGTCTCCATTTCTTCAAGATCCATCAAATCAAAGGCAATATTCTCCAATTAATGCAAGTTTTTCTTCCATGATGGACAAGTAGAGGAATTATCAATCGAGTAATAAGATCTCTCTCTCTCTCTCTCTCTCTCTCTCTCTCTCTCTCTCTCTCTCTCTCTCTCTCTCTCTCTCTCTCTCTCTCTCTCTCTCTCTCTCTCTCTCTCCCTCCATGTGGTTATCAAGCATATCTACATTCTAGATCTAGGAGTGACAATCATAGATCCATGCATTTGTGAAGGAATCCCTAACTCTACATCTCATTCCAAGATCAACTCTTTGGATTCCAAGAAAATTTAAGAATCTTCATGGATTTGAGTGATTACTACATCCATTCATGAGGTTTTCATGCAAGGTGAATCAATAATTTACCTTTTACATTATTTTCCTTTATGTAAATTCTATCATATTTCAAGATTGATTCCTAAACAAGGGTTATACCAAGGAAAACCCCTTTCCACAACCTTTTTCCTTATTTTTCATGTGTAGGAATAGATTGTAGAGCTACGATTTCAAATCTAAGTAGGGCAAGTGTAGCCACATGATATAGGAAAGTTTCATTAGATTTTTCCAAGAACCATTCGGATAGCTAACTTATCCCCAAAACATTGACTTGTCCCTACCATTTTTAGTGAAATTTCTGGAGTAGAAAGCTACAAGTCGTTATTTTCTATATTTGCAGTTATAGCAGAATTTGAGATTCTGATAGTAGTAAGATTCAGATTCAAAGTTCAATTGAACCTTCTCCACCTTATTTCCAAGTGCGCTTATACTCCCTTATTTTCCCTTGTAAATCATATCTATATTTTACACTTTATCATATCTCATTCATCCCATTAGGAATCCAAAAGCCACTTGGTCATAGATCTTGCATTAGCACCCTTCCTCCTTTTGGTTGTGCTAATCATAGTTTCCTTAAGATATTGGTGAGTGATCTACATTTTAGTGTTGCTCACTAAATTCTTATTATACATTTTGGTGAATCTGAAATATTACATTTCCATTCTGATTTTGGTGTTAGGTTCCCTTTATGTGCTTATAGTTTCACCTACTATACATTTTGGTGAACCTCACTCCTCTTACACACTTGTGATTTTGTAGTTATATCTACTTTGCATGATCTACTTTGCAACCTTAAATTTGTTAATTAGAAGCGATTTTCATAAGGATCTTATCGCATATCTCTTTCAAATTGCATTTCCTTTATTTTATGCATGATTGTTATTACTTTGAGTCCTACTTATAATAGTATGATTAGGAGAATCCATAGACTTATGGGTTCCTTTAATCCCAAACCTTCTCTCTTTCCTAGGAATCTTGATGAGACCAACATGCATATTAATGACATCAATCCAATCATGGAGAATAAATCTTCCCATTCTTCTCATGATAAAGATGAGGCTTTAAGAGTCCCTCCTATGCAAGTCCAAAAAAATTCCAATGACTTTGATAAATTTGAACAATGGCCAGGACAAGAAAATTCTAATCCTGAGGTCATTTCTATTGTAGAAGGTTTAAGGAAGCAAATTCATAACGATGAACATGGTGTTAACATCTTATGTAGTATCTCTCATCTCATGATACTAATGTCAAACTCATTAGAGATTTTACTCAAGATTTAAGTCTTATTCCACCTACTACTAGTGTTGAGACCTCTTGTATATGTAATCACCTAAAATTGGGCTAATAGAATCTAAGGCCCTATTTGCCCTAATTCGGGATAAAATTCTAATTATGTTAATTTGATCTTTGATTATTGACATAATTCCTCAAATTCAATAAAATCATTAAATCTCCTAATTCAAGCATTTATCATCGAAGTATTGAGAAAAATCAATTTGATTATCTCTATGCCTAATTAATTAAATCAATCCCATTAAATCCATGGCTAGAGTAATTAATTTAAAAAAATGAATAAATCCTCAAAATGACATGTCACCTTAAAGGGGACAACAAACACACTTTGAACCAATGAGAGGTAATCACATGGATCAAGCTTGGAAGCATCTCAACCACTCATCATGGATGCATCCTAACCGTCCAAAATCTCAAGATTCTATAAAAGAGGAATTTTCAAATACCAAACAAGGTTGAAAAGTTAATTTTGAATTCATACATGCATGTTGTTATATTGATTTCATATGCTCGTAGCTAATTAGCAAACACTTCAATTTGGTTAATAGTAAATGAATTCATGCTCTAATGGATAATTTGAATGAATTTAATAGTTTTAGCTTCATTTTTGCATAATAATCTTGAATCTCTCATCCTAGTATTGAATTGTCACTATTTAGGATTAAATCTGAGAGCAAATCTTACAATCCTTTTCATGCTTGTACTAGTTAGAGAGCAATAATTTGATTTCAATTGTTATTGTGATTTGATTGATTTTATCCTACTAACAATTGATATAATGAATTATTGAAGTGTTGTGTTGCAAATTTGCAGGTCAATAATTCACACACACATTTCTGGCGCCCACCGTGGGGCCAAGCCCCATATTTTTACATTTTTAGACTAATTTTTGTCATGTTTCCTTCCGACAGAAGATCACATTTTGGGCTTTCAATCGCATCTGGGAAGAACAGTTGTATCCCAAATTTCCTGGATCACATTTGGTCAGGTATCACATCCATTCAAATTATGGATCGCATCTCGTTTCCTTTATCGCATTTCAGAAATTGAATCGTATTTGGGAAAGGGTATCGCATTTAGTCAAATTTAGGATCGCATCTGGGGTCATTTGCTTGATTTTTGTATTTTCTAACCCCTAATGGATTGATATGATGTTTGATGTGGTTTTTAACAGCTTAATAATGGTTTGCAGGATGAAATGACAGAGAATCAATTATGAGAAACTACTAATGCTTGTATGCGGGTTGCCTAAAAGAAATCAACCAAACTTCATTCTTGTTTTTTTTTCTAGGAATATTAATACAATTTGAAATCATTTTGTAAACTAATCAGAGGATTATGCTCTTTTCTCTTGAGGAAAATCATAAACTCAAAAATTAGCTTGCAATTTGGGGTCAAATTGGGATAATTTGGTTAAATTTTGCATGATGTGTCTTGGAGAGGTGATTTGAGATAGGAGATTATGCTCTTCTCCTTCATGGAGAATCAGAAATCCATACCTCACAATAATTGATCTATTTTCCTTATTTGCATTACCTTTAGAGGGCCTGCCGGTTGAGGAAAAAAGCTCCTGGGAACGACCCAAGTGGGGACAAGTCTTAAGCCGACTCTTCCACCCCACTATAAAATTTGACGCTTCCTTGAGGTGAAAACTTTGGAAGACGTAATTCATCTTGTCTTGGAAGATTGATGATCAATTCCAATGACAGACTTGGATCTCATGTAGAGTTGAGTCGCTTAAATCTCACTTGTGAGACTACACATTATTAGGTTCCTATAGGGCTTATGGTCTTAATCTTGCTTCCGGGACTATGGGAGATGGTTATGAATGGATGCCTTTATTAAAAGCCCTAAGATAGATGCTACTCGAATCACCCCCGAAAGGTTGTTATCGCTTATGCGAGGCAAATAGTAATTTCCCCGAGACATTCACCATATCGAGCCCTCATTGACGTTACTACTCGGCTAATATGGGCTCCAATATCCATTGCGTGTTATTGGATGACCATATTCTGAGGAGTCTTTGAGTGTGTTCCTAAGTTAGTGAACAAGTGGTATCAATCTCTACCTAGCATAGGGAAGGATAGGTGTGTCTGCTTAATATGATTGCTTGGTGTGTTTTAAATACAAATTTTAGATAAATCCCCCCCCCAAATGAAAAAACACAGAGCATTTACAAACACCTACAAGTCACTAGAATCTGATAGAGAAGACCCATTTTCCTAAAATTCCTTGAAAAATTGCAATTGACAGACATCATAAGATCACATCTGGTAATCCTGTATCACACCCAACATTCCATGTCATATTTGGTTAATCCTAAGTCGCATCTGGTGTTTACCACATTTCTTGAGTTGCATCTAGTGACCACTCCATATCTTGTGTCACATCATGTATTTCCTAGGTCGCATCTGGGGCCAAAAACTTTGCTAGTCACCTGTAAAGTGTTGCATCTAGGACAAAGAGCATTTTTTTACTTCCAGAATAAAAAAATTTACATTTCCAAATACCCATTTTGGCCATTAGTAAGATTCTACTGTCAAAACACATCCATCTGATAGCCTGAGAGAGTCATTTCTGAGAAAGTATTGTTACCTTGCACGGTCTAAACTGCATTTGTCCAAACTATGGAGTCACTTTATCCTATCAGCTATAATTAAGTTCCCAGCTCACTATCAGGGCATTCTAACACCCTTTAACGCTAGAAATTTCAAGAACAATTACAAATCTTCTTGCATTTTGGTTCCCAACTCATAAATAGGGCACTCTAACACCCTTTGATGTTGGATCCATAAGACATATTCAAACCCACATTTGCATCCTTGGACTCACAATCAGATATTTGCAAACATTCAAGCCCACTTAAATACAAGACACTCACTAATTCCTTAATCAAGTTTTTATGGTTAACACAATACACAAATCTTATCATTTTGAAAAGAACCTATTCTCAAACGAAGTACCATTGCTCACATTTGAAAAAGGAGAAACTTCAAGACTCAATCAACTATTTGGAACTACTCCTAGCACAACTTATACAACAACACCTGAAGCGAAAAACATGAATAACCAAGAAGACTTTTGTTGGGATGAGAGACAAGATGAACAAAATAACCAAGATGAACATGATAACCAAGATGAACATGATAACCAAGCAAGAAATAACCAAGAAGGAGCATGACACTGAGAAGTGCACTATGATTTTGATGATGATGAAGAACCTACAGAACTTGAATACCAAAGGACTTTAAGAAGAAAATGATTTAATAAAATCCTTGAGAGAACTTTGGAAGAAAACAAGGAAAAGTACTTCCTAGAACTCGCCTCTCAAGGTGTGAAACTACCAAAGGACTATGATGTGAATCAACTTAAGCAAAAAGAGGATCTTAGTCCTATGTCTATTTTGACAAGACAACTACTTGCCATGCAAGATGAAATCAAATAACTCAAGAAAGAGAAGGACAAACCAACAAAACAATATTCCTTAGAGCACATTTGTCCTTTCCCTTTTGACAAGGGACTAAAAATGATTTCATTTCCTAAAAATGTCACAATTCCTAAATATGACAAATACACTGGAAATTTCAACCCTCAAGATCATGTGAGGTAATTTTTCACATCTAGTATGGAATTCATGCACGAACAAATGTATCTCATGAGATTATTTCCATGGATCTTAGGTGGACAAGCTATGGACTGCTTCTCAAAACTACCTACACGAATCAAGACATTCGATGAACTAGTGCAAAATTTTATACAACAATACTCCTATAACATCTAACACACTGTGACTATATTGGATTTATGCAATACCAAACAGAAAATGAGAGAATCATTCTTGAATTTCCTACAACGATGGAGGAAAATATTTGCACAATATGCTAGGTAGATACCTGAAAATGAAAAAATGGACATCTTCATTAACAAATTGGTTCCTAAAATGAATTTTCCAATACAATTACAAGGACCACCAAGTTTTGATAAGATGATAGATAGTGCCATCAAGATTGAAGAGGTCTTGATCAAGAAAGGGGAAATCACTATCAACAAGGAAAATAAAGACAAGTATTATCCCACCAAAGATAAGTACAAATATGGAAACAAGAACAAGAATGTCGTTAAAGATGGAGTGGTTGATACTCCTAACACAAAATTGAAATCAGATGTCTTCAATCTTAGGATGAGTCTTCAAACAAGTAAGAATTCAAATTCTACAGTGACACCAATGGCTAACAAGAATTTCAATAAACCTCCTACTTGAACAGAGCCTTGGGCAGCAAGACCTAAGAGAACATTTACACCATTGGGAGATAAATTGGAAGTGGTCTTGAAGTCACTATTGGACAATAAAATAATTACAATTCCTAACTCCAAACCTTGGGAACCAAAAGTAAAACCCAAGTGGTGGAACGATAACGATTACTGTGATTTTTATCACATTAAAGGACACAAAATGAACAACTGTACGAAGTTAATACATGTTATCAAAGATCTAATTGAAGAAGGAAAAGTTAAAGTGGATGGACATCATACAAACAATGATCATAAAGCATTCCAAACTCCATTACCTAGCTATGAAAAAGGAGAATCTTCCAAGAGTAACAAGATTAACTATGCATACATTGATAATGATAATGTAATCCATATGCTGGAACCATGCAAACCTTCCATCAATGTGATCACTCTAAAAGGATTCCAAAACAAAACTGATTCTTCTAATGCTGTAACAAGAAATCAAGCTAAGATCACTCTCAAAGGAGCTTCAACATCGAATTCACCAGCTACACAACAACATCTAAACAAATGGCATTACCTCCAAAGTTTAATCTAGTGGACCAGTTGCAGTGTACACCGGCTCAAATATCTATTCTAGAGCTATTAAAAATCTCTCCTAGTCATAGGGAAGTTCTTGATCAAGCCTTGCTTAATACTAATGTATCGAAATATCTAGATGTTGATAGATTCTAAACTATGGTTGGTCACTTGAATTCCCCACATTACTTATCTTTTTCTTAAGAGGATGATAAATCATTGAACCAACCACATAACCAACCTCTACATTTAGAAAACCTTATTCATAAACACTATGTCAAGCATTTATTGATAGATGGAGGCACTAGTTTGAACATCTGCACATACAACTTGGTAAAACAATTGGGATTCTCTGAGCATGAAATTGATCCTAGAAGAAAGATAACAATCAAGGCTTATGATGAAGAAGAAAGATCCTCCAAAGGATTAGTTATTTTACCTATCAAAGTGGGACCAGTAGAGCAAGATGTCTTATGTCACGTTCTTGATTTACCACTTGCATACAACATTCTTTTTGGAAGATCATGGATACACTCAATGCAAGTTGTGCCTTCCACTTACCATTAATGCCTAAAGTTTCCTCATAATAGAGTGGAGGTGACTATTCTAGCAGACACAACATATCCTTGTAACAATCTCAAACAAATAGAAAGCATGGTTCCTCACAACAAGGAAAGCTCTAATAAGGTAGAGACATCCAAAGAAATGGTTTTGAGAAGCTTTGCTAAAAAGATCAACATTAAAGAGACAAGTATGGGAGAATACAAGATAGATCCTGCAATATCTTTAACAGATCTTCCCATATCTCCTAGAACCCAAGGAAGACCTTCATCAAAATTTACACCTTCCAATGGTAAAGCTCTAACAATCCATGAGGGAACTAGAATGGTCAAAGCAAAAGTATCCCTTGAAGAAGAAACTGGAGAGAAAGTTGTCTTACAATGGCTTTATAAAGAGAACGAAGAAGATGGAAATATCAAACATGTTGAGATAACTACAAATAAATATGGAAAGGGGTATGAGATCATGAAACAAATGGGTTACAAAGGAAAAGGACCCTTGGGACAAAACAAACAAGGACTTTTGGAGCCCATACATATGGATTTCAGGAATCCTAAAGATAAGACAGGATTAGGCTTCAAGGAAGAAATATCTCATCCTATAGCAGAAAGTGGTCATGTATTTGACAGATCAGGAGACTCAGATGAGGAAGAAGAGGTAGAAGGACAACCCATTTCATATGAAAGTTTTCTGCTCTTACAAAGAGACTCATTATCGTAAATTGGTACAAATTTTGAACAAGAATTAGAAGAAAGACAAGCAGAAGAACCCGAAGAAGAACAAGAACAAGGACTTCCTATTTTTGATACACCTCACTTTGACGAGGAACCAAAGATGATAACTAAATAAGAACCATTGCAAGAACAAGAGAACAAAGCTAATGAGGAAGAGGGAGTACCTATGACTATTGCCCACTTCTTGGGGGTTTCAGATGATAGTCAGGTAGACTCACATGAGTATGAATAAGATGCTCTTTCTGATGCTACTATGGATATAGAAGTGGATGTGATACACAAATTTTATCCTAGAGTCTTGATCGAAGAAGGAGAGAGTTCTGATGCTAGATCACTAGAGTTAGATTTACATAACACTAATATGAAGTCTAATAATAATGAAAATGACTCTAATAATCCTAACACTTATTTAGAAGAAAACTTAATGGAAAACATCTTGCAAGTTAATAATGTTGATAATAAAACGGTGCTATCCCTTGAACCTACTGAATCTTTGTCCTTATTACATCCTGAATTGATAGATTGGAATGAGCCCGCGTCCACAAGCCTATTATCTTAATGCTTGTGAACCCTTCCTTTCTTCCACTGGTGTAAAGAGCTAAACTATGACTGGGGAGGATATCAAGTTTCTCGGTCTCAAAATGAAAAACAAAAAGAACAAGAGATCTGATGGTGGAAACCACCTAGTGGTAGTGTCAGATCCTAAAAGAGAAAAAGAAAAAGACATATCCAATGGTGAAAAAATCCTAGAGGTGCCAAAGGATGGGATTCTTGATATCCTCCCAGATCACTTTTAGGAAAGATCCTCTGTTTTGATTGAACCAACACAACCCATTAATTTGGGAACAACAGAAGCTCCTTGGCTAGTACACATTGCTCAGTCATTGACAGAAGATGAAAAGATCCAATTCACCAATTTCTTCAAAGAAAAGAAGATCAATTTTGCTTGGTCTTATTTAGATATGCCTGGATTGGATACATATTTGATTATGCATCACTTGTCTATTTCACCTGATGTGAAACCAGTAAAGAAAAAACTAAGAAAAATGAATCCACATGTAACATTACTAGTAAAAGAAGAATTGGAAAAACTATTGAAAGCTGGATTCATTAGAGCTGTTGATTATGCAGATTGGATTTTAGACATAGTTCATGTTTCTAAGGCAAAAAAATCTATAAGATTTTTCACAAACTTTAGGGATCTAAACAAAGATTTCCCAAAGGATGACTTTCCACTTCCCAACATAGACATGATTATAGATTTGACGAAAGACTATGAAATGTACTCATTGATGGATGGATTTTCTGGATATAATTTAATAAAAATCACCCCTAAAGATCAAGAGAAGACCGCATTCACATGTGCATGGGGAATATATTGTTTGAATGTGATGTCATTTGGTCTCAAAAATACAGGTGCAACTTATCAAAGATAAATGACCACAATATTCCATGACATGATGCATAGAAACATGGAAGACTATGTAGATGATACATTGGAAAAGTCAAAGATAAGGATTATACCTATAGAAGACCTAAGGAAAATCTTTGACAGGATGGAACAATTTCAATTAAGGCTTAATCCTAAGAAGTGCGCATTTGGCGTATCATCTGGAAAAATATTAGGATTCATAGTCTCACCAAAAGGAATTGAGGTGGACCTAGCAAAGGTGAAAGCTATTCTTGAAATGCAACCACCTAGAAATATTAGTCAAATGAGGACGTTGCCAGGCAAGCTACAATCTATACGAAGATTTATATCTCAGTTGGTGGATAAGGCACAACCTTTTGCAAAGTTGATGTGCAAAGGAACTACATTCACTTGGGATGAGCAATGTGAAGAAAATTTTGCCCAAGTCAAGAAATATTTAATGAATCCTTCAATCTTAATGGCACCAATTTATGGAAAACCTCTATTTCTCTACATATCATCTACAAATACATCATTAGGAGTATTTCTTGCACAAGAAGATGAGGTTAAGAAAGAAAGAGTTATATACTATATCAACAGAACTTTGGTCACATATGAGTTGAATTATTCAATGATTGAGAAAGCATGCTTAGCAGTGGTGTTTGCATCCCAAAAGCTTAGGCATTACATGTTGGCACATAAGGTGAAGCCAGTGGCTAAAATTGATCCACTTAAATATCCATTGAGTAAGGCAATGCTAACAGGAAGACTAGCAAAGTGGGTCCTAATTCTAAGTGAATTCGACATTGAATATGTTGATAAAAAATCCATTAAAGGACAAGTGATTGTTGATCAACTTGCAGAAACACCATTAACAGATGACAAGCCATTACATGTGGAGTTTCTAGATGAATCTATTATGCATTTAACATAGCATCCTTGCAAAATGTATTTTGATGGCTCCTTCACACAACAAGGATCAGGACCTGGATGCTTATTCATTACACCACAAGGATACAAGATTCCAAAAGCTTATAAGATGATTTTTACATGTACCAAAAACATAGTAGAGTATGAAGCTCTTGTGAATGGACTCAAACTTGCAATAGAATGGAAAATTGTGGAATTACACATCTATGGAGATTCACAACTCATTATCAATCAGGTGAATGGTGACTACCAGACAAAAGATGATAAGCTCATGCCTTACAAAAGAATGATGGATGACTTGAAGAAATACTTTGTCTTCATCACATTTGAGCAAATTCCAAGATCAGAAAACATAGCAGTTGATGCGATGGCTACTTTAGCATCCATGTTACAACTAGAAGAACATCAATTTCACTATGATTTCCTAGTGGAAGAACTCTCATTTCCCACCTATGACTCACCCGAATCCTAAATTGTTTATTCCCTTGAAACCCAAGTGTTGTCTCAATATGCCCATATCCACTCTTATCTAAATGACCAAACAATCCCTGAAGGCTATCCTAGAAATGAAAAGAGATCCCTTATAAGAGCGACATCCTGTTATATAATCATCACTAATGACTTGTTTAGACATAATCTAGGTGGTATGCTTCTTAGGTGTTTAGAACATGAAGAGACTAATCGTGCATTAAAGGAAGTTCATGAAGGTGTGTGTGGATCACTCTTGAACGATTTTTCATTAGCCAAGAAACTTGTAAGAGTAGGATACTATTGGGCCACAATGGAAAAAGATGCTATCCATTTTTCAAAAACATGCAAGAAATGCCAGATCCATGGTAACCTGATACATGCTCCAGCTAGGGAGATAATTCCTTTCATAACACATTGGCCATTCTAGCAATGGGCCTTTGATTTAGTTGGTTAGATTTACCCTAATTCATCAAGTGGACATAAATACATCATTACTGCAACTAAGTATTTCACAAAATGGGTGGAAGTTGTCCCACTATCTAATGCAACTGGAAAACAAGTTTCCATGTTTATCTTGAATTATATCACTTGTCATTATGGCATACCCTCATCAATTATGTCTGACAATGGGGGTCAATTCAGAAACAAAGACATAGATGAGTTGTGTCTTCAATTCAAAATCACTTAGCATTGTTCCTTGATCTATTACCCTCAAGGTAATAGATAGGCAGAAGCATCAAACAAAACTATTTTGAAAATCTTGCATAGGATAGTGAACAAATCAGGAAGGGACTGACATTTACAAATCAATCCAACATTATGGGCTTATAGTACAAGCATCATAACACCAACTGGTGCAACTCCTTTTGCACTAGTTTATGGATCAAAGGTAGTCTTAACCAGTTGAGGTAGAGATTCCATCACTAAGGGTATCATTGAAACATCTAGTCGCCGATGAGGACTAAAGAATCTCTAGATTGCAAGAGCTAGAATTACTCGATGAGTGCCGACAATAGGCATTTGACCATCTTAAAGCTTATCAAAAGAGAATTTCAAGAGGATACAACAAGAAAGTGAAACCAAGAAGTTTTCAGGTAGGAGATCTAGTTCTAAGAGAGAATCCTAAAAATTAGCAGAACCAAGAACAAAAGGGAAAATTTGAACCAAACTGACTGGGTCCCTTTGTCATTACAACAACATTTGGATCAGGAGCCTATCAATTGGCTACACTTGAAGGAGATGTTTTACTAGATCCAATCAATACTCTGCACTTGAAAAGGTTTTATGCCTGACATTCTTGAGGTAGCTTTTGTACAGTGAAAAGAGTCTTGAAAAAAGTACCAAAAAAATCAGAAAAATTTCCTGAAGAAAAGCAAAAACATTAAATATGGATCCTGAGAAAAATAAAAAATAATGGAAAAAGTCCTGAAAAATTGACCATCTTGGTGAAAACCTAGCAAATAGGCACCTTGGTGAGTCCAAAAAAAATAAAAAAAGAGAAAAAGTACAAAAAAATTGGAAAAGATAAAAAGTGTCTTGGTGAAAACCTGGTAAACAGGCGCCATGATAGCAAAAATAGAAAAAGTTTGGCCAAGTGGTGAAAACTTGGTAAACAGGCACTACTTGTAATCAACACTCTATCTATCAAGACAACACTTGCACCTTTGGCCAATGTAAATTTCAGCTTGTATATATCTTTCAGTCACTTTTGTGACAAGCCAAATCCTAAGATGAACTATCAGAAAATCGTATCTTCCTAAGGATGGAATCTGTCCACATTAAGGTCCTAGGTAAACTATTTTCCCTAGGGGGCAATGATCAAAATCACACATGTTGCTAAGTTGATGTTAGGACTTTTTGCTAGGGTTTCAAGTCTGCAATAGACATTAAACTATGAACAAAGGTATTTCTCAATACCACCCTAGTCCGCAATAGACGGTAAACTATGAAAACAAAGGTATTCCTTAATGCCAACAATAATAGTATTTCTTAATACTTGGACCTAAAATTATTCCTAAACACTACGTCATGACGATAAGAGTGTTTCTAAACACTAAATAGGTGAACCACTTATTGATGAAGGATAAATTGATAATTGATAATAATTCCTATGCATGTTTGCAAAATTAATCAACAGTATTCCTAAACACTATAATCACAACTGTTTGTTTTAAAGAAAATACATTGATTATCTTAAAAGGAATAATGAACTTTTTATTATTATCAGTTTTTTATTGTTATGTTTCCTTGAGTGACTTGATGATGTCTATGGACTAGAGGAACAAGGACTGGGGGCATAACGTTTTTCTTTGTCTTCTATTTGTGGTGATAAATCCGATGATCTAAGGTGATCATGGGGAATGGGTGTCTACTATAAGTGCCTCCATCATGATTGGAATGCCATGTATACCTTGACCTATTTCCTATGAAAGCTTTAGTGAGGTTGGATTTATTTCCTTGACTGTTTTAAACTTAGGTGAAAAGCTACTTCCTAGTAAGGTACATAGTAAATCAGATTATACCCAAGGATATGAATATAAAATAAAAGGTCATTGTGGGTATATATTTACACATTATGCACCAGAAAAGAAAAGAGTTTATATCAAACATGAAGTAACTGACAGAACATTCTAGCCTATATGCTTTAATGTTTTGGTTATCTTTCGACATGACAAATGAGAGGGAAGTATTCATATTTTCATGCTTGCTAAATCTATCAGTGAAAATTGTACTAACCTAATGAGGTCCTATTACAAATGCTCTATGATGATAATTGATCCACTTTGAATAAACAGTGACTGTCCCAAGTGTCTTAGTCTAGGTGCATTTCATTTGGTTAATTGTATTAAAGTTCATTCTTAGTTTCATATCATATTAATTTGCATTAGATTCATTTAGATGCATTTCATGTTTTTAGTTGCATTGAAATTCATTTTAATTTGCATTCATTTTAATATAGTTGCATCAGTATGAATGTGTGAATTCAATTATGTAAAGCATTAATGTGAGTTGAAAATTCTAAAACTTTAACCATTTGCCATGTTTGATCAAGTACATCATGGAATCATAAACAACTGAAATGAAAAGAGTAAGTATACATCACTGATACTCATTTGCATTCATAATCCATTTCATATCATAAAATTGTTTGCATAATGCATCCATAATCATTCATACATAAATAAAAGTGAGATGTCCATACATCACATCACAATAATCTCATACATCCATATGCATACATAAAATAAAGATCCCATACATTGCATTAAACCATCACATGAGTTTGCATCCATACATACATAAAGCTTTGAAAATACAAAAACATAAGCATATATCACTAAAGTATATCACGATGTCACTTTATCATCACCATCTAATCTAGTCATGACCAAGTATGACCATCCCATCAATATCCTAAGCATGAGATGCATATCCAATATATCACGTGCAGAAACCAAAAAGTATCACATAAAGCAACATGAATCAAATAAGATATCCATCACAATCAACATAATCCAAAGCATCAATATCTCATTAAGAAATAATATCAGAACAATGCATCAGAGCACAAATGAAAGAGTATCAGAGTATCAGAATCACATGAAACAATGTATCAACAATAAATAGTCCATAGGACATGAGAGAGTGTATCAATAAAAAATGGTACAAATATATGATAGATCCAATGTGGTACAAATATAACAGAGATACAATAATGAGAGTACAAAATATCATGCCTCATTGGCTCCCTCGTCCTCTCATGGAGGATCGAGAGGAGGTACATCTGCTCTGCCAGGGATCGGTGGAGGCATCACACTATCTGACTGTTGTGCTATGACACAATACAGTGGAGCTTTATGAGCAACATGAATAGAAACACAATATAATGCAAAATAGTATGTGGCCCTCTGCCCCTGGTGGGTGGTCGTATGTGCATATCGGTCTCTCTCCACTCTCATCTGAGATAACTGAGTATCTCACTCTAATAAATGTGCTCGGAGGGTAGCCAACTCTAAGCGCAATGCAAATCTATCCTTCTCACACTAAGATAATGGATATCTATCACCACCTGCAGGAGGATCTATGCATGCCTGATGTTGATCCCCATCACCTCCTCCTCCTGCTGCCCTTTGTCATTGTGCATGATCATCTCTATGGAGTAGAGGACTTGTATCTCTCTATGGGGGAGTGAATCTCAATCACCACTGCCGCTGCTACCCTACATCTCCTGAGGCTCACCGTCTGATATCACCTCCAACTCCACCTCCACCTCCACCTCCTCCATCTCCATCTCCTCCACCACCACCTCTGTAGGAACCATCTCTCCCTCTATCTTGACCTCTATCCCTATCACAATCCTTATCACTACCTCTAGAAACTCGGCCTCAACCACCACCATCATCGACAGGATCATAATCAAGGGTGTCCTCAAGGAGAGGAGTGACCTCATCAGGAGCAATGAACCATGGAAATGGTTGTTGCATGAAGAATGTGTGATACCCATCGATCACACCACCATCTGTAATCTCTAGATGGTACTCCCAAGAAATAGATGCAATCTGAGAGATCTCATGTAAAGATGTCTCATAACTCAGATGAGACCCCCACTGGGCCTCCTCATCTCCGTTATGAACATAAGTAGTTGTCTCCTATGAGATGCCCTGTAACTTATCGTACTACCTAGAAACACGTGTAATAAAAAATCTCTCAACAATATATTTGGTATGCCCAATAAGGTACCTTCTCTAGAAAAAGAAAGGCATATGTCTAAAATCTGAGGGTCATCCCTCACAATACAAGTAAGGTCTCCAAACAAGGTCGATGACATCATCTAGAACCCACTGCCAATACTCCAACTTGCCTAGATGGGGCTCTTGAAGCATACCAAAATACATATATATGTAGGGAAGACCTGCATCATGATGCCTATCTACTATCAGCCATGTGACGGGGATGTGCTCCCACGCCCAAACTTGAAGAACCAAAATGCGTATAATCATAGTCCGAGAATGATGATATACAATCTCGTGGAGCTCCCTGTACATGTGAGCTAAGATACAAATCCCCCAAGAAAAATGGCAAGGTGATCAGATCATCTCCTCTATCATCTAAGACCACCCACACATGAACCCATGCTGACCCCGATCCGACATCATCAGACCTCCAACTAGCCCAACAAGATAAACATGCAACCTCTCATAATGGGCCACCATGTGATCCCAATTGATGTAACGTCTGGCAATAATATCATCATGGAACAACCTCTGAGCATCCGCCATCGCTATCAGTGCACTCGCCACGTACTCAACATGACAGGAACGTGTAAGATGTGCCACATGTCCTCGGGGGTAACTATCATCTCACCAGTCGGTAAATGAAAGGTGTTATGCTCTAAATGCCACCTCTCTGCCAGTGTTGTAAGTAATCCTCGATTCACCTGAATGTCAGGTAAATCAACCAGACTCCATAAACCACAATGCGTAATCACACGTTTCTCAATTGTAGTCAACTGATCATGCAACTCTAAGACCTGAGTCAGTCGAGGAGATCTAAAGGAAATAACATCAAAATGTGTCTGCACAATAGAAAATAGGGGCACTATGTTAGCATTAGACAAAGGAAATTGGTGAAAAACTACTTTAAAAGTTCAAATAAACAAGTAAAATTGGCTCAAAAAATTAGAAAACTAAATGCGATCTTGTTTTCCTGGATGTGATCCAAGAAACTCGGGATGCGACACTTCAACGGGATACGAGCCAGGAAATCTTGGATGCGAGGCAGGAAATCTGGGATGCGATCCAGAATCTGGATGTGACCCTGTTTTGACCAAATACGAAGAAAGACAAAATTGGCTATGAACTTGTTTGAATTTGACTGGATACGACTCGACAGGGTGTGATCCGAGAAATGCTAGATGCGATCTAAATTCTGTAAAAAATCAGATGCGACATGGGATTTACTTCGTGCGATCCCGCATCCGGGGTGCGATTCAAAACTAAATTGGCTCTAAAAAGTGTAAAAATGCATGAAATTAAAATTTGCAAAATTGACAGAGATCGTTATCAGGTACTCGCGGGTGTTGCGTAGTGAGGTGATTGGTCATGTCATCTGGCTAGCTTGAATCAGTGTTTCTCCACTGGGAAAACCATCTTCGCTCAAAGCTCAGTAAATATGAAAAGTAAAAAGTGAAAATGAATAGTTAAAATGATCTTTTTGACCAATTTAGGCCTCCCGGAGACCTTGGAAACCTAAGGGATATTAATGTTAAGTCATCACAGAGGCTTCATATCGAGACCAAAATCAAAACAGGTGATTCATATCACTCAAATGCAGTAAAAATAGAGTTACAGAGCAAAGTCAACCTTCATAATGCAAAAGTCAACTATGGTCAAATTCTAGTCAAACAGGGGCAAAATGAGCAGAAAGAATATCATGAGCATTGCAAATCACTTCCATAATGAATTTCACTCAAATCAATGGTAAAAAAAAGTCAATGTTTAGTCAAACATACTTTACACAAGCTACGAAGAGCGTAATTAATGCACAAAAAGCTTGTCAGAAGTTGTCAAAAGCGATTTCCTCACTCATGCATTAAATTTTCAAACCAGGATATTACTTAAACACTAGTAAAAATTGGTCAACTCTCATTTTTCTTGGTCAAACTTGGTCAAACAATGTTTCTTTTAACACAAAAATAAATCCTAATTGCTTACTAACACTTCCTAATTGATTTTCACTTGATCCAAATTCATTTCAATCACGCTAATTGTTTCCTAAATGCTTGAAAACAATGATTTTATCTGAATTTGTTTTGATTCCGGTCACGAGGGGGCATAATCATACTAAAATTCAAAGTTTCAAATCAAATTCTTTCACGCCAGGGGCATGACAATTTTCTTCAATCAGGTTGATGCTGTTAATCTTTATGACATTGATCAATTTCATCGCTTCAAATCAAATTGGTTATTTGTCAGCATGCTTAGTTATTGCAAATCAAATTTAACTGAATTTCTTTTCAAAATGTCTTATCGGTTTTCATCCAATCAAGCTCGTAATTGGTATGGTCAATTCTTGTTCAGTCAAGTTTAGAATTGATGACTTTCGAATAAAGTAGGATTTCGTTCAATCAAGTTTGGAGTTCTCAAATTCAAAGTAGTTCTCTTTACTGCTCTCTAAATCTTTCAGAGTGGATTCACCATTCTCTAAATCTTCTCAAATTCAGAGTGGTCCTCACTGCTCTCTAAATCACTTGAGTTCAGAGTAGTTCTCGTTGCTCTCTAAATCTCCTTAAATCTGTCAGTTCCACTGAATCATGCTTTAAATCGAATATTCTTAGAATCCCTGTGTTGTTCACAAAGCAATTCAAAGAGGGGCAAATGTAATCACCTAAAATTGGGCTAATAGAACCTAAGGCCTTATTTTCCCTAATTTGGATAAAATCCTAATTATATTAATTTAATCTTTGATTATTGACATAATTCCTTAAATTCAATAAAATCATTAAATCTCCTAATTCAAGCATTTATCATCAAAGTATTGAGCAAAATCAATTTGATTATCTCTATGCCTAATTAATTAAATCAATCCCATTAAATCCATGGCTAGAGTAATTAATTAAAAGAAATGACTAAATCCTCAAAATGACATGTCTTCTTAAAGGGGACAACAAACACACTTTGAACCAATGAGAGGTAATCACATGGATCACTCACATGGATCAAGCTTGGAAGCATCTCAACCACTCATCATGGATGCATCCTCACCATCCAAAATCTCAAGATTCTATAAAAGAGAAATTTTCAAATCCCAAACAAGGTTAAAAAGTTAATTTTGAATTCATACATGCATGTTGTTATTTTGATTTCATATGCTCATAGCTAATTAGAAAACACTTCAATTTGGTTAATAGTAAATGAATTCATGCTCTAATGGATAATTTGAATGAGTTTCATAGTTTTAGCTTTATTTTTGCATAATAATCTCGAATCTCGAATCCTAGTATTGCATTGTCACCATTTAGGATTAAATTTGAGAGCCAACTTACAATCCTTTTCATACTTGTACTAGTTAGAGAGAAATAATTCGATTTCAATTGTTATTTTGATTTGATTGATTTTATCTTACTAAAAATTGATATAGTGAGTCATTGAAGTGTTGTGTTGCAGATCTACAAGTCAATAATTCACACACAGTATACACCTAAAAAATGGTCAAAGCAAACATCAGTAAAATTCAAGCCATTTTGATTAATTAAAATAAAAATCAAATAATGATGTAATTGAATTAATACCTTGATTATATAGATCATTTAATAATTAAATCCAACCCTATCAATAATCAATGCATGGATAATTAATTAATTCTTTTGAATTAATTACTCCTAAAAATTCTCACCTACCACTACTTAACAAATTTTATATCAACTAATGAGAAAGGAGGAAAATGTGCATATGGATCACTAAAGGGGTTTTCTATCTTGACCATCTATTCTTGAGAGAGAATCTTGTCCCTTAAAATTGTACACCTCAACAAACACAACTCAACCTCTTACCTTGATCATGGTTAACTCAAATCATATCTAACTCACCCCCTGTACACCTTGGGAAATCCTATAAATAGGATGCACAAATAGAGTAATTTATCTCTCAATTTTCATAGAAAGTGCATTATAGTTACATTTCATTAGGATATCATAGAAAGTGAGTTAATTTAACTTATAATCATCATATAGTGATGTAATAATGGAGGAATTTCATTAAGATTTGAGGGGTTTCAATCATTTAGGATAGCATCTACATCAATTTGTATTAATATTAGATCATAGATCATATCTTTATCCATCTTTGCATATTATCACATTATAGGTTGTCGCTTGAGGATTTTAATGTAGCTGAGCACACTTCAAGTCCTTGTAGTTAGAGATCCATAGGATGCTCTTGACTCTTTCATTTTAAATTGCTTAGTTAGAAAGATCTAATGATTTTGATTTGAAACCATGTTGAATTAATGTCTTATGAAGGTTTGTAAATAATTTACAGACACACAAATGGTACCCATGCCTCACTAACAAATTTCATGTATTTTTGAGTTTTTTGTTGTTGTAGATTTGACATTTGCAGGTTCAAATTATATAGAAAGGTGCCTTTATAGAAAATTTCATCGCCTATTTAGCTAAGTTCAACGCCTTTACAATAAATTTCATCGCATGTGAAGAAAAGTTTGTTGCCTATGCAGTAAAGTTTAGCGCATGTGCACAAAATTATGTCACCTATACATTAGGGTGTCACCTATTCAGTGTATTTTTTCACCTTGTCTCTATCTTTTGTCAATTTCTAATTGAACTCTATTGTTGTGTAGTTAACTTTTGTTTCCTACAATTATGTCTCTTCTAGATTAAATTTTATCGCCTATAAGCAGAACTTAGTCTCCTGTAATCTAAAAATTTTCACCTAGAAGCTAAGTTTTATCACCTATAAGCAGAATAGTATCGCTTGTAAATTCCAAGTTAAAATTTTAAAATTGGAAGCTGATTTATGTTTAATATGTGTTACAAATGGTGAAATTGAAGAAATTCAAGAAGCCTGTGTTCAGATTACTTGATTATTTGAAGGAAAAGGAGGCAAAGAGATCAAATATACGCACAAGGAAATGCATTGGGAGAATGAGGATGAAAGGATTGGAGGGGAAGGAGAATCATATAATAGATATTTGATCATTATTAATCTCTATCAAACTGAATATCAAATACTTATGCTTAACTTAGATGCTTAGATCCTCTCTAAATTTTCCTCAGTTTGTCATTATTTTGGATTTTTTCACTTTGGTTTTCTTGTGTTGGACTAATTTGTATGAAAGGGGATGCTAAGGAGTTAGAATGATCGTCAAGGTAATGTATAAAACAAAAACAAATCTTAAAAATGTACATAACATCGTGAAAGGTGCACACTACAAACTTTCAATCTTTCATTTCACCTTTGGCAATTCAATTTCAAACACACAGACTAAATAGGAGACCTCATTATTTGTGAACAAAGGTATTAGGCATATGATCTCACCTTTCTTAAGGTGATTAGAATTTCAAACCTATTAGAGTTCCATTAGTTAGAAAAGGTCCAAGAAAGAATCACATGTTTGTTGTGTTTAGAGGCTCAAGATAATAGGGACATGCTCTGGTCAAAATACTAGACTTGTATTGACCTAAATTTGCTTCCAAAGTAGTGCATTTACTTTAAGTCATAGAGGTATCACCTCCTAAGACTTTCCTTAACGAGGCTAGTGAGAGGGACAATCCAAAGTGGAATACACCTATTTTTGCCATGGTAATCTGATCCACTCTAAAATGAAATACATTCATCCTTAATGAGATGAATGAAGAAGAGATTTGAATAATAACCCTCCTCTAGTAGTCCTTTGAGATTGTGCTAAACTCATTAATTATGGTGGGAGGCTCTTGTAAAGAGAGGTAAAATACAAATCTTTTTGAACAAAATCCTTATTAGAACTTGGTTAAGTAGTAAGCCACTTTTTTATCCATATAAAGACAAAAATGACCATAGGTATCTTACTTGAAGTGTTTTCTATGTGGAAGACCTATATAAATGATCGATAACATACATTTTTTGGTGTAGATTTAGGGTTGAAAACAAATTTTTGTGTGTTTGTTGTTTTTAATGATCCCATAAATTAGAAGAAATAATTCACTTGGAACTAATAATTCAACTAAAGATTGCACAAATAACTTCATTACTACATCTTAACGCTCAACCTCATAGTCATTCAACATATCAGTAAAATTCTTTAAATGTTCCTCACAAGTAATATAAGTATTTCTAGAAAACTTAGTCAATTTATCCCTTATCTCATTTGAAACAGGATTAGGGTAACCAGAAATACTAGTAAAGAATAGTTGTATGTACCTTTCAATATTAATAGGTCTTCTTTGGAACTGGCTTGTAGTAGCTTGGTCACTGGTACTAGCTCCCATTTTTTGTCTAGTAACAAGAATATTTGAAATGAAAGGTTGTGGGACACTAGCTTCTTGGGAAGTAGACAATGTAAATCCAGTAGAGGAAGTACAAGAAGGGAAAGGTCTAGTAGATTGTTTCAATAAATCGATCTTCTTCTTTATTTCTAAAGTTGTTGCTTCCATATCTACCTTCTACAATTCTTTTGCAAGAATCTCACTTTCCTTTCTTTCTTTCTCCAACTCAATATCTAACTAATATACACCACCATCAATAGGGACCTTACTAACAAGCTCATTAATAACTATACCACTAACTTTTTTCTTTCCTTTATACTTATCACCCTCATTATTTTGAGGTACTGGCTTATCTTGAGGGGAAAAAATATTGTTAGGCTTTCTAGTGTTTTAAATCTGGCAGACAACAAGATCCTCAACTTTTTTCTTTGGTTATTCATAATTTATGGCTTTAAGGTTTTCCAACTACTTTATCAGCCTAGTTTTTTCAACTAAGGCATCTCTAACTTCCTTCTCTCTCTCTCTCTCTCTCTCTCTCTCTCTCTCTCTCTCTGTTTTTTCTATTTCTTATGACAATATACTCTTGAATTTGCCTTCTCAAGGCATCAAGATCACCAAATAATTCTTCTTAATCAGGAAAAGTACTTTCTAACTCGAAGGAGGTAGTTGGGTTTATTTTTTATTCTTCATATCTACCCAGCAAATTCCTAAAAGGAGAAAAGATATGCATAGGAGATGCATCATTTGATCTTCTATTCATGACATCTCTTCTTTTGCTTCTTGATATCCTATTTCTATTTTGATAAGTAGTATGAGTTACTTCCTTTGTACATGTTGTAGTTATCCTTCTTTATCACCAAGAAGAGACAAGATGTTCTCATATATTCCAAAACCTATAGGTTCATAATCCTTAGGGAAAGTTTCATTGTCCTAAGGAACAATATTAAAAACCTTTGTTGGATTAATTATGGAAACATAAGTACTAAGAGCGGAGGGGTGAATCAATACTCCAAAAATTTGTATCTACTTTTCTAACCATTCACCGAATAGAAAAATTTGCATGCATCAACATAAAACATATAAATCAAAATCATGAAACAAAACTCATAACACCATGATTTTTGGTCTCGCAGAAATCATTGGTCAAAGGAAAAAAAACTATGGTGGGGATGGCACCCACAATACTTCACTACTGTAGTGAATTTTTTCTGAGTTAAAGCTACAAAATTAGCTATTTCTGATAGCTTACCCTGTTAAGAGTATTTACCCTAGTAAGAGTATAAATACTTATTCATTCTACCTTGCTAAAGGATTTTACAACTCTAATCTAAGATATGTACCTTGTTAAAATATTTACGAATTAAGACCTATTAGGGCCTACTCGGTTAAGAGATTTTACAGTTTTGATTACACAATAATCAGTATCAAAAATTATCTATAATTTTGCATCAACATATACTTATTAGACTCAATATGCTCAATAAAAATTTACCTTCTGCATTTCACTCACACTTTCACTTATGTACTCGGTAGCTTCAACTCTGAATCACATTCACACTCAGCTCTAACTTCTCTATTACTTGGTAGCTTCTCTATTCATCACCTCTCTCTCTCTCTCTCTCTCTCTCTCTCTCTCTCTCTCTCATCTTCACATATTGATTCTTTTATACTCAATCTAGAAGCGATGGAAATGTTATAGAATATTCTCCTTAAACAGTGCTACCAAATGGCTACATCTACAATGCATATATTACACTTAATTTTTATTGGTGGATCTTACCTTGTAATAATTCACAATCATCATGTTTAAATCTCCAATGCATTATCAAACAATCTCCTCAAGACCTGTAAAACATTTTATGCTCAGTGTCTAGATTCAATGTATCTTTATGTCAACCTGTGTTACTTGGTAACACATTTTGTTCTGCTCAATAACATGTGTACTCTCAGCTTGGTAACTATTGTAACTCGGTAGCTTCTCGGTGCTCAGTGCTTGTACCTTAATCCCCTTTACCAACTAACTTATTTGCTTTACCAAATTACTTTAACAATCAATATGATTTTAACACAACTAATGACAATGCAATAACTCTTTTAGGAGTATCGATCTCCCCCTTTGGCATTAGTTTGGAATTTTTGTTTAAAACTTCAAAGTCATCAAAACCTTATGTCCTTTAGAAAAATTTGATGATGTACTATACTTCTCAATATAACGCCTTATATCTCCATAACTTCATAACTCATTACTTATTACTCCCCCTATGGCAATACTCCCTATATACATATATCTATCCATCTACTTTACATACATATAATTCCCCTTTTATATAACAATATATATCCCCCTTTTTGACAAAAATGCCAAAAAAATAATTACTTACTATAATCCAGTGGAGGAATCTTATAAAAAATGTATTTATACCTCCGTTGTGCATCTTTTAGTAATATCTCCCATGATTCCTTAAGTGTTTGTAACACCACAATTTGTTCAACTATGTAAGCTGCAAGACTCATCATGCTATCCATAGCACTGATATCATGGGTGTTCACTATCTCTTTTGCCTTATGAATATGTTTCTATAGTGACTCAAGATGGGGTATCAAAATTGTTTGTAACTCCATGAGTTTCATTCTAATTTTGTTTTCCATTTTTCTCAACTCATGTTGCACTCCCATTAAATGTTTGAGCTTTTGATAGAAAACTTGAAATGTATCAGGCTCAATTATGACCTTTGCCAGCTTCTCAGTCAACTCTTTCTCAATAGATTCATCTTTCTCCTTTATATCCTTTGTAAAATTTGAAGATAAACAAATTTTATGAAATAATGAAAGAATATCTTTCAACTTGTTTTCCAATTCTGCAACCAATTTAGAAAGTGCTACCTTATCTAGTGCCATTGATTGAAGTAACTCTTCAATTATATTGCTCTCTATTTTCTTTCTATGTACTTGCAACATATACTCGATGGTCTCTATACCAGGCTAATTGATTTGTTTTACTATTTCACCCAATTGGCTAAGTAGACTACCTTTCTCATTTATATATGCATCTGGTACAATCTCCTGTAGTATCTCCTTAACACTCTCTAGCACATTAGTTGTATATTTCTTTGCTAGTAATGTATCTTGTGTTGCTTTCTTCTTAAGTAGATATCCAAATTATGATAGATCCTTAGGGCTTAGGGTGGAGATGTCTACCTTAGGATATGTCTTCTTTGACTCCTTCTTTTCAATTTGTACACTCTCTCCAATAGAGGACTTGACATCAGATGTAGTGGTCGTAGTTGTATCTTATATTCTCTCTTCTCTTTCTTCTTCTTGTTTTTCAACCTTCTCTTCGTGTTTCTCTTCTTCCTTCTTTTTTTCATGAACTCCTTCTTTCTTCTCCTCTTATTTATCTTTTTCCTTCTCCTTCTCTTGTTCTTGCTGCTAATTTAGAATTGTAGTCTCAGTAGAAATGACCGGCTCTATATTCTGATCTTTTGTGGTCTCAATCTCTATAGTTTCCTTTTGTTCTGTCATCTATTCTGGTTCAGTGGATTCCTCTACATCAATAGGAATCTCTTTAGTAACCTCTAAGATAACATCATTAATCTCAAGAAATTAAGTACTTTCTCAATAACTGGATCTTAATCCATCAAATTAGCCTTATCTATATCATTAGTATCTGTATCCTCGGTTACCATCACATCTTCATGATTTTTTCTCATATGCTAGGTCTTTGTTAGTTATATCTTTAATAATAACCTCATCTTTATCTAAGGTTAAGTCAATAGGATATTACTTACCTTTTTACTCCTTGATTTATGTTAATTGTCCAGGAAAGAAAATCTTTCTCCATATACCATCTGTTTCATTTTGTACTTCTAGTTCACCGACCATTATCTTCAATGCTCTGCTCTTGACTAGAAATATCTTTGAGTATTCCTTCAATGCTTCATTAATCTCTTGTATCAACAAATCAAGTACAGTAATGGCTAGGGATCTTTCCCTCATCTACTTCTCCTAAGTCATAACATACTTCCATCTTGTATCTGTCTTTTTGTATAGCTCATCTGGTATTCAGTTGGCCATCTCAACCTAAATTGTTCTAAATTTGTGCAAAGTAAACACAACTACCTCCTCAATATTTTCTTTCTTTTCATCACCTCTGGTTTCATATTTAGTATATTTTATTCCAGAAAATCCTCCATACTTACTGAGAGTTTCAATAAACTCATATAGGTTTTTTGGTTTTGGGTGCTGCTTTTGCACAACTTTAAATTTGCTCACATCTTCTGATTTAGTCTTGTTGTCTTCTTGTAGTTTTAGCTTTCTTCTTGGTTTATTAGAAGTATTCTTTTCTCTTATATATGTTTTAGGCTTTTGTTTCTCTACCACTAGTTTCTTCTTCTCTCTCAGTGTATATGAAGACCTTGTCAACGGTCTTGTACCGAATGGGCTTGGAGTTTCCTTTTTCATTCTTATTTTCTTTCCCTTGATCTCAGAAGGACCAACTTCATCTTCTTCAACATAAACACCTATATTCTCAGACAAACTTCTTATCATTCTATTGGTTTTCCTTTGTGCCCTAGGTATCAATATACCTAGCTTTATCTTGTCGTTCACTTCTTCGTAAGTCCCATATTGATTGAACCTCTTATTAATTGGTTTAGCTAATAAAGCTTCAATCTTCTATGATGTAGTATCAATGTCCATTTCATATCCCATTGGTTGTAAATAGATGGTCCTTGGCTCTACAACCTTCACTATGCAAGTGTCAATGTTTACTTCAAAACATATAGAATCTGGTATTTTTCCACTAGCTGAGGTGGAATTCTAAATTTATTATGCATTCTAGTTTGGAACTTAGAAAAGTAACCAGTCATTATCATATTGAAGTTGTCTCCTAAACTTTGAATGAACTCATTTATCTGATATATGATCAGTTTATCCACACTCCATTCTACATCACCGATTGATGGGAAAAAGTTCTGAAAGTAGAAGAATATACATACCAACAATGAACCGAACTTCAAAGTGTTGGTCTTTGCTTTCCAGATGGTGTTCATATTGTCATCAAATTGCTTTAGTAGGATCTCACATAGATCAATCTTCATATCCTTCTTGACTATTTTGTAGGCTATGTCCACAACTCCACATGGTACACTATCTACCCAGGAGGATTGAAAGATTCAGTAGGATATCACATTACATGTAAATCTCAACTCTAGATCATAAATAATAGACAATTTGAGACATCTTTCATCCCATTTTTATTGTGTCAGCTCACACAATTTTTTCTTGTGAGTTTGTTTATGTGCTTTTGGTCTATCACTGATTGGATAACCAGTCACAATATGTAAGATATATTTTATAATCTTGATTGGTGCATCAAGCCACATGAATTGGTCATGAGCTCAACTTATCACAATTATCATCCATTCTATTTTAAACACACTAGGTACATGCAGTGCATGCATCAAACCCTTGGTCTCCAAGTAGATATGATCGTCCTTCAACTTCCCATTCACACACAAATTTTGGTAGGATGTATCAATATCATCTTGGAAGATCTCCTCAATCTTATAATGGATGGAGGAATGAATATCTTCAATCATAATTAATCTCAGAGGGATTGAAGATAGGGATCCCATCTTATCCTGTTGAGTGACTATAGCTAGTGGTAGCTTATACTTCAGATTGCCTAGATCAATCTTCTCCACGACAACAAGGTTTTGAACTTTAGGTGCCATTTATTCATAGATATAAACACTTGATTGTAGGGTTTTATTTGAATATCAACTCCGTTTCTCTTTCACATCTTAAGAAAACACAATAATTACTCAAATATGCTTGCTTATGCTTAGATATTCTCAATTGATCACTCAAATGCTCTCAGAAGACTTGTTTCTACAAAGTTCTCAATTTCTCTAAAAAATGTAAGGTAAATATGAAATGACAAAGGGTCTATTTATACCTTTTCCTTGATTAGGGTTTCCAACTGCTATAATTTTAACATTAAATGTTGTGGCTGACTCCCTTTTTCACTGATTACCAAATACACTTCCTTTCACCGAATGAAACAAAATAACACAGTCTCTCACCAATCATATCATGAAATGTCAAATTCACAATATATATCCAATTGCATCTAAATATGATCATATGGACCTTTGCACAAATTTTAGGAACTGATTTAAGATTAAAATATTGTTCACAATTCCTAAACATACCTTTGACCAATTAGGTGAAGATAGGTGCACCCGATCAAGAGGATGAGGTGCCATCAATTGTTCAAAGTGTAGTTCCATCATATAAATACTTCCTTCTCCATGTTACATTCATATAATCTCTTATCTCTTCAACATTTATTTAAACAGTTTCATTTGGTTGTTCCTCGGTTGGAGCTTTACCTCAGTTCTTGTAATCTTTGGCTAGGTGACTGACCTTATGACAATGAAAACATGCCATTCCAAGATTTCTCCATGACCTTCTTTTGTTCCTTCTATGCATCAAAATAAAATTTACAGCAATATGTCCAAATCTCTCACATGTTGTACATGAATTCTTGTATTGTAGCCCCATGGTATAGTTGAGCCTTGTCAGTTATTTGAAATATTCTCTTGGTTAGGTACCCATTTGACATTTTTCTTTTATGACCTGCAATCTTCAGATAAATGACCATATCTATTGAAATTATTTTAGTAACCTTTTAAGTTTGGTTTCCTTGCATTGTTAGAAATCCTTGATATACACTCAAATTCTTTATGACCATACTTGTTGCAATTGTAACAATAACCATCAAATTTAGGAATGCTTGGTGGTTTACCTCTTTTTCTCGTGTAGACATTAGTTATATGACATAGTTTCCCACAATGATAACAAGTAGGTTTCTTTGTCTTTGGTGGGGTGGCAATATCTTAGTTGGTTGCATAATTTGAGGACTCTCCCTTCTCAGTAGTGTTGTTTTCAGTAAATCCAAGTCCATTGGTATCTCTCGGTTGTCTCTGACCTCTAACTTGTTCATCCAGTATTCTTAGTGTTTCTTCATTCCTTTTCAAAATTTCATTTGCATCCTTTTCAAATTTTAGTTCATTCCTCAGATGTTCATTCTCTAATCTCAATCCACCAATTTCTTCAACTTTCCTTGCGATCTCCTAATTAGCACCAATTAGTTGATCTATCATATTAAAGTGATTTTGTGTTAACCTTTGTATCTCCACATCTTTCCCATTCAACTTTTCCCTCATTTGCCTTTTCTCATCCTCAATTATTCTTTTATCATCTTCAACTTTTCTCTTATGTTCTAGGAATTCAAACATTCTTACCGATTGAACTTATTGTTCTCTTTTCAATGCTTTTAATTAATCAATCAGTTTTTTGTTCTTTTCAGTCAGTTATGATATGGAAACTTCATTCATCAGATAAAGTTCCCTCTAATTGTTCTTCAATTTATTCAACCTCATCTTGTGTATCTTTCAATTGATGGGCTAGCTCCTTTCTCTTGTTAAGTGAATGCTTCAATTTTCTTCTCAATTCATCAATCTGGTCATTTGAAATCCTCAGTTCCATGTTCATGTTGTCAATCACCTTTTCATACTTATAGCTTTCCATCTCTTCATATCTTTCCTCTCAAGTGGTTAAACTTATGAATAAGAGACTCTGCTCTGATACTAATTATTGGATTAATGATGGAATGATAAGTACTGAGAGGGGATGGGTGAATCAGTACTCTAAAAAAAATTATCTACTTTTCTAACCGTTCACCAAATAGAAAAATTTTCATACATAAATATGAAACATATAAATCAAAATCATGAAACACAACTCATAACACCATGATTTTTGGTCTCGCACAAATCCTTGGTTAGAGGAAAACTATGGTGGGGATGGCACCCACAATACTTCACTACTACAGTAGAAAGTTCGCTTGGTTAGAGCTACAAAATTATCTATTTCTGATAGCTTACCCTATTAAGAGTATTTACCCTGCTAAGAGTATAAAGACTTATTCAGTCTACCTTGCTAAAGGATTTTACAACTCTAATCTAAGAGATGTACCCTATTAAAGGATTTACAAATTAAGACCTATTAGGGCCTACTCGGTTAAGATATTTTCCAATTATGATTACACAATAATCAGTATAAAAGTGTCTGTAATGTTGAATCAACATATGCTTATCAAACTCAATATGCTCAATAACAATTTACCTCATTCTGTATTTCACTCATACTTTCACTTCAATACTCGGTAGTGTAGACATCAAAAACTGGGCAAGTGTCTTAAAATCATTCAAATTGCAAAATCTTAACAAAATGCTCTAATTCTCATCAAAATGGATCAAATCAATTTTAAAATGGACATTTATTAATCAAAATTGGACAAAATCATTTAAATCAAAGGAAAAATCAAATGACGACATTAAATAATTAACTACAAGCTTAAAGGGGTCAAAAACATTATATAATTGATTTTAATCAATTAATTGTATAGTTTTTAAATCAAAAATCAAATTGAACCTATTCCCTTACATGGCTAATTTAATTAATTAATGGAATTTAATTAATCCTAATATCTTTCAACAATAATTTGAGCAACCAAAGAGAATTGAGAACAAAAGCACATGGATCACTCCAAAATAGTTGAGTCTCAATCACACATTTCAACTTTGAATCTCAACCACTCAAATTTGTCTTTTTGTCCAAACCTTTGAGACAAACATTTAAATTGTCCCCCCATTTAAAAACATTGCAAAGTTTTTGACTCAACCAAGGCTAAATCATGATTAAATAACTCTACCCCCTACCCTTGGGATTTTACTATAAATAAGAGTCATTTTGAGAGCATAAATATACTAGAGAATTCAAGAGCAAAGCATCATCATTATAGGCAATTTCATAGCAATTGAGTCATATTTTGAGCAATTGAGAGCAATTGAGAGCATATCATAAGCATTTGAATCGATCTTTGTATCAATTTGAGAGTTTGAGAGCTAGATTAAGCATTGTACTACCATTTTCTCATTCTAGAATTGTCACTAGTAGAGAATAAGCTGAGAGTTCTATTTACCAATCTTGGATAGAGAACCATGAGATGTCAAGGATGTTAATTTCAATTCTTAGCTTAAATTTGTATTGTATTTTCATATAATTGTAGTTGATTATCCTAATTTTATGAAGGTGTAAAACATTCACACATAAATGGCACCCACCATGGGGCTTTGAGCTTCATTTCTATCATTTTTATCAAGTTTTGTGTGTTTTTAGCTTCACTTTTACATAAATTTTGCAAAAAATAGGAGAAGTGACGCCTACTAAGGATTCAATGACACTTATGAGTATTTTGAGGACACCAGGAAGAATTTGAATGACACCTGAGTGATTCTTTCTCTTCTATCTTTTATTCTTCTAATGCTTGTGAGATAAAGTGTTACACCTGAGAGCGTAAAGCGACACCTAAGATCTAAGAACTAACACCTATTAGTTGCTCTTTGCCACCTGTGATGATTTCTATTACGCAATTTGCACTGATTTGTCACGCCTAGTATCTTTTGACTTAGTAGTTATTATTTGCCCCTTTGGATATTTTATCTTACGCAATTTTCAGCTTCTTTTACGCCTGTTAGTTAAATTGTTATGCTTAGTGATCTTTAAAAGTCGCTTGATTCATTGGAAAGTGACGCCTGTGAATTTTAAAATCATGCTTGCTAATTGTTTCCTGATGCTCTTTAACTGATAAATGACGCCTAGTGTTTTCTGCTTAAATTTTCTGTCAGATCATTAAATTCTATTTTCTTACTCTCTGTCTGTGTTTTTCCTGCAGATGAGCAAACACAGGAAAGTACAAAAACCAGAAAGCAGAGTCACTCAAGAAAGAAAAGAGGTAAGAATCCAAATAAAATGTCAAAAGGAAATTCATAGTGCTTCAATTCTTGAAAGTTTGGGATTAGAAGAAAAATTGTATGCTCATTACATTAAGGTGTTAGATGCTTACAAGAAGAAATTCCCTACTTTGAATTAAATTTTCTTGCATTAAGTTGTTGAAATTTCTTGGAAAAATCTTGTCAAAAACACTTAATTGCAATTTCAATTGTTCCTTTGGTTTCCTTCATTTTGTATGGCTATGTTGACTAATTTGTTGGAGGAGCTGGAGCGAGAACGATAGCCACTAGGTGAGTAAGAAAAAAAATATCAAAAACCTGATAAAAGTGCCTAGCCTTTGTTAGCTACAAAAAGAGGTATTTTTCAAATGAAGCTTGCTTTGCTTAAATTGTGGCTATTCTTTGGATCTAGCTTAATAGGAAAAACCTTACTATTTGTCAAATTGAACAAGCATTAGGCATATGCTCTCCATTTTTTGAAGTGGATCAAAAAGCCAAACATGTTAGTTCAATTTGGTAGAAAGAAAGGGAGGAATTAACCAAACATTTCATTTATAAGAATCTCCTTGTCAAGAGATTGAAAAAGAACAAAAATCTGCTTGAAGTGTTTGGTACAAGGGACAACAATAGGGATATGCTCTTCACTTTCTAAGTGAACCAAATTCCCAAAATTGTTGGACTAAGTTCGATTTCTTGTTTTCATATACTGTTGGAAAGTTGGCTATACTAATGGATATGACTTAATATAGTGTTGTCATTATGGCAACTGGTGTAGGAGCACCTAGGCTAGCCTCTATTGTTTATAAGTTTTTGGCTTGTACTTGACTCTAGCCAAGTCAAGAGGATAGATTTGTTTGTTTGAAGACCTTATAAGGTCATTTTCAATGTTGGTTAGGTGAATTAGTCACTAGGACTAAGGTCACTAATTAACCTTTGTTTGTTGTTATTTCAATTTCCTAGTGTTAGAAGCTTAGCTTAAGTTGGAGTCTTAAATGTGTTCTAAACACATAATGGTTGTTGTAAAGATGCCATAAGATCATAAATGGCCTTGGATCCATGAAAAATATGTGGTTATGAGTCCTAGAATATAGGATTGAGGCACATGACAAAGTTGTCAAGTGTTGAGAAGAAGTTGTCTTCAATTTTGCAATTATTGCAAAAGAGTGCATGGCATTCGGGTATCTTTGGATTCCCTAAGTTATAGGATGGTTATGCTATGGCCAACAGGACCTAAAATGAAGGGATTGGCATCTAATGATACCTAAGACTCGAACACCAAGTTTCATTATGCATTGTAATAGTTTTAGAGAAAGTTAATAGAGCTCTGCAAGCATTTTACAATGAATTTTCTGCTGTTTTGTGTTGACAGTCATACTTAATGGACTCAAAGAATAAATATAATGCTTGATTAGTGTTATATAGGTTGTTTATGAACTTTTTCATTTGAATAGAAGGTCATTTTGAGTTCATCTAAGTACTATTTTTGGGCATTTTAGTTCATGGAGTCTATTTCCAGCTTGTTTTGAGTAGTTTAAAGAGTCATGGCTCCTCCATGAAATCTAACCATGGATAATAATTCATGATATATGGAAATGGAAGAGGATTAATTTTTGTACATATATTTAGGAGTTAGTAGTCATGAAAGCATGAAGAACTATTTTATATGCTAGGCCCTAGGCGAGTTTGTGTAGCCCAGTTAGAGGTCTAGAGGTGAAGAGAGTGAAGAAACATTGCATGGTTGTATGGATCTGTACTACTCCAGGAATTTTTCATGAAGGTAAACATCATATCTATCCATTATATGCATATAGGAGTCATACCAATCATTTAGGATTTGGTTTGAGCAAGTTTTCTATCAAAACCACAGTTCAGTCCTAGAAATTAGGCCTATTAGGCCTCTTGTCCTTGTTTGTAGGAAGCCCCTGTACGGTCACTTTCAAACCTAGAACCTTTATGAAAGTTTTAAAACTTCTAAAAGGGTATCTGAATTTTTTTTATTTTTCTAAGTTGTTCGGGAATTTTTTTGCAAAAAGGGGAAAAACGAACTGGTGAAGGCTACTAGAATAGGCCTATTTTTAAGGTCAATTCATGATGATTCATGGAATCCGGTTAGAAGATGATTGAAGACCATTTAAAAATGGATCAAAAGGGAAAGAATAAGGATTTTTTAATGAAGGAGAAGACCCCTGCAATGTTGGAGCATGTTTATGGAGATTTGGCACTTAGAGCCTTCTAAGTGAGTGTGGAGAAGTGAATTGAAACTAGGGTGTTGATCATTCAAGGTGAAGTTTTCAGAGATTGACTCTTATAGAAGAGTTTGAATAGGTCTTAGTTAATGATCTAAGCCTATTGGAAGATCCTATAGAGGAATAGGATACTAGGAGGCAAGTGAAGTCTCTTGGAGGGTGTGAAAACAAGCCTTGGAGTTTATCATACATCATATTGGTATCAGAGCTTGGTTGATCAAGCTTGTGGTTAATGTTGCAGCCTTCTAAATCAGTAGGAGAGAATACACCAGATAGAGCCATGGTGACTAATGCTGAACTAGAAAAGAAGGTTGAGGAACAAGAGGAGGATAACAAATTGTTAAGGCAAAAGACTAGCTCAAATGGAGTAGCTCTTGGGTGAAGTCCAAGACAAAGCTGATAGGGTCAAAGAGAAGATTGACCTTAAAGAAGAAGCTGAAGAAAAGGAGAAAGAATTGGATTTAGAGGAAGAAGCACCAGCTCCTGACCCTGTTCTTCCTAAAGAGCCATTCTTAAAAGCATTGAAGGCATTGAGTGGCAAGGCTTTGGAAGGTGTTCCACTCTTTAGTGGACAAATGGATCCAAATTCAGTTGTGGATTGGATAGACAACATTGAGAACCATTTTGAATGTGATGGTATCTCTGAAGCACAAAAGGTAATGGTGGCCAAGTCTAGACTAAGAGGTTCAGCTCTTACTTGGTGGAAGTTTTTGCAAACCGAGAGGGAAAAGGATGGAAAAGGTCCTATTGTGACATGGAAGGGAATGATATCCAAAGTGAAGCAAACCTACCTTCATAATTCCTGATGATTATGAAGTTCAACTTCATAGGAGGAGACACAATCTAAGGCAAAAGAAACTAGATGTCCAAGCCTACATCGAGGAATTTAAAAAACTATGTTTGAAATCCAAGGTAGTTGAAGATGAGAGTATCAAGCTTGCAAGATACTTGAATGGCCTCAAATGGTCAATTCAAGAAGAGATGAGCCTAGTGAACTTAAAATCCATTAGGTAATGATATCAAATGGCCTTGAAGATAGAAGAGAAGATCAAGAGAAAGCAAGAAAGCTCCAAAGGTAAAGGCAAAGGTAAAGATACCAAAGGTCAAAGAGGTGGCTATGGTGGAAGAACATCTGATTCAAGAGCTCAAGGTGAGGTAAAATTCAGTGAGAAGAAAGAAGGAAGCTCAAGTAGAGGTGGTAGAGGAAGGAATTATAACTCTAACTCTAACTCTAGAGGAAGAAGTGGTGGTTCTTCACAAGGAGGAAGAGGCAATTATTTTGCCAATATGAAGTGCTACCATTGCAATCAAATGGGGCACCCTGCCTATAGATGCCCTGCGAAAGGTGGTTCATCACAAGGAGGTGATAAGAGAGCTAACCTTGCTCATGAAGACACAAATGCAGTAGACAAGCATTCTGAGATTCCATTAAATTCAGAGGAAGGAGAGAACCTCATGATGAGGAGGACTCTAATCAAGGAACCGGTGAAGGAGGAGCCAAGCCAAAGGAGGTCTTTGTTTAGAATCAAATGCAAGATAATGGGGAAAGTATGTAGGGTCATCATTGATTCAGGCTCTACTGATAATATAGTGTCAAAGGAAGCAGTCGGCAAGTTGAAGTTGATAAGAATATCCCATACCAATCCTTACAAGGTCACTTGGCTTAACAAAGGACAACATGTGTTAGTGAATGATAAAGCATGGGTGGAGTTCTCCATTGGAAGGTACAAAGACAAAGTGTTGTGTGATGTGTTGCCTATGGATGCATTCCATTTTCTCCTAGGTAGACCATGGCAATTTGACTGTTGAGCCATACATGATGGAGGAAAGAATTCCTATTCTTTCAAGAAGGATAATACAACCTTCAAAATTCAGTCATTGTTGGAGGATGCAGAAGTGAAGACAACAAGTCCAAATGTTCTTATGGTAGGTGAAAAAGAGTTCCTAAAAACCATGGAAGAGAGTGAAGGCATAGGGTATACATTGGTGTTGAAACCAAGAGAAGGAGGTGAAGACAAGTTGACTAAGAAGATTGAATTACCAAAGGAGATTCAAGGCATGTCGCAGACTTACCAAGGCATTGTAAGTGATGGTCAAACTTCAACCTTACCCCCTCAAAGAGCCATAAGTCATAGGATAGACCTTATCCTAGGAGCTACCCTACCCAACAAAGCAGCCTATAAGATGACCCCTCAACAAAATGAGGAAATAGCAAGGCAAATACAAGAGCTCTTAGACCAAGGCCTAATTAGAAAGAGTATTAATCCATGTGTTGTACCCATCGTACTTGCACCTAAGAAGGGACTAACTTGGAGGCTATGTGCTGACTCAAGGGCTATCAATAGGATAACCATAAGATATAGGTTCTCTATCCCTAAGATTGAAGACTTAATGGACTGTTTAGGTGAAGCAAGGTACTATAGCAAGATAGACTTGAAGAGTGGCTATCACCAAATAAGAATCCATGAAGGAGATGAGTGGAAGACAACCTTCAAGACCAATGAAGGGCCATATGAATGGCTTGTCATGCCATTTGGATTGTCAAATGCCCTGTCTACATTCATGAGGCTCATGAATGAAGTACTCAAGGACTACATAGGCAAGTTTGTAGTTGTATATCTAGATGATATACTAATTTTTAGCAAGACAAAGAGTGAGCATTTTAAACATCTTGATATTGTCTTCAAGAAGCTACATGAGGAGAACTTGATGATCAACTTGGAGAAGTGTGAGTTCATCAAATTAGAATTAGTGTACCTTGGGTTTGTCTTATCACATGGAAATTTGAAAATAGATAAGAGCAAGGTGGAGGCTATCATGAATTGGCCTACTCCAAGGTCAGCAACTGAGGTAAGGAGTTTTCATGGTCTTGCACAATACTATAGAAAGTTCATAAGATAATTTAGTGCAATTTGTGCTCCTATGTTAGACACTATCAAAGGAGGAATGAAAACCAAGTTTGTGTGGAATGAAGATGCTAACAAGAGCTTTGAGTTGTTGAAGGAGAGGATAGCTACCCAACTTGTTTTGGTGCTGCCAAGTTTTGAGAAGTTATTCACCATTGAATGTGATGCTAGCAATGTAGCAATTGGGGCTGTTCTAAGCCAAGAGGGCAGACCGGTGGCTTTCCATTCTAAAAAGTTAAGTGAGGCAAAGAGGAAGTACTCCTCATATGACTTAGAGATGTATGCATTGGTCCAAGCTCTAAGAAAGTGGAGGCATTACTTGCTTCCAAAAGAAATCATTGTGTATTCGGACAATCAAGCACTTAGTTTCTTGAATTCATAAGAGAAGTTGAGTCACAAGCACATCAAGTGGGTTGAGTACCTACAAGCTTACACCTTCAATATCAAGCACAAGAAGGGTGTACTAAACAAGGTGGCTAATGCATTGTCAAGAAGAGCCCTCACACTACAAGAAATTTAGTTGAAAAGTATGGGGATAGATCATTTCAAGGATCTATATGCAAATGATGAGGACTTTGCTGACATCTACAAGGTATGTGCTAAATACAAGAATCATTTTCATAGTAAATATGCTGATTATACTTTCCAAAGTGATCTCTTGTTCAAGGGGAATCAATTGTGTGTTCCTAGAGGCTCTATTAGAGAGAATTTGATTCAATAAAAACATAATGGTGCTTTGAGTGGTCACTTTGGGATCACTAAGACTCAAGACCTTGTTTCAAGGTTTTACTTTTGGCCTAGAATGAATCTTGATGTTAGGAGGTATGTGGAGAGTTGTGTAGTATGTCAAAAGGCCGAGGGCACTTCTACAAGTGCTAGTATTTATCAACCACTACCTATTCCTACTAGGCCATGGGAATGCTTAAGCATGGATTTTGTAGTTGGGTTACCCAAGACAAGACAAGGGATGGATAGTGTGTATGTGGTTGTGGATAGATTCAGTAAGATGGCTCACTTTGTGTCATGTAAGACCACAAATGATGCAAGTCAAATATTATTCCTATTCTTCAAAGAAATAGTGAGAATCCATGGGTTACCTATTAGCATTGTGTCAGACAGGGACACAAAGTTTATGAGTCATTTTTGGAAGACTCTTTGGCAAAGATTGGGCAACAACTTATCTTTTGGATCAGCTTACCATCCAAAACTAATGGTCAAACTAATGTTGTTAATAGGAGCCTTGGAAACCTTCTAAGATGTTTGACTAAGGAGTATGGTCAGCAATGGGATCAATTGACTGGGCAAGCTGAATATGCCTACAATGACACCATAAATAGATCCACAGGGAAGAGTCCATTTGAAATAGTATATGGCCTACATCTTAGAGATGTCTATGAATTGAGAGATTTGAAGGATGGAGTGAAAGTAAGTGGATATGCTGATGACTTTGCATATGCTATGCAAGAGATTCATGAAACAATGAGGAAGACATTGACAAAGAACACCATAAAACATAAGGCCAAAGTGGATGAAAGTAGAAGGAAAGTTGAGTTTAATGTTGGTGACTTGGTTATGGTTCATCTCAACAAGTCAAGACTACAAAAAGGAGTTCCCCACAAGCTACAAATGAGAAGGATAGGACTCTATCCTATATTTGCTAAGTATGGTGACAATGCATTCAAGGTTGAACTGCCAAAAGATAGTGGATTGTCACCCATTTTTAATATTGCAGACTTAGTCCATTATAGAGGACCACAAAAAGACATGGATCAGACCCTTCATGAAGTGATCAGAGATGTGGAGGATCTCCAATTACCTACTGCTACAGTCACAGGCCCAGACAACATACTAGATACAAGAGTCTATAAAAAGACAAGGACTAAAGAGTACAAGGAGCATCTCATTAAAAGGCATGGACAGAATGATGTTGATGTTGTTTGGATAAAAAAATCAAATTTCAAAAAGATGGGATTTGATCCTACCATCATCAATCCAAGGGTGGATTGATCTTCTTATTTTGGGGAGGATGGTGCATGAGCACCTAGGCTAGCCTCTATTGTTTATAAGTTTTTGGCTTGTACTTGACTTTAGCCAAGTCAAGAGGATAGATTTTTTTGTTTGAAGACCTTAGAAGGTTATTTTCAATTTTGGTTAGGTGAATTAGTCACTAGGACTAAGGTCACTAATTAACCTTTGTTTGTTGTTATTTCAATTTCCTAGTGTTAGAAGCTTAGCTTAAGTTGGAGTCTTAAATGTGTTCTAAACACATAATGGTTGTTGTGAAGATGCCATAAGGTCATAAATGGCCTTGGATCCATGAAAAATAGGTGGTTATGTGTCCTAGAATATAGGATTGAGGCACATGGCAAAGTTGCCAAGTGTTGAGAAGAAGTTGTCTTCAATTTTGCAATTATTGCAAAAGAGTGCATGGCATTCGGGTATCTTTGGATTCCCTAAGTTATAGGATGGTTATGCTACATCCAAAAAGACCTAAAATGAAGGAAATGACATCTAATGATACCTAAGACTCAAACACCAAGTTTCATTATGCATTGTAATAGTTTTAGAGAAAGTTAATAGAGCTCTGCAAGCATTTTACAGTGAATTTTCTGTTGTTTTGTGTTTACAGTCATACTTAATGGACTAAAAAACTAAATCTAATGCTGGATTAGTGTTTTATAGGTTGTTTATGAACTTTTTCATTTGAATAGAAGGTCATTTTGAGTTCATCTAAGTACTAGTTTTGGGCATTTTAGTTCAAGGAGTCTATTTCCAGCTTGTTTTGAGTAATTTAAAGAGTCATGGCTCCTCCATGAAATCTAACCATGGATAATCATTCATGATAGATGGAAATGGTAGAGGAGTCATTTTTGTACATATATTTAGGATTTAGGAGTCATGAAAGCATGAAGAACTATTTTATATGCTAGGCCCTAGGCGAGTTTGTGCAGCCCGGTTAGAGGTCTAGAGGTGAAAAGAGTGAAGAAACATTGCATGGTTGTACATATCCATACTGATCCAGGAATTTTTCATGAATTTAAACATCATATCTATCCATTCTATGAATATAGGAGTCATACCAATCATTTAGAATTTGGTTTGAGCAAGTTTGCTATCAAAACCACAGCTCAGTCCTAGAAATTAGGCCTATTAGGCCTCTTGTCCTTGTTTGTAGGAAGCCCATATATGGTCACTTTCAGACCTAGAACCTTTATGAAAGTTTTAAAAATTCCAAAAGGGTATCTGAAACAATTTTTATTTTTCTAAGTTGTTTGGGAAAATTTTTCCAAAAAGGGGAAAAATGGATTGGTGAAGGCTACTAGAATAGGCCTATTTTTAAGGTCAATTCATGATGATTCATGGAATCCGGTTAGAAGATGATTGAAGACCATTTAAAAATGGATCAAAAGGAAAAGAATAAGGATTTTTTAATGAAGGATAAGACCCCTACAATGTTGGTGCATGTTTATGGAGATTTGGCACTTAGAGCCTTTTAAGTGAGTGTGGAGAAGTGAATCAAAACTAGGGTGTTGATCATTCAAGGTGAAGTTTTCAGAGATTGAATCTTATAACATAGTTTGAATAGGTCTTAATTAATGATCTAAGCCTATTGGAAGATCCTATAGAGGAATAGGATACTAGGAGGCAAGTGAAGTCTCTTGGAGGGTGTGAAAATAAGCCTTGGAGTTTATTATACATTAGCAACAAAGTCATATAGCAGTGTGGAGTCAGCGCACTTGATGAGAAGATCAGAAATCGGTTAAGTGTTGAAGACTGGATAGTGTATAGAGTTCCTGCAGCTCAGAGCATCAGCACACGTGCGTATGACTAAGTTATGGTGTGCACCTTGGAAGTTAAGTTAGTTAGACTATATTCATGCTTAGTCTATGAGTGCATAATTAGATATGCAAGGATGAGAAAGATACAGTTAGTTGAAGTTGCACAACCAGTGTGTGCTAGTGAAGAATAGAGTAAGCAACCGACAGTTATCATTTTGTGTTACGACTATATACTAATGATGTAAAGGCTATGAACCTATTATATTTAGGTTGCTGACATGTATATATGCTCTATTGTAAACACGCTTAAGCCAATTCATTTGGAAGCGTTGTATGTAATAGGTTTAAGGGCCGACCTAGTTGTTTATTTTGTATGCACGTATAAATATAAGATGCGCCCATTGTATTCGGTATGGAAGTGAAGATAGATTTGTGATAAGAAAAGTAGAAGTGTG
Source organism: Chamaecyparis obtusa (assembly GCA_027943335.1). NCBI lineage: Eukaryota > Viridiplantae > Streptophyta > Pinopsida > Cupressales > Cupressaceae > Chamaecyparis > Chamaecyparis obtusa. Next base: position 45,822 of record BSBK01002614.1, on the reverse strand, counting down.
CATAAGATGTATTAAAGCTTTGAAAGAGGTCAAAGCATTAGCACATCAAAGGAACTGATCTGACAAGCAGTGTCACAGTGACAGTTCATCCTGCAGATATAGTGTGTATCTGAGATCAAAAGGTTGTAGCCTTCATCACTTGAGCAGTGAGCTCTAGGATAGTGCATCCACTCCCCTAATAGGGACTATTGTAAAAGACTCCTAATAGGGTCTGACCCTTGACAAGGTCTGTTGTACTTAAAGCATTGTAAAGAAACTCCTAACAGGGTTAAGGATCTTCTAACAAGGATCACAAAACACTAGTACATAATATTAGTGGGTGTCAATTCCCACTGGGGTTTTTACCTGTTTGGGTTTCCCCATAGCCATATTGGTGTCATGTGTTGATTTCATGTTTCATGTTTATGTGAATGTTTAATTCAGTACTTAAGCATTTAAGTTCAATATAAAGATTAAAGCAAAAAGATAAAATACAGTGAACATTGATTGACCCCCCCCTCTCAGTGTTCCCATTCCTAACAATTGGTATCAGAGCTTTGGTCCTCAGCAAAGAAGTTTAACCACTTGAGGAGATCATGGACAAAGCAGAAATGAAACATCTGAAAAGAAATCTTGAAGCTGCCCTTGAAGATCTAGACAAATCAGAAAGAGAAATTGAAGAACTAAAGGAAAAGGTCAGTGATGCACAATTAGTTATCAAAAGGCTAAGAAAGGATTTGAAAGAATGCTCTAACAATGATCTAGGAGAAAAGGTCAAGAAGCTGAATGAAGACAATGCATCTTTAAAAGAACTACTTGTAGAATTCGATGATAAGCTGATCAACAATCAAGAAGTCTATAATGAACAAGTCAAAGAGAACCTTCAACTCAATGAGGAATTAAGGCAAGCTAACTTGGAAATCTTGAAACCAAGGAATAGCAAAGAAAGCTTGGAGTCTGAATTAAAAAAAAGCAAAGAATCATATTGAAAAATTACACACCAATTTTGATTTGATAGAATCTTAGTTGTATGCAAGAAGAGCCAAAGGAGACACTAGCTGTATTAGATATAATGAAGCACAAAATTAGATTGACAACATGCGAGCAAGAAAGGATACACAAAAATATTCTACTGATACTGAGAAGACTGAAGATCAAACCAAAGATAATGGTGGACCACCTAAGAATGAGCACAAGCAAGTAGAACGCACTTGTTTTGCATGTAACAAGCATGGACACATTGCAAGGAACTGTACAGAGGTAAGACCTTTAATGGTTACTATTATACATGCAATAAATTTGGTCATAGAGCTATGAATTGCAATACTAGTAAGAAGAACATGATTCAACATGATCAGAGAAATCAAAATCATACAAATGTAAGAAATTATCAGAATGTTACATGTCAGATATGTAACTATAATGGTCACTTAGTGAGACAATGCAGAATGGTGACTCATGTCAATGCGTTGAGGAATATAAGACCTCCAGTCATTTGTCACTCTTGTAACAAGGTTGGAAATATCTCAAAGTTCTGTAGATCAAGGATGCAAGGTTAGGAAAGCCCTAAAAAGGCCGAAGAACCAGTTTTGGATCTCGAAGGAGAAGTCAAGTTTGTGAAAGCCTCAGAGGATGCGAGCTTGATTTGGACAGAAGGAAAGAAGGACAAAGTTGATACAAATGTATTGGATGCATCCACAGTGGATGCACCCTCTACATCTGGATGAATGGCCCTCAGGGTCATAGGGGGAGCTAATTTAGCTCTAGACCCCTGTGTGGCTGGTATACTCATTCTTAGAGTATGTGCCTTTGGACTTAATATTTTGGAGTATAAAGGAACCTTTGTGCAAGAGCGCACATACTGATTGTTAGTAGAACAAAAGTTGGAAATTTTGAAGTGATAGCGTGGTTTACGCAACATGCATTAATGGCAGAATTTTCACTTTAAGTACACATAAAGTTGTTTGATTACTCATTGCATTCAAATTCGGAGCGATTGAAGAGCAGAAAGAGCCTTAGAAGTTTTTGTGAAGACTTTGAGATTGATCTATCAGTGATTTGTAGTACACTTGATTAGTTGCAGAAACTCTAGTTCACCGTGTTGATTCAGAAGTCTTTGGATTATCTTAGAGTATAGTTGGAAAGCAATAAAACAAGTAAGTGATGGCCACTCCTATAGTACCCCACCCATAGTTCGCTTTCAGGTTTCTTTATGTTTCAGTGTTTGACCAAATTCTTTTAGGTCACTTTTGATGTGATCGAATATTATGATTAATAATGATGATTATGGATTATTGTTCATTTTATGTGTATCATGCGATTGCTTAGATTAGATGTTGATATCATTTGATGTTATGTTTATGTTTTATATTGATTCACGGTACTGATCCCATACTGGCATGTGTATGGTTATCTTGTGTTTGCATTTGTTTGATGTGTTTGTTTGGTAGAGGATGGAGGTGTAGTTACTTGCATAGTCGAGATCCACACGACCGACCGTACCCTATCATTGTTTGTTATATATTATTGTATGTACATGCTTCATCTTGTGGTGACAGGTTCGCAGGTACAGGGCATTGTCTTCCCCGAATTGGCAGGAGTGAGCGTGCCCACAAACATTCATCTCAATGGTAAAGAGGGGAGATAATACATAGACCCAAACCCTAAACCTAAGCCTTATTGTCCTAGGATTGGACAAATGTCGATTTGACTTCCCTACCCGAATTCATCTAGTTGGCATGAATTCGTGGATCCCTTCTCCTGTGTTTGTTTGATTTATTGTGTTTGATTTTTATTGTGCATGATTTAGTTGATTTATGATTATGTGGGTGATTATTAATTTATTGATTATAGTTGAATTATGTTAATTTAGATTTATTTTATGTGAATATCAATGTTAGGTGCATAGTTGAATTTAATGATTAATTATGCTCCTAGGATTTAATTGAGGAAATTAAATTAAAGTTAATTATTTTAGTATTGGAAATTAATATTGATTATGTCCTAAGTTTAATATGATGAAATTTAATTAAAATTAAATAATTGATTATTTGGATTTAATTGAATATTTTATTGAGAATTGGATTTTATTATGTTTGTGAGTATTATTAAATAATTAAATAATTATTTGCATGAGTTTATGATGCATTAAGTATTTAATTTATTTAATAAAAGATTTTATTATTAACATGTGCTTTATTGAGTTGTGCACAATTATATTTATTTTTAATTAATAATTGGTATTTTCTCTCAACAAAGTGGGAGAGTTGGATTAGGAGTTCTTTGTGTGAGTCATCTAGGGTTTTGCATGTTTAGTGGAGTTGAATCCCTAATAGGGGGATTTTGCATTCATTTGCATTGAATCAGTTTGTTGGAGCAATTTTGGAGAGAGAGAGCTTTTTGAGTTTTGTGTGCTTTCTTGTGTTCTTGAGCTTTTGGAGATTATGCATGAATTTTGGGTGAAGGTTGCTTGCACTTGGATTTGGGATTGTATGCACTGTGATTCAGATCTGTAGGTGGAGCTTTTTTGTTGTCAAATCTGAGGGTTTCAACATTCTACAGGCCTTCTTATTCAGTATTTAGCATTAGAATTGAGGTAGGGATTTGTGGAGTTTTCTTGTGAATTCATCAGTAGTTCTTTCTGCAATTTCTCTATGTTTGTTTCAGTTTATAGATTAAGATATATTTTCTATTATGCTTTAAATTTGAGGGTTAGAAAACTCATTAGAATGCTAGTTCATATTTTTATATTAACTTGGTATAGTAGGGTTATGTTGTTCAAATTTGGAGAGAAAATTCATCCTAGAACACATAGAAAATGAAAAATCAATCTCTATATAGTTAGTTCTATAGTTTGAATAAATTAATTTAGTGGGTTGTTAAAAATTCAATTTGAGTAAAAATTCCTTAATCTAGAAAAAAAATCTCATTCTCTATAAAAAAAAATACAGTAAAAAAAATAATTACCTGGAAAAGACAAAAAAAAAGGATTAGCCAATGAGAGACAATTTGTATGCTATAAGAAGAAACAATAACAAATAAATTACAAGGAAGTATAAGACAAAATTGTGTGTGTGTAAAAATTATTTATTTGACCTGTTACTATTTCTGGCAAATTGTCACAGAGAATCTTTTTACCATTTTTGGAAATGGCTTTATTAACATATATATATTTATATTCATCATAAATTGTAACTTTGTTCTTTTTTAAAAAAAAATTATTTAAAAAAAATTGTATTGAAAAATGATATTGTAAATCATATTGGAAGAAAGTGATTTAAAATTTTTTTAATTTAAAAAATAGTATTTGGGAGGGTACTGATTGTACCCCCCCCACGACAGACCTTACTTGCCGGCGGTACCAGTGGGTACCGTGCGGTGGCAGGCCGCCGGCGGTACTCACTGTAGTATCGTGCGGTGAGGCTTGGGGAGATGGGGAGTGGGCTCCGCCCCCCATGTAATTTGACTTTATGTTTTTTTTAATTAATTTTGTTTTTATTTAATATATATTTGTTAAAAGGAATTTTTTTAAATTTTATTAAAATGTTTTGTTTTGGTAAATGTTTAATTTATAATTAATTAGTTTATAATTTATATAATAATTGTTTTATTTAATTTAATTAATTTATAATTTATTTAATGTGTTATTTATTTAAATTATAATTTAGTTATTTTTGGTAATTTCATTTAAATTGTAATCTAGATTTGATTTTATAAGTTGTTTTGGATTTGTTAATTCTGGTAAAGTAAGTTGATTAATTTAATTTAGGATGTTTTGATTTTACATCAATTTGTAGTTAATTCATTTTGAATTAAATTTAAATTAATTGATTTAGTTAATTTTCAATGAATGTAGGGTTATAATTATGCAAATTCTTTCTTATTATATATACATACTTAAATAGATATATGGTATTAATGATTAAATTTGTACCTTAACCTTATATAGTTCTTTATGAAATTTTGATTTTTCACATAAATCAATTATTTGTTAAAATGTCTTTTGTAGGATATAGCGAGTTTGAGTATTTAATCAAACCTTAAATTAATAGATTGAATTATGACCTAAAGGCATTCATGGAATCACATTTGTAATTTTTCCTACTGAAATTGGACGTTTTCATTACGTTGGATTCTTAGGTACTCCTTGGGAAATTTGCTTTACTTAGGTTATTCTTGGAATGAATATATTTAGAATTTCCTAGTGGATCTTGCTGTTTATATACTTGAATTCAAATATGATGAATATGGAACGTATTTGATTATAGCTTTATTTCAGTTCAAAATGGCGTGAGTGTTGTTTTCATCGTGTCTTCTTTTACGCTATGGGTTGTTGGGTACTAGAAGACCTAGGAGGATACAGAGGCTTGGGGTATGAGTCAGATGTTCATGTTATCAGTTATGTTTGGTGTGTGTGTACTCTATCTGATTATCATTCCTGTTTGACCATTGGGCTCATGTTATACTGTGTTCTGTTTGTGGTATCTCTGTAACCATATCTAATTCTTTTGAGTAAAAATGGATATGAGGTTATGTAGTTGTATACCTGATTAGATCTAGGAGAGATCTATGAGCCTAGATTAGTTTACCTTGACATGTAATAGGAGGTGGCTTGCAATAAGCGCCGGGGCCCACAAGTGGCAGCTAGGATCACTTATTGTAAAGTTTCAGTAATCAAGTGATAACTTAATATAATTAAGGGGAAATAAATGAACCTAATAAGATATGAGTCCTCACCCAGGTGTTAGTGCTAGTACAGACTAAGATGGGTTGAGAAGATGACTAGCCCCCTTTTAAGGGATGAGTTGGCATAGTTGATGACTTTGTCAGTACAAGAGGTCATTGATACCGTGTATGGTCACTTGGGTGCCAGGATCCAGAGAGATTACCAGGACAAAACTCAAGGGTTAGACGTACATGATGACACCTTCCTATGAATAGTCTAGTTATTCTACATGTGTCGGTTGCCTCTGGTTTAGTGAGTTGTACCTTTATCTTTATCATGTTGTATCTTGAGTTAGAGTGCTTTCAGGATCTTTCTGCTTAGACTTTATCCTTGTTTTGTTTGGTTATCCGATTGGGGTTTGTGGTTATCTCCTCAGCACGGTGGGGTAGGCCTTTGTGGTTCTACACGGACGGGTGGTAGTGATTCTTTACCATTTGGGATTTGACGTCCTAGTGTCGGTGCTTGATGGCGATCCTTTAGCTGGATTCTTTTTGATGCTTCTTCATTGATGTTTCTTTCTTATCTTCATTATTTGTAATCTTGTATTAGTGTATCGCATGTGATACCTAATCTGGACAATGTATTATCATAGTTAGTTTTATTACTACATACCCTGTGACATGTGCAGTGGATGTTAGTTTATGTACATGTCATGGATGTCCATGAGGATTGTATTAATGTTGTATCATGTAATTGTAATTTATAAGTTATGGAATCTTTTGTTGTTGTTAGTTCTTTAGTTGTGTTTTGTTCTTAAGTAATTCTACGTCATGGAACCCTTGAGTCTTGTAATCTGTGTTGGATGTTGTTTCAATGTAAATAAATGGTAATTGCTTCCGCACTGTTGTTTATCTTGTTTGTTAACTTAAAAAAAAAATTGTTCACCAAACTTAGTAGCATGTTTAGGGTTAAATTCTCTTGGGTTCCCTAGCGGGGCATTACAACTCCCATAGTTTTTGATGTTGCAGAAAAGAAAAGATATTTTTTTAAGAAACATCCATCTAAGTCTACCCTAGATGACTTAGAGGGAGCATTCTCCCACATGACTATAGGTGTTATGCATGTGGAAGACATAAGGGCTTACATCTACTATAAGAAGGAACCAATAGGATTGGACAGGTTAAGGGCGCACATGGAAACAATGTTAAAACTAGACAAAACCTTCTTGGATGAATATGCGAAGTGGAATGATCACCCCATAGTAGAGTGTGCTACAACATATGAATTCTATGAGACAGAATGGATTAAAATACTTTTGAGCAGGATTCATGATGACCTATTTTGGATAGGTGATATGCCAGTAAGAATTACCAGTGACCTAATATATGAGATGACAGGGCTCCCAAAGATAGGTGCCATCCTTCTAGTAGGCAAGGATGTCAGGAAAATTGTTGAGCAAACAGGTAAGTCAAGGAGTGATAGGCACAAGATGACAATTGAGCCTATTGAGCAAGCATACATCAAATTGATATCTATGATACTTGTATATAGGTTTCATCACACCAGTAGGGTGAATAGTGTGTATGTGGGCACAATTATAGCAACCATCAGACTTGTGAAGGAAGATGGGGAGTTCAATCTCATGAGATCTTGCGTGCACAGTTGATTGATAACATCAAGGCAATCAAGCATGACAAGACCAAGATATTCAAGTTTGGGTCTTTGATCATTTACATGTATCTACATATAGTTGGGAAAGTATCAGATTCATATTTGGACAAGTCCATTCCAACCATGCCACAAATATCTTACAAGGAAACCACTGAAAGTACTTTGAGAGATTACATAACATTGGAGTTGAAGACCTTGAAGGTTAAGATGCAAATGAGGTACAAAATTCTAGAAAACATAGTTGAGAAATACAAGGATACTATTTGTTTTATGGTTGAAATAGATAAAACATGCATGGAGGCAGTTGTACCTAGAAAAAAGTGGATTCATCCACTTGGATATGAAGTAGAGGAACAAGTTTTAGAAGCATATGCTCAAGTATTGCTTTCAGCTCCTACTGACCCTAATGAGCCAAGATGGGGAACTTATGAGGAGAAGACAAGAGAGATAGATGCTAAACTAAAGAGCACAACAACTAAGAGGAAAGCCTCTAAGATTATGTCTAAGATACTCAGAATTCATGGAGTAACACAAGAAGACCTAGAAAAAGCAAGGGAAGAAAAGATTGCTTTGGAAATTGAGAGCACATCCACAGTGGAAGCTAAGTCTGATGATCCCAAGATGAAAAAGGTAAAGATTGAAAAGACTAATGATCCAAAGGATAAACAGGGTAAAATTGATGATATTAGTCCTATGCCCACTATTACAGTTGATATTGAGTCCACAGATGCATCTCCTCTGATGCCCAAGAGGAGAAAAAAAACCACCACAAGTCACCCTTTAGCTAGAGCCACAAGAAACAAATTGAAAAATGTGCAGCCACTTTCGGAAGTAGGATTCTTTGCTAGTCTTCAAGTGTTAAGGACTAGAGTAGTAGAAGAAGGAAGGCTAGATCAAATAGCCAAGTTTTATGAAGAATATCATGAAATTGATAAGTCAGAGATTCATGAGATGCTGATCAAACAAATGATAAAATTCAAGAAGACAGTTCTTGAATTGAAGATAGCTATCCCAGATAAGGTATGGGAGATTATGGATACCTTGAAGAGACAATCCACTAAAGAAGACTTCAGAATCAGGGAACAAACACTTGATTCCAATCTTCCAGTATGTTCTGTTGAAGAAAAGACACTGTTATTGAATTTGGTGAAGCCACACTTAAGGACAAAGATGAGAACACTACACATTATGAACAAAGACTATGAGCTGTTATCTAAGGAAACAGAGAAGGCCTTTGAGAAGGTATTCTTAGAGCATCACATGAAACCTAAGTCTGTGCCCATTACTCAAGCACCTAGTGAGCAAGAGAAAGAAGCAGAGACCACCAATATACCATTTATAGGTCCTCAGGATTCAACACCTGCAGTAGAAAATCAAACAAAGATAGATAAGTCTACACCCATGAAAGATACACAAAAAGATGATACAATCTTCATTGACAATGTAGAGATTGCAATGGTGGCCACAAACAATGACTTGGATAAGTTTGAGGAAGCTTTTGTGAGCACACAAGAAGTTGAAATGTTATGCAACAACACACCTCCCACTCATCAAGAAGAAGTATTGATTCATGATGACAAAGAAGAAGGAAAAGAAATAGAAAAAGAAAATATAGAAAAAGAAAAGATAGAAAAAGAAAAGATAAAAGGAAGTGAGAAAAAGGATGAAATGTCAACCAAGGTGAAACAAGAAGTGATGGACAACACTCCCATCACTCCTCCAGTAGCATTGTTGTCAAGTTTAAAACCTGACACATCTAGTTTGGACTCATGGAGAGAAGAAGACCTGATTAAGTTCAGCGTCTTAGCTATGGAGAAAGCCAAAGAAAAGCAAGTGATGAGGAATCCCCTCCTGGTAGAATCAGTAAACATTTTGAACAATCTTTTGCCAGAGGATAAGAAAGTGTCAAAGATACACTCTGTTGATGATATGAGTACAGTCATATCACATTTCAAAAGTAACTTCTCAAGCCTTGAAGAATCTGCATCCCTAGTTGCAGAAGAAAAGTATCTAAATAAAAGATTGAATGAATTGGTGAACAACTTTTCACTTGACCTTAGCTCACTCAAGACTGGTCAAGCATCCTTGAAAGAATTTGTAGATCAAGGAAGAAAAATCATTGTAGAATGCATGGATCAGGATAAGCTTACTGATGCCCACTTCAAGAAAATAAAAGAGGGAGAAGCTATGATTGAGTAAGTCAAGAGTTTAGTGAAAGACACATCTATAGATGTAAACATGTGTAATAATGTATACCAACAACAAATAGAAAAGATTGAGCATAAAGAAAAAGAAATGTCAAAGATAAGGGCAAGGCAAACACAACTAAAAAATGCTCTTGTGCCCTCATTAGATATACTAAATTAGAACATCAAGGACATAGAAACCACAATGGTAACATATGATCAAGGTCCTTCCACAGACTTGAATAAGATGGAGAAGCTTAAGTATGAATTATGTGCCCATCTCCAGATAGTAAACTCTTTGATCACTTTTTGGAAGAAGGAGATCCAGAACCTAAAGATAGCATATTCGGATGTTTTCCCTTAGTGAGTATGTATAGATACAGTTTTTTGAAACACCTTTGTCATTAATGTCAAAGGGGGTGTTGTGTATAGAATATGGATCATAATATGTATAGGGAGATATAAGTATATGTATAGATGACAACAAGTTTTTTGTATTAAGGACAATTAGCAACTTGGCCATATTCCTTTGTTCCCATCAATGACAAAGGGGGATATTGTTGGAAAGTTGGCTATACTAATGGATATGACTTAATATAGTGTTTTCATTATGGCAACAAAGTCATATAGCAGTTTGGAGTCAGCGCACTTGATGAGAAAATTGGTTAAGTGTTGAAGACTGGACAATGTATAGAGTTCTTGCAGCTCAGAGCATCATCACACGTGTAGGACCAAGTTATGGTGTGCACCCTAGAAGTTAAGTTAGTTAGACTATATTCATGCTTAGTCTATGAGTGCATAATTAGATATGCAAGGATGTGAAAGATACAGTCAGTTGAAGTTGCACAGCCAATGTGTGCTAGTGAAGAACAGAGTAAGTAGCCGATAATTATCATTTTGTGTTGCGACTATATTATAATGATGTAAAGGCTATGGGCCTATTGTATTTAGGTTGCCAAAATGTATATATGCTCTATTGTAAACATGCTTAAGCCAATTCATTTGGAAGTGTTATATGTAATAGGTTTAAGGGATGACCTAGTTGTTTATTTTGTATGCATGTATAAATATAAGATGTACCCATTGTATTCGGTATGGAAGTGAAGATAGAGTTGTGATAAGTAGAGAAGTGTGCATAAGATGTATTAAAGCTTTGCAAGAGGTCAAAGCATCAACGCATCAAAGGAATTGATCTGACAAGCAGTGTCACAGTGACAGTTCATCATGCAGATATAGTGTGTATTTGAGATCAGAAGGTTGTAGCCTTCACCACTTGAGAAGTGAGCTCTAGGATAGTGTGTCCACTCCCCTAACAGGGACTATTGTAAAAGACTCCTAATAGGGTCTGACCCTTGACAAGGTACTATACTTAAAGCATTGTAAAGCAACTCCTAATAGGGTTAAGGATCTTCTAACAAGGATCACAAAACACTAGTACAAAATATTAGTGGGTGTCAGTTCCCACCGGGGTTTTTACCTATTTGGGTTTCCTCGTAACCATATTGGTGTCATGTGTTGATTTCATTTTTCATGTTTATGTGAATGTTTAATTCAATACTTAAGCATTTAAGTTTAGTATAAAGATTAAAGAAAAAAGATAAAATACAGTGAACACTAATTCACCCCCCCCCCTCTCAGTGTTCCCATTCCTAACATATACATTCTAGATAAATTAGAGCATTAGAGGGTCTGCCTCCCAAGAATTTCCTTACGAGGATGGTGAGAGGGAATGACCCAAGTGGGAGATAATTTCTTTAGTTGCGATACTATCCGACCCACTATAAACAAATACATTCTTCCTTAATAGGAGAGTGACTAGGTTATGTGCAAGTGTTCTTCACTTCCTCTAGTAGTCCTTTTGGATTGCGCCAAATCATGCTTTTGTGCATGTGGGAAGCCTGCAAGTGGGTAAAAGAGCTTGACATGATCTAGAATGGAGGTGTTCATTAAAAACCTGCTAAGAAGTAATCTGCCTTATAGAGCCAAACGTGTTTAAAAGCAAAATCTGACTCTAGGTAGATTTCTTGGAAGATATTCTTGTTTATACTTGTGAAAAATGACCGAGAACATACACTTTTAGTGTGGTTTTAGGGATATGGTACAAATTTGATGTGTGTGTTGCGTTTGTACTTCATTTTCAAGCAAGAATATTCTGCAGACCTGATCTTACAACTTTTAAAATTTGAAATTTATAATTTGGTCTGCAAAGTGCCACTTGCACAAAGAGAAAAATCACTTATAAATAGTAAAGTCATGCCTGTGACTATTCAGGAAATGCCTATCAATAAGGAAGTTAGGCCTGTGACATTTCAAGAAATGCCTGGAAAAAGTTAAGAAACACCTATCAACAAAGAAAAGCTACTTCTTGACTTGTAGAGCACCACCTAGGCATATTCCAATAACCACGTACCAATTGTTAAGTCACACCTACACACTGGTAAGTGACACCCAAAAATAGAGAAGGGCAAACAATGAGCATTTATCAAGGGTTTCAAATTTTTTTGATTTCATATTTGGATACCCTTTTGGCCATTCTACTTGCTCCAATATCCAGCCTAGTCAGAAATCTTGGTTTTGAACAATTTTGAAAATTTTATAATGATTTGGCCATAAGCAAGTGAGATAAAGCCTATTTCCAAGAGCTTTTATGCTCATGCCAGATTTCACTCGATCATATTACATAAAGAAAATGTTGCAAGCATACAAAACTTGTCTAAAGCAATAACTTCCTTTTCTGAGTGATACATTTACTACTCCAAAAATACCACAAAAACCCATCCAAGATGTAGGAAACAACATGATTTTTTCAGGCAACTCGGGTTCAGATCAGACCAACAATGGAGGTATTGACCCAAAAAATCCAGGGCCAAATAACAACAACAATGGAGGAATAGACCCTAACAATCAAGGGTTATATAACACTAACAATGGGGGCAATGGTGAACCAACTGCTGATGATGCAACCAATGAAAAGGTTAATGAAGCCATACAAAGCCCATATTTCATGAAGCTTATGGAAAAAGCATTAGAAAGAGATAAGGATAAGTACTTTCTAGACCTAGCTCAAAAGGGTCTTAAACTCCCAAATGACTATGATGTCAATCAACTTAAGAAAGAGACAATTGAAGATAATCCGATTGATATTATGAATAAATAATTTAAATTATTCCAAACACAATTGGACACAATAATGCAAAGTGGGGCTCCAAAACCCTTTTCAATAGAATCATTGTGTCCATTCCCATTTGATAAGAGTTTAATCATGATACCATTCCCTAGTAATGTTGTCTTTCCTAAGTATGACAAATACGAAGGAGCATTTGATCCCCAAGATAATTTAAGGGAATTTTGTGCATTAAGCTTAGAGTTCATGCATGACACCACTTATTTAATGAGGTTGTTTCCTAGAAGTTTGGGAGGCATGGACATGGAAAGGTTTTCAAAATTACCTTCTAGCATTCAAACTTTTGAAGAGCTGGCTTCTAAATTTGTAACACACTATTCATATAATATCAAACATGAAGTTACAATGATTACTTTATGCAACACCAAGCAAAGAGATGGAGAAGGATTCCTACTTTTCTTACAAAGATGGAGAACAATATCTGCTAGATATCCTCGAAGTGTACTGAAAAAGGAAAAGATGGACATATTTGTAAATAGCTTGAGTAATGAAATGAACTATTGGTTAAGGATGCAATGTCCTAAGACTTTTCAAGATATTATTGAAAATGGAGTGACTATGGAGGAGGTATTGGTTAAAAGTGGAGAACTAAAGCTGTATAAGGATAACAAGAATAGCAGCAACAACAATACCTCCAACAATAACAACACCAATCAAAATAAGAATTTTTCTAATAACTATAACCGATTTGGGTTGAGGAAAAACAACATAGGTGTGGTTAATGATGGGGTTGTTGAATCTAATAATTTTAAAGTCACTCCTTTTGCTCTCACAAGAACACCTACTCAAGTGAATAATGCAAATCAAGTTTCCAAAGTGCCTTTTAATAACAATACCAATAATAACAACTTTGGGAACAATCAAGGGGCTAACAAGTCTAAGCAATTCTTTGCACCATCTCCCAAGAGGACATTCACACCTTTGGATGAATCCCTTGAGAATGCATTGAGAACTCTCATTGCTAATAAGATTATTGATTTACCTAGAGCTCAACCTGTTGGTGTAATTAAGTATTTACTAATTACACTTTACTTAAGTTTACTTAGGATAATGCATTTGCATATTAGTTGTCATTGTGACACTTGGGAGTTTGCATTTCATTTTAGCACATGGTTAGGAGAATTTACACTTTAGGTGTGATAGTTGTCATCACATACCTCTTTGTTTGTGAGATCCACCTTTAGTGCTCTTATCACACTATCATCCTCTCATTGTTACACATGTTGCACATACTTTCATGTACAATGGAGGATGATCCACCTTTGGTGGACATGTGATTCCACCTTGTGTGGGTGATATCTTATCATCTCCTTATCATGTAGTCTTATTGCATTACCTATATATTTAGGCACTCCTACTTTGTATTCAATTCAATTAGCTATAATCAATTATTTGATTATTTTTCCTATCTCTCTTGTGCTATCTCTTGAGCTTCTAGATCTTGGCTTTTATTCTTTGCCTTAGGCAAATTCTTACATGGTATCTGAGCGATATCAAAATTCTTACACAACCGTATGAAACGCAGAACAAGCCTAGTTGGAGGAGTGAATTTAGTCATTGTGAATACCACATAAATAGAGGACATACAAAAAATGATTGCTTATAGCTGAAAAATGTGGTATAGGATTTGATTGATAATGGTGTGATCATGATAGAAGGGCCTAAAAACAATGGAGATCACATGGCATTTAAGCAACCTTTCTATAACCATGAGAAGGGTGAATCTTCTAATTTGAATAAGCAAAGCAACAATAATGTCAATTTTGCTCCTCCTTATGACAACATCATTAATACTTTATCTAGACATGAGCATGGTGTCAACGTTGTTGTAATCAAGGAACAACCCAAAGAAGAAACATCTTACGCCATTGCTAGGGGGTAAACTTCAAGGATTACCCTACAAGGGGTTGATCCTAAACCTATTGGTCCTACACAATCAAATATTGTAGTTAAGCAACCATCTACAACAACAAAGTCATATAGCTTGGTGGACCAATTACAAAAGACTCCAGCTCAAATCTTTATCTTGGAGTTGTTATAATTATCTCCAAATCATAGGGAGATCTTGGAACAAGCCCTATTGGGGACTAATGTTCCTATTAACTTGGAGGAAGAAAAGTTTCAAAACATGGTGGGACACCTCACAGCACCACATTGTCTTTCATTTTCAGATCAAGATGATATGTCCATCACTCATCCTCAAAATTTTCCATTACATATATAAGTCTTCATTAAAAGACATAGGGTTAAGAGAGTTCTCATAGATGGTGGAGCTGGTCTCAATATTTTCACTTTAAACCTTGTCAAGTCTTTAGGCTTATCCGAATCTTCTATTGATCCTAATAAGCAAATTACCATAAAGGCTTATGATGAGGAGGAGAGATCTTCAAAAGGCATGATTGTCTTACCCATTCAAGTTGGACCCATAAAAAAGGACACCATTTGTCAAGTCCTAGACATGAAGTTAACTTATAATATATTATTAGGGAGGCCATGGATACATGAGATGAAAGCAATTCCTTCTACCTACCATCAATGTATTAAATTTCTGTACATGGGAGAAGAAATCACAATTGGAGGGGATTCAAATCATTTTCAATATTGCAGCACATTGAAGCCTCTTCATGAATCATTTATTCCTCACAATAGCGAAGGGATTGTTCCAAATGCTACTATTGAAGAAACTAAAGGTGGTGATCCTAAGCTAACATCAAATGCTACCTCTACATCAAACCCTATTCAAACTAACTCAACTACATCGGCTAAGGGAAAGGAAAAAGTGAGTTACGATGGTCCAAGTTCAAATGAGAATTCAGATAGAATATCCACACCAAAGGTGGAACTTGCTAAACCTACTAAAGAGGATAAAGACAAAGCCAAAGAAGACCAATATAAAAAAATGAGTGAGATGATGCATACATTTGAAAAATAATGTAGAATTGGTTCTAAAGGAGTAGGGGAATATTCTGTTTCTCTATTTGATTTACCTACTTCTCCAAAAACACATGGAAAACCTTCTAAGGAGCATCTTCCTCACAAATATAACTCTCATTTTGTAACAGAGAGTGACAAATCAACATTTGAGAAAGAAGATGACAAGGTTCTACAATGGCTTTACAAAGATGAAGGTGATACCTCAAACAATCCCATGGAAAGTGGTCAGCACATTAGTATTCAAACAAACCAATATGGAAAGGGTTTTGAAATTATGCAAAAACTGGGATATAAGGGAAGAGGACCCTTAGGTATGAGAAATAGAGGTTTTCTTGAACCTATTGAACCTTTGTGGAGATCAAAAGAAGAAAAATCAAGAGTAGGTTATCAATATAAAGGAGAAAGTTCTAGTCCTATGCATGATTGTTATGAATGAGTGAACATGGTAGAATCCAATGTTGATAGTGATGATTCTAGAGAATATGAGTTGGATTATTTATCCAAAGACTCTTGTAATGACAAAGAAATTATTGTCATGAATTCTTATACTAATGTGCCTAAAGAATAAACTCAAAATAGTGAAGATCTGGAGATAATTCCTACACACATGCAACCCGATCCATAGGAATCTCTCATAGGGAAAGCACAAAATTATCAATGGGTAGGTGAACGTTGGATACCTTCATGGTGGGATGTTTCATATGGTAGGTTTACCCTGCATGTCTTCTTTCCCGGAGAAGTCTTTGAGGACTCAAGTGAAGAGGACTTTGATCCTTCTTCCATGGATCATCTTGAGAAAGCTCATGTTATTGACCTTAATGATACAATGTATGAACCATATAATGAGGTCATGTCCTTAAGCCTAGCTAATGACAATTTTCCAAGTGAATCTTTACCCTTAATGCATCCCAAACTCATTGATTGGGACCTAATCAAACCAAACGACTTACTCTACTTTCCCAATGACCAAGCAATGACACAATACCTAAATGCGGTTGAGCCCTCTTTCACAAAAGATTTTAATCCCAAAATGATGAGAAAGGTAGGGGTCCAACCTCTTAATCCAAAATAAAAAATGAAAAGTTCTAGTGGTGAAAACAACCATGTGGAAGAACTAGAACAAAAAAAAGTAAAGATAAGGGATGTTTCCTATGGTGAAAACCCAACTGTGGCACCTAAGGAAGAGAGGTTGGACACCTTACCAGCACATGAGGAAGAAAGATCACCAATTCTTATAGAGCCAACTGAGAAAGTCAACATTGGAACCAAATTGGAGCCCAAATTCATACATTTAGTAGCTTCACTTACACCTTTAGAGAGAAAGGATTTCATCAAATTTTTCCAAGCAAAGTAAGTGAATTTTGCATGGTCCTATGCTAACATGCTGGGATTAGATCCAGACTTCATCATGCATCATTTGAATGTCAAACTAGGGGTTAAACCAGTCAAGAAAAAATTGAGGAAGATGCATCCACACATAGCTCTTCTAGTTAAAGTAGATTTGGAGAAATTGTTAAAGGTGGGGTTTATAAGAGAAATTGCCTATGTGGAATGGATATCAAATATTGTACTAGTCACCAAACATGATAAATCCATTTGCGTATGTACGAACTTTAGAGATTTGAATCTTTCATGTCCAAAGATGACTTCCCACTTCCAAGCATAGATGCAATAGTGGACTTAACAGATGGTCACTCCATGTTTTCATTGATGGATGGTTTTAGTGGATACAACCAAATTAAGATTGCACCCAAAGATCAAGAGAAGACAATGTTTACATGCCCTTGGGGTTTTTTTTGTTGGAATGTAATGCCTTTTGGCCTCAAAAATGCCGGAGCTACTTACCAAAGGGCAATGACCACCATTTTTCATGATATGATGCACACCTTAGAAGATTACATAGATGATATATTGGCTAAGTCACATCAAAGAGAAGATCATTTACAAATTCTGGAAAAGATATTTACATGCTTGGAACAATTCAAAGTTAGACTCAATCCAAAAAAATGTGCCTTTGGCGTTCAATCCGCGAAATTATTAGGCTACATAGTTTTGGCAAAAGGTATTGAAGTGGATCCTGAAAAGGTTCAAGCAATCATGGACATGGAAATTCCTAAAAACATTGTCTAACTGAGGTCTCTCCAAGGAAAACTTCAATCAATAAGGAGATTAATTTCTCAACTAGCTGAAAAGTGTCACTCATTCACTAGATTGCTACACAAGGACACCATTTTTATATGGGATGAAGAATGTGACAAGGCCTTTACCTTGTTGAAAAATTACTTAAACAATCCACCAATTCTAATGCCACCTATCAAAGGAAAACCATTGCTTTTGTATATATCAACAACCGAGAGGTCCCTAGGAGTTCTTTTGGAGCAAGAAGATGATCAAGGAAAAGAGAGAGCTATCTAGTATTCGAGCTGAACATTGATCAAGTATGAATTAAATGACACATTCATGGAAAGATCATGCCTAGTTGTTGTCTTTGCTTTCCAAAAGTTGAGACACTACATGTTGATGCACAAAGTGAAGCTCATTACAAAGATTGACCCTTTAAAATACTTTCTTAGCAAAACTGCTCTAACAGGAAGAATAGCAAAATGGGTCATGATATTAAGTGAGTTTGATATTGAATATATGGATAGAAAGGCCATAAAAGAACAAGTGATAGCAAATCACTTAGCTGAGAATCCATTGGTTTCTACACATTCCATTCAAGTGGAGTTTCTTGATGCAACAATTGTCAATATAGAAGCCAAGACATGGAAGTTGTACTTTGATGGATCATACACACAAGGAGGTGCCGAAGATGACATATTGTTGATTACCCCTCAAGGGTATACTATTCCCAAATCATACAATCTCTTATTCCCATGTACTAACAACATAGCCGAGTATGAAACTTTAGTCATTGGTATCAAGATGGCCTTAGAATGGAATATTATCAAGCTACAGGTGTATGGTGATTCTTAGTTAGTGATCAATCAAGTCAATAATGAGTACAAAAATAAAGATGAAAAGTTAATGCCATACAAGACCATGATTGATGCTTTGAAAAAGTACTTTGTGTTGATAAGTTTTGAGAAAATTCCAAGAGAGAAGAATAGAGTTGCTGATGCAATGGCTACCTTGGCTTCATTACTCCAAAAGCTTGATCAAAATGAAAGATATGAATTCTTGGTGGAAGAGTTGGCAAAACTAGCATTTGACCTTCCTGATACCCAAATTATTGCCTTACTTGACAGACATGACTCCCCTTGGTATGACCCTATCTACACATACCTTAAAGACCAAGTATTACCTAAAAACCAATCCTAAGCCCAAAAATGACACTTCATAAGACAATCGGCTCGTTATATTATCCTTTCCGACACATTGTATTGTAAATGTCTTGACGAAACTTTACTTAGATGTCTAGAGGAAGAAGAGTCTAAGGTAGCTTTACATGAGGTCCATGAGGACATTTGCGGGTCACATTCAAGCGATTTAAACTTAGCTAAGAAGATCCTTCCCATGGGGTATTTTTGGAAAACCTTAGAAAAGGATGCTTGTCACTTTGTTAAGATATGCACAAAATGTCAATATCATGGTGATATGATACATGTATCGGCTCAATAATTACATCCTTTTGCTACACCTTGGCCATTTTATCAATGGGGGTTTGACTTGATTGGCGTGATTTATCCACCTTCATCCAATGGGCACAAATACATCATCATGACTATGGAACACTTCACTAAAAGGGTAGAGGTCATTCCTTTGATCACCGCTACAGGAAAGCAAATCTCTATGTTCATCCTTAATCACATCATTTGCAGATATGGTATTCCTTATGCCATAATTAATGACAATGGAAAACAATTCAAGAAAAAAGATGTGGATGAATTTTGTGATACTTTTCATATTACAGATCACTCTTCTTCCATTTACTATCCACAAGGAAATAGACAAGCCGAAGCTACTAATAAGAATATCCTTAAAATCTTGAAGAGATTGGTGAAAAAATTAGGAAGAGATTGGCATGTACAAATCAACCCAACTTTGTGGGCTTATAGAACTAGCATCCGGACACCTACAGGAGCTACAACATATTGCTAGGTTTATGGAGCCGAAGCCGTTCTACCTTTGAAGGTTGAAATCCCATCCCTAAGAGTATCATTGCAAGGATTAGTAACAGATGAGGATTATAGGGTTGCCATACTTCAACAATTGGAATTTTTAGAAGAACATCAAGCACAAGCCTATGAACATTTGAAAGTGTACCAAATTAGGATTTCAAGAAACTACAACTAGCACATTAAACCAAGAGTTTTTCAAGTGGGTGATTTAGTGCTAAGGGAGAACCCTAAAAATCAGGCAGAAAGGGAAAAGAAGGGTAAATGTGAAGCAAATTGGCTTGGTCCTTTTGTAATTATTTCTTCATTCAGAATGGGGACTTACAAATTAGCCAATTATGATGGAGAAGAATTACAAGAGCCCATTAATAGCATCCATTTAAAAAAGATTTCATACCTAATCAGATGAGAGAGTATTAGAAGAAAGAGTATCAGACGAGTGTGTATCCGATGACTCAAGCATGACTTTTGTACATGAGAAAATAAAAAAGACCAAAAAAAATTGAGAAAAGTAAAAAAAAATAAAAAATTTGAAAAATTGAAAAAAGAATTTTTTTTGAAAAAAATAAAAAAGTGCCTTGGTGAAATCCTAGCAATAGGCGCCTTGGTAGCAAAAAAAATGAAAAAGAGAAAAAAGAGCAATAAACCCAAAAGGTGAAAACTTAGCAATCAAGTGCCTTTTGTTCCCCTAAGTCTTTCCTAGTTGCATGTGTACATATTGCATTTCCATAATCTCACTTGTAAATCTTCATTGCATCCATCATTTGTGCATAGTCATAATAAAACCTTTCAGCTGCATTTTTGCATTGCCTATTGCTCTAAGTTTGTCACATGATCACATTTATCACTTGGGGGCAAGAAATGATTGGAATTTTGGTACAAACGGATTCAATAGTGCTACTTTTGGTCACATATCAGAGAGTCTTATCAAAGCTTCAGAAGAGAGAGATTTTATCGAACCTTTGATGGATATAATTGTTCACAACCAAGTATTTTGATCCTACAACTTGATCCTTGAACTTTCATTGACTTTATTATTCAAGATTAATAATTGACATCACTTAAATGATCAAAATGTTTGGAAATTCTTTTTGAAAATCGTGATACATTGAAAAACACTTTAAGCTTTTTGATAATCTTTATTGACTTTTTATCATGTCTTTTTAGCTAATCAATGATATTTCGACTATATTGGCAATGATGGAGACATGATATTTCTTCTTTTTGAGTGACTATCTTGAGGGAGATCCAACAACTTATGTGAATTCATCTAATGACATGGTCATCAAAGAACCATCGAGGAATTTCATATAGGATGGAGGGTTGACCTTTGCTTGTTTATGCAAACAGATACCTTGGCTATTTAGATCTTCCATATCTTAATACCAAAATCTACTTGCAACATTGAATCTATTGAAACCGGTATTCATACTCCCATAGTTGGTCATTCAACTAGTGAGGGTTGTACTAGTTTCCTAAAAGGTTACCAAATGCAATATAAAGTGGTATTCATATCATCATGATGTGGTTAGTGATGGTTGTACTTGCTTTTTGGTCCTACAATGCTCAATGATGAAAATATTTTTCTATGGCATTTCTTTGCTAAAAGCTAGTGACAATTTAGTTGCATTGCATTGCATTGGCATATTAGATTAAGTGCATTGGTTTGTAGTTATTTTTCCAAGGGAAAAGGGGTTCAGTCATTATCTTTGATCAATCAACAAAAGGGGGTTCAATCAACACTTATCCTTGGTTCAAATCAATCATGTAAGATCATCTTTTGCATTCATTCATAGCATTACTCATTATTCATTATCCTTCTATCAGAAATCAAAAAAAGAAAAAAAATTCATTACTCATTCATCATTTTCATACATTTAGTTAAGGATAGCTCATTAAGAATTGCATAGATCAAAAAAATTAAAAACATAGTTGCATTCATCATATCCATATTTCCATAATAAATCATTTGCATAGTTGCATCCATACATTGAAAATCAGAAAAACATATCAAAAACTACATTATCATTTGCATTCATCTATCTATATCATATATAAGATACATTGCATCCATAGCATAATCAAAAGTAAATGCATCATAAACATCATATAGAGCTGCATATAAAGATGATCTCACATCAACACATCACAAGAATCAAGGAAAGTCTATCATCATATAAATGTTCATAACATCAATGATCCATCAAATCCGTATAGCAAGATACAATGTCAACAACAAAGTGATACATCAAAGTTCTAATAAACATCCACATGATACAAATCATCAAAATAGATCCATAATCAATCTCAAGATCTTGTCGGGCCACCCGATCCATCACCTGCACCTGATCCATCTGGACCCCTGTTAGCTGATCTATCCTGAGTAGGAGTCGGACTAGTGCTCACAACACTCAGCCTTTGAGCCATCATGGTCATAAACTGCTACATCATCATAGCCACCTGATCTAGTTGACCAACCACTGCTGACAAAACTATTTGCAATGTCCTCACATCCTGTGATAGAGTATCAATACTAGGAGAAGCCTGAGAAGTCTAATCCATATGTTGAGACATAGGAATCTATAGAGGCACCTACTGTACTGAAATCTGCCCATGTTGAGCTATCGAAGCTTGATGTAATAGTACTAAAGGATCCTGTCCGCTAGGAACCTATCTAGCAACATCAATATGAACCTATCGCCTGACTCTCTACTGTCTCTTTTGTCCCTTTATTAATGTAGCTCTAGGATGAAAAAACCCAGGTCCCTAATCCGGCTAAACCTATTTGACAACCCTATCCCTGAAATGTCCACCTCACACCCATGGCCCAAGTCATCCTCTAGCAATGATCTAAGGAGCTCTCTATCCTTTATGAGCTTGATTTCGTCTAGGTATGCCACCATCATCCTGCCATCATCCCCACCATCATCATCTGATCGCTCATCTCTATCTGGAATCAGCTCCGTAGGATCTGTAAATCTCAAAAATCTATTCTGAGATCACCACTCTCTATACTCTATGTACATCCCAGCATCTACCACGTGCTCTAATATATCTCATCTGATGTATATCATCCTAGCAATCTAGTCACAAGCAAACTAAAAATCAATCTGTGCCCCCCACATCGATCGCTCTGCATGGATGCAAGCATACAAAGCCATAACCTGCGACATATCCTGATATCTACCGTACTGTCTAAAAATGCGACCAAAGCAAAATCTCTCAATCACAAGGGGTGATCGACCAATCATCCATTGAGGAGAAAATATATAAGGGATCTCATCATCATCCTCCCACCAACCCTCATAGCCCAGATATGGTCTCCATGCGACCTGATCTATATCGTTGATCATGCAACGCCAAAACACTAGCTTGCCCAGATGATGCTGGACAACCATGCTGCTATATAAAAATGCATAAGGAAAACCATGACGATGGATATGATCTGACAATGGCCTAGTAATGGGAAGATGCTCTCATACCCATAACTGTAATATCACTACACCTGCTAATAAGGATGCACTCAATCTATAAACCACCTGGTGCAAATCATGGTATAGCTATACTAGAATGCAAGAACCCCAATCAAAATTCCAAGGCTATGCAAGCATATCCTCTAAGATGCAACCCCATCCGATAGAGAAGCCTCAACCTCTCCTGTCAGGAAGTAGTAAACCACCTATCAATGCACCTAATACTGCTGGCAATGTGGGAAACGAAGCAAACTGTGCCCATGTAATGGTATCATCACTAATGTTATTATCTCCAAATACCTGTCTGCAGATAGTTCCATCATATACTGAAACATAATAGACCATCTCACCTTGGTTCAGAATGTGAAGCAATTTGTACACATCCTCGGGAGTGATAGTCATCTCCCCAAGTGGTAAATGGAAGGTATTGTGGTTAGAGTGCCAATGCTCTGCCATAGTTTTCAATAGACCAAGGTTCAGCTGAAACCGCAGGATGTCTAGAAGGAAACTCAAGCCACACATCTCAATAACATGAAACTCTGGCTGGGTCAACTCCTGACCTAGGTCTAAAATCCAACAAGCAACGATCCATATGTATAACTTACAGAAATGTGCCTGTTTGGAAAATCAAGGGAATTATATCAATATTCTATATCAGTGGATTATTTTAAGTCAATCAATCAAATTTCAATCAATCACACTATCACCATCTTGTTTGTGTCTCTATGTCTTGAGAGCGAATTATCAGTTATCTACCTATCAGTGTTCTACTATCAGTTTTCTATTAGATCAGATTGACAAATCACACATTCATTGCTACCATTATCCTGATATCCTAATCACTTGTTTGTTAAACTACAATAAACCTATCTATCTTGGACAATCAACCAATTATCCAGAGTTATCAAATTTTATCAGAAAAAGCAAGTTGAGAATCAAATTTATCAAAATTCCTATAGGTGTCATTTGCCTATGCGGAGGCGACATTTTACCTTAGGCGGTGAATAAATTTTCACATGCGGCATTTTATCAAGTAGAGGTAGTATTTCATCTGTTAAGCAACATTTTATGACCCTAAGCGGCATTTCATCATGCCTAGGCATCATTTAAAACATAGGGATTTTTCACGTGGTGTTTTATACATAGTTTGATTAAAAAGCCCTAGCTACAGGCGGTATCAAATTTATCATAGGTGAGTTTTAACCTATCTTACGTGGCATTTCACTACGCGAATGTAGTACTTCATGAGCCTAGGCATCATTTAAACTATTCTAGGTGACATTTTGCAAAATTAAAACTAAAAATCAAGAAAATCATGCAATAAATGCTAAAAAAGTTGTAATAAATGCACTAGGAAGGTCAGAATCACTTATCAGAGGTCCGTAATCCAAAGGTCTCTGATATCGGTGACATCTCTCGAATCGATGCTCTCAAATAGGCACAACCATTGTAATAAGCTATCTCAGGATCAAAGCAAAATCTCAATAGTCAAAAGTGCAAATGAATAATAAATTTGGGTTTTTCAACGTATTTATGCTAATTTGACCTAATTTTGAAGTAATTTTTGACCTAGTGACCTATATCAACAATCAATCAAACCGGGGCATTTGTTGAAATCTGCATATCATCAATGTTTTTTAGAAATAAAAACATATTGGATCAACTATCAATCAATTTCATCATAAATTCTTCTATCAAGCGATCAATTTGTTTTCATTTCTGAGGGGGCATCATCAGAGTATCAAATTGGCATCAAATATCATTGAATCTGGGGCATTAAAAATTTTGAACTATCATCAGTGGGGCATGTGGCATCATTTTTCAAATCAAATTTGTATCAATCAATCAAAGAATCAAAATTAGTGGTCGAGACATAAAAGTTTCTTTGAATCAATGCGCTATGCACATGAATTCAAAGAGGGGAATTTGTAGACATAAAAAATTGGGCAAGTGTCTTAAAATCATTCAAATTGCAAAATCTTAACAAAATGCTCTAATTCTCATCAAAATGGATCAAATCAATTTTTAAATGGACATTTATTACTCAAAATTGGACAAAATCATTTAAATTAAAGGAAAAATTAAATGATGACATTAAATAATTAAATACAAGCTTAAATGGGTCAAAAACATTATATAATTGATTTTAATCAATTAATTGTATATTTTTTAAATCAAAAATCAAATTGAACCTATTCCCTTACATGGCTAATTTAATTAATTAATGGAATTTAATTAATCCTAATATCTTTCAACAACAATTTGAGCAACCAAAGAGAATTGAGAACAAAAGCACATGGATCACTCCAAAATAGTTGAATCTCAATCACACATTTCAACTTTGAATCTCAACCACTCAAATTTGTCTTTTTGTCCAAACCTTTGAGACAAACATTTAAATTTTCCCCCCATTTAAAAACATTGCAAAGTTTTTGACTCAGCCAAGGCTAAATCATGATTAAATAACTCTACCCCCTACCCTTGGGATTTTACTATAAATAAGAGTCATTTTGAGAGCATAAATATACTAGAGAATTCAAGAGCAAAGCATCATCATTATAGGCAATTTCATAGCAATTGAGTCATATTTTGAGCAATTGAGAGCAATTGAGAGCATATCATAAGCATTTGAATAAATCTTTGTATCAATTTGAGAGCTAGATTAAGCATTGTACTATCATTTTCTCATTCTAGGATAGTCACTAGTAGAGAATAGGCTGAGAGCTCTACTTACCAAGCTTGGATAGAGAACCATGAGATGTCATGGATGTTAATTTCAATTCTTAGCTTAAATTTGTATTGTATTTTCATATAATTGTAGTTGATTATCCTAATTTCATGAAGGTGTAAAACATTCACACATAGGTAGCTTCAACTTTGAATCACATTCACACTCTGATCTAACTTCTTTGTTACTTGGTAGCTTCTTTTTTCATCACCTTCACACTTATCTTTGACTGATCATAACTTTCTCTCTCTTGCATACTCTCTCATCTTCATAAACTGATTCTTTTGTACTTGATTTAGAAGCAGTGGAAATGTTCTAGAATCTTCTCCTTAAACGGTGCTACCAAATGGTTACATCTCCAATGCATATATTACACTTAATTTTTATTGGCAAATCTTACCTTGTAATCATTCACAATGATCATGTTTAAATCTCCAATGAATTACCAAACAATCTCCTCGAGATCTATAAAACATTTTATGCTTGGTGTCCAGATTCAATGTATCTGCTATGTCGACCTGTGTTACTCAGTAACACATTTTATTCTACTCGGTAACATGTCTACTCTTGAACCAATAACTATTGTAACTTAGTAGCTACTTGGTGCTCAGTGCATGTACCTTTTTCCCCTTTACTGAAATTATCTTTTCCTTTACCGACTAACTTATTTGCTTTACCAAATGACTTTGACAATCAATATGATTTTAACACAACTAATGACAACAAAATAACTCTTTTAGGAGTATCAAAAATTCCTACTCTTACACCCCTACTTTTGGGTCTCCATGATGGGGGAGAAATACATGTTCCTTGATCTCTCATTGGGAATCCATTCCTTGAAGTATTATGAAGCTCACCCTCTAACTTTTCCTCACGATGTTGCTTCACCCATGATCTTGTGAACTTTCTACTCATCTTGTATATTTTGAAAATACTGAATTTTTTTACTCAGCACTAGTGCAGAGACTCGAGTCACCACCCAATATAAATTGGAAAAGATTTTTTATAAAAAAATTCCAAGAAAACCCTTACAATATCTCAATCTACAAGAAAAACCTGACTCCTAACAAGATATCAACGTTTTGATGACAAATATTTATTATCTCAGATACAAAACAATATCCTTCTACCCCAAATCATGAAAATACAATATCAACTCTATGCAATCTCAATGGACATACTGACTGGTTTGAATCATTAACAAGACAAGGAGCAAGCTCAACTATGAATCTTGTCAACACATCAAGTTATAATATGTTCCCCAGTAGAGTCACCATTTTGTTGGTTCCCAAAATGGTTTTATGCTTCAATAGCTACAAGTACACTCACTACAAATTCTAAAGAGTTGCCAACTCCAATTAAAAACCCCCATGAATGACTTGACCAACTAACATGGATTAAAATCCCTCTACACTTTTGGCTCAACAAAACCAAGGCAGGTACATTTAAATTTAGTAAAATACTACCCTCATTACACACATCCCTAAATTTGATAAGTAAATTATCTCACAAAAGGCTCAACAATAACACAAAAATACTAAGTAATGGCTAACTACTTATGGATTTTCAATTGTTATGGAGCATGAGATACACATACCACAAATAAAACTTGTAAATGAAAAGAATTTTTACCAAAATGATATAGCCAGATGACGTGGACCAACAAAATAACAATTACAATAGATTTAGATCAGTGCCTTATCATTGGGCAATAATATCAATCCACAACTCATCATATGAATGACATGAAATGCTAATGATCCAAGACTGAGACTATTATTGCATTACAATAACATCTATTTATGTAATCCAAATTTGGACTTCTTATAATGATCCTTATGTCGACCTTATGAACTTATGAATTAAAACATACTCATATGAAAGATATGCAGTGAATTGAATAAAAAAATTGAATCATTAAATTCACAACTCATAAAACCAACACAAAGGAGATCACCGAATTTGGACTATATTTCATTAACTTCAAAACCACTATCTTCATACATTAGATTTTCTCCTTAAAAAATAAAACTCAACAAAGACAAGACTCCAATACTAAACTTCTAACTTGCTCTGTAAAATGTTACACAAGACTTATGACCTTTGCTAAACTAACTGAGACTGGAAATATAAAACATATTTCACTATCAAAACTCTCAGTCCCTTCCAAAGTGATCATGGAAACCCTTTTATAGAAAAATGATTGCAACAAGCTATTGATCATAAAATAATTTTCATCAGCTCAATGGACACCAGATACAAGAAAACCAAAAAGAAAAACACTCCAACATCCCTATCCATGTCTGCCAACCTATTGTGAATAGAAAGAGTATAATAGCATAAAAACAACACGTC
Organism: Chamaecyparis obtusa; assembly: GCA_027943335.1. Taxonomy (NCBI): domain Eukaryota; kingdom Viridiplantae; phylum Streptophyta; class Pinopsida; order Cupressales; family Cupressaceae; genus Chamaecyparis; species Chamaecyparis obtusa. Next base: position 17,529 of record BSBK01002614.1, on the reverse strand, counting down.
ACATCATTACTGTCATTGGCCCATACTACAATGACCGCCCTAAAGTAATAAACTTTGTATCTGCAAAAAAATTACAAAATCCACCTTAGTTTTAAAAGATTGCCTTTCTTCTGGCATATAAACATCTCGTGGCTTATGTGTTGCAAATGGCCAAATTATCTGACATGTCATAAAACTATTTGTCTAGGCCCCACTTATCAAATTTCAACTTAAGTCAATTATCAACAAAGTTGATATGGGAAGTTCTCATGGCTTCACAACACAAAATAATAACATGTAATATACCTCAGGAACTTGCGGTAAATCGTAGAGTTTTCAAATTCACACATAATTCTCCAGTTGGTCAATCGAACTTTGATTTCCATGTGGAATTCCTTGATTGGCTCCCTAATTTACCTATTTTCTACCTATCACAATGTCACAATTCCACACACATTCTCTTTCCTTATCATTATTCATTGCAAGATCATGAGCACTCACCATCTATCACCCCGAGGCCCACCGTATCGCTTTGAAATGCATGCCACGTGGTGGCCTCCCATAATTCTAAGAACTTTATCTCTCCTCATCATCCTTCACTGCGGGATTATGAAAACCCACCACTTATCACCATCGGGCCCACCATCCATTTCATCCATGTGCACCACATGACACCCTCTCATGATCATCTATTACTTCTCTCTTTGCATCCTCCTAGATCACATGATTGTACCATTTTTCATCTCTGGGCTCATGATCCAGTTCATCCTCCTGCAATCGGCCTCACCACATGGCAACATCTCATAATTTTGCACTCATTATCTTCCTTGCAAATTCTTTCACATGATCATCAAATCCATAAGATTTGATCACTGCTTAACCACCTTTGATTTGACACCCTCCCACTTTTTTTTCCATCTGATTCTCCCTTGGAATGCCAACTTACTACCCAGTTGCTTGTCAGATCATCTGTTGCATGGGTGTAGGCCCCCAAATAAAACCTAGTCGGTCATCCAGCTGTACACTCATGCATGAAACTCCTACCAAAAGGCGCCTACCTTTTTTGGAACTTTTTATGTGTGCGTTGTTGTATAAAAACAACAAGTTTTCCCCCAAGACAACAAATGTGGGATAACTCCTTGAATAGTCCTCTTAAAAAATTTGTTGTCCATTTTTACCCAAGACTGTTAATCGGCTAAGGAAAATCCACCACAACATAACATATGAACCAAATAGAAAATATCAGCTCACACTTCATTCATTTTTTGACCTCCAACCCAACTATAAACCTTAATCGTTTGACATAGGAAAATAATTTTTTGCAAGGATGAAATAATCTTCCACCAACTTGAAAGAAAAATCCAATACTTAACCAAATTTTTAACAGTTCCAATAGGGCCCTCATCTTTAAAGAAAAAGGGATGCTTTTAATCTAATAGTGAATCCCAATACAATTTCAAGTCACAAATGACATATTCCCATCACGATGGTGGGAGTTTAAAAAAAAGCATAGGTGTGAATCATGTCAAACGCGGAAAAAGAAAATAATGATTGAAAAGTCAACATGCCTGAATGACTGTAACGTTCACCATGATGAATCTTCACATGGCACTAATGGAGGCCACTTCTTGTGGCAAATTTGAGATTTTGTTTGGAGATTTCTTTCTATAAAAGACCTATTGACACATTGTAGAAGGAGAGTTTTGGAGAGTTCAGTTAGACTAGAATTTATTTTCTAGGATTTTTTTGGTTCATTGTATAGAAAAACACTATGAAATAGTTGTATTTTCATTCTTCCAACCCTAGCCATGTGACTTTTTCATGATCAATAGAAGAAATATATTGGACAATGCCCAATATTTCTTTCTATTTAATTTAACTCACTTACTTGAACTATCCAATTTAACACCTAACATACTTAACAATTCCACTATGTTAGAAAATTAATTTCAAATAAATTTAACCTCCATTCATTAATATAAATAAAATAAGCGTTAGTTGTGAATAATTTCAACATAATGAATCTAATATAATAAGGTTACACTATGAATAATTAATTACTAATAATAAATTAAAACATAATTATAACAAACATAATGCGCTATTTATCCAAGTAAGTCTGATCTAAAGATTGTCAACTATCTTAAAATATGTATATTCAACATAAATAGAATTCATTTAATTGATACATTAATTATCTATTTCACTTTATTTTTTAAACTATCAATATACACTCACTGGAAAGAAACATTCATTGTTACGTCAAAACCATATTAAGAGAGAAACTAATCTCAACTAGAATTAATTTAATTTTTCTCTTTTGATTTCTAACATGAAATTACTAGCTAATATATTTATTTTAACTTAAATAATACAATAACTAATTAATATAAAAGTAAATAAAAGATTACATTGACAAAGGTTTCCGGATGTTTTCTAGCTAAGTTTTACCAATAGTAATTTACAACAAAAAGATCCAATATTTATTATCTAGTTAGCTAAATAACTAACTATACTAATTAATTTTTGTTGCAAATATCTTACTAATGGAATCACGTCATCCATGAGTAAATAACTTAATATTTTTTAAGCAAGCTCATCTTAATTATTTATAATTTCTGACTACAACTCTTATATTGACACAAGTAAGTTTAAATGAATAAAAAACCCTATAAATTTTTTTCTTAAAAGTGAAACTAAAATTAATATAAACAGTTTTATTCAATAATCATAAATCAATTAGACTAACACAAAATAACATAAAAGAAGAAACATAGATTGTGTAGGCACAATTTGGCTTCTTGATGTAAAACGTAGCCCTTTATACATCACCCAAGAAATGATTAAATGAGAACTAAGGAGATGGTAACAAAAAATTGAATGAGGCATCACCTCTAAATAGGTATGTGTTCTAATTTTAGTTCACCAAGGAGGGAAAATGAATAAATAAAATAATGTTTCCAATACCAAACTGACATGGAGATATACAAGAAATCCAACATGGATAGAGGTTTTAGCAACCAAAGTGGAGACAAAGAAAAAACAAGCATAAATTTCCTTTAACACCTACTAAAAAAAAATAACACCATCAAGACTAGAAGAGGATGCTAATACTAATGATAAAGTGGTAGAATAAAACTTTTCTAAAAGGGCTACAAAGTATTCCAAAATTGGCGTTCAATTTTAGAAACATAACTAGTGCACAGGAGGGTAAAATGGCTCCAACAGAGATCACCATTATTGAATAGAGGAAACCAAGGTTGAAGGCGATAGTAATAGGGATAAAATATTTGCCAAAAAAATGAAACAAATTATAATTGAAACCCAACATAGAACATGTATAAGGAAGGATGCATCAAGAGTAAAATATTCCAAGCACAATCAAAAGACTTCTAAATTCAATCAGAGGTTCCTAGTATGAAATATTTAATTAATTTACTTTAACAAAGAGAATAATTTCCCATAAAATCACAACCAAATCAAATAGATTTTTTCCAAAACAATGGGTAATCAAAACACAGAGAAAAAGAAAAATGCAAAACAAAATTAAAAGAAGTAAAGAGATTTTACAACCATAGTCTAAGAATCATGATATAATTTTTACAGGATAAAACCCCAATTTCATCTATATTTAAATGCCTACCTCAATATGTAGATTGAGTGAAAACATAATTTGGAAATAAAAACATCAAAAGGGAATGTAAGCAACTCTCTTCTAGAATTGCCTGCTCCAAAATTCCCAAATCTCTAATTTTCCAATCACAATTTTTAGCATCCCTTTTATCGAAAGTTGACTCCATAGTTATATCTCCCTTTTCGAATAAAATATCTGAAACTTAATCTGGTGCAGGAGCACACCTAGGCTACCTTCATGTTTAGTACTTTTGGCTTGTACTTGACTCTAGCCAAGTCAAGAAGAGTATATTAGTTTGGTTGAAGACCTTAGAAGGTCATTTTCTATGTTGGCTAGGCGAGTTAGTCATTAGGACTAAGGTCACACAATTAGCCTTTGTTAGTTGTTATTAAATTCTTAGTGTTAGTAGTTCAGATAGAGTCTTTATTGTGTTCTAAACACACAAGGGAGTTGTAAAGATTCCATAAGGTTGTTAATGGCCTTGTATCCTCAAAATATAGGAGGTTAGGAGTCCTAAGAAATAGGATCATGGCGTAGATGAAAGATGTCGATTGTTGCAAAGAAGTTGTCATGACAACTTTTGCAATTATTGCAAATGTTGCATGCAACTCGGATAGCTTTGGATCCCCTAAACTTTAGGAGGTGGGGAATAGACCAATAGGCCCTAAAATGAAGGATATGGCATCTAATGTAAGCCAATTCTTGAATCTCATGATGTGTGTTACATTGTAATAGTTTTGAAGTGTGTGAATAGAGCTCTGCAAGTGTGTTACAGGGAAATTCCTGAGACTTTGTGTTGACAGTCATATCTTATGGGCTGAAAGACCAAATCTAATGGTTAATTAGTGTTCTACATACTATTCCAAGACTTTTTCATTTGAAGAGCTAGTTGTTTTGAGTTCATTTATCTTCTAATTTTTAGTGTTTTAGCTAGGGTGTCTAGACTGGTTTTGTTTTGACCAGTCTAAGAAGTCATGGCTCCCCCATGAAATCTAGCCATGGGAAACAACTCATGATGGATGGAAATGGTAGTGGAGTCACTAGTGTAAATATTTTTAGGAGTAGGAGTCTTGAAAGAATGAGGAGCTATTATTATGATTAGGCCCTAGGCAAGCATTTGGAGCCTGGTTAGAGGTCTAAGGGTTGAAAGTTTGAAGTTTTCTTGCAGGATCTGAAGGTACAATATGGTATAGGTACAATAAGGGGAAGGGTTTCATCATACCATAAAATTTTATAAGGATTGGACCCATACCAATCATCTAGACCACGGTTGGAGCAAGTTTCAAACAAGTTCACTGTTAAGTCCTAGAAATTAGGCCTATTAGGTCTATTGTCCTAGTTTGTAGGAACCCATTGTACGGCCTTTGTCAGACCCAAAACCCTTATGAATGTTTTAAAAATTCCAAAAGGGTATCCAAATATGGTTTTAGATTGTCAATTTGTTTGGGAAAGTTTTTTTGAAAAGAGGAAAAAGTGTCTAGTAAAGGCTACAAGGAATAGGCCTACTTTTAAGGTCACTTATGATGAAATCTTGCTTCCGATAAGGATATGATACAAGATCCCACTAAAATGGATCAAATTCATCAAGATATGAAATTTTTCCATATGGAGAACACCCCTGCAAGGAAATATGAAGAATTTGAGGATTTGGCACTTAGAGCCATCTAAGTGTAGAGTAGAAAGAGAAGTAACTACATGGTGTTAGTCCTCCAAGGTGAAGCATCGATTGATTGAATCTTATAGTAGAGTTTGTGTAGGCCTTAGTTAATGACCTAAGCCCATTGGGAAGATCCTAAAGAAGAATATGATTCTTGTGGAGACAAGTGAAGTCTCTTGGTGGATGTGCAAGCAAGCCTTGGAGCTACCATACATCATATTGGTATTAGAGCTTGAATTGATCAGGCTTGTGGTGGATGTGAAAGCAAGCCTTGGAGCTACCATACATCATATTGGTATCAGAGCTTGAATTGATTAGGCTTGTGGTGGATGTTGTAGCCTACTGAATCAGTGGGAGAGAATACACCAAGTGGATTAGTGGAAGACAAAACCATGGTGACTAATGTTGAGTTAGCCAAGAAGGTTGAGGAACAAGAAGAAGATAACAAATTGCTAAGGCAGAGACTAGCTCAAATGGAGTAGCTCTTGGTGAAGTCCAAGACAAAGCAGATAAGGTCAAAGAGAAAATTGACCAAAAGGAAGAAAAAGAAGTAGGGGAGAAGGAATTAGACTTGGAGGAGGAAGCTCCAACACTTGACCTTGTTCTTCCTGAAGATCCATTCTTAAAAGCATTGAAGGCATTGAGTGGCAAAGCTTTGGAAGGTGTGCCACTATTTAGTGGACAAATGGATCTAGATTCAGTCATGGATTGGATAGGTAGCATTGAGAACCATTTTGAATGTGATGGCATCTCAGAGGCACAAAAAGTTATGGTGGCCAAGTCTAGATCACTAAGAGGTTCAACTCTTACTTGGTGGAAGTTTGTCCAAACTGAGAGGGAAAAGGATGGAAAAGGTCCTATAGTAACATGGAAGGGCATGGTGTCCAAAGTGAAGCAAACCTACATTCTTGATGATTATGAAGTCCAACTTCATAGGAGGAGACACAATCTTAGGCAAAAAGATTTAGATGTCTAAGCATATACCGAGGAGTTTCAAAAATTATGTTTGAGGTCCAAGGTAGTTGAAGATGAAAGCATTAATCTTGCAAGATACTTGAATGGCCTCCAATGGTCTATTCAAGAAGACATGAGCCTAGTGAACTTCAAAACCATTCACCAATGATATCAAATGGCCTTGAAGATAGAAGAGAAAAGCAAAAGGAAGCAAGAAACCTCCAAAGGAAAAGCTAAGAGCAAGGATAATAGAGGACAAAGAGGTGGCTATGGTGGAAGAAGTTTTGATTCAAGGGCTCAAGGTGAGATAAAATTTAGTGAGCAACAAGAAGGAAGCTCTAATAGAGGTGGTAGAGGAAGAAGTTCTAGCTCTAGAGGAAGGAGTGGTGGACAAGGAGGAAGAGGAAACTATTTTGCCAATATGAAGTGCTACCATTGCAATCAAATGGGGCACCCTACCTATAGATGCCCAGAGAAAGGTGGTTCATCACAAGGAGGTGACAAGAGAACTAACTTAGTTCATGATGAGTCTAATGCAGCAAAGAATCATACCAAGGTACCATTGAATTCAAAAGAAGGAGAGAACCTCATGATGAGGAGAACTCTAATCAAGGAACCAGTGAAAGAAGAGCCAAGCCGAATGAGGTCTTTGTTCAGGATTAAGTGCAAGATTATGGGGAAAGTATGTAGGATCATTATTGATTCAGGCTCTACTGACAATATTGTGTCAGAGGAAGTAGTCAACAAGTTGAAGTTGACAAGGATACCCCACACCAATCCTTACAAGGTTACTTGGTTAAATAAAGGCCAACATGTGTTAGTGAATGAGCAAACATGGGTGGAGTTCTCCATTGGAAGGTACAAAGACAAAGTTTTATGTGATGTTTTGCCTATGGATGCATGCCATTTTATCCTAGGTAGACCATGGCAATTTGACTGCCAAGCCATACATGATGGAGGAAAGAATTATTATTCTTTCAAGAAGGATAATGTGACCTTCAAGATACAATCACTGTTGGAAGATGCTGAAGTAAAGACAATAGTTACAAATGTACTTATGGTGGGTGAAAAGGAGTTATTACAAACCATGGAAGAGAGTGAAGGTGTGCGCTTTGCATTGGTGTTAAGACCAAAGGAGGTAGATGAAGGCAAGGTGACTAAGAAGATAGAGTTACCAAAGGAGATTCAAGGTATGTTGCAGACTTACCAAGGTATTGTAAGTGATGGTCAACCATCAACCTTTCCCCCTAAGAGAGACATAAGCCATAGGATAGACCTTATCCCAGGAGCTACCCTACCTAACAAAGTAGCCTATAAGATGACCCCTCAACAAAATGAGGAAATAGTAAGACAAATACATTAACTCCTAGACCAAGGCCTAATTAGAAAGAGTATTAGTCCATGTGCCGTACCCACTGTACTTTCACCAAAGAAAGGAGGAACTTGGAGGTTTTGCACATGTAAGGTATAGGTTCCCTATCCCTAGGATTGAGGACCTAATGGACTATTTAGGTGAAGCTAAGTACTATAGCAAGATAGAATTGAAGAGTGGCTATCACCAAATAAGAATACATGAAGGAGATGAGTGGACGACAACCTTCAAGACCAATGAAGGGTTGTATGAATGGATTTTCATGCCATTTGGATTGTCTGATGCCCCCTCCACATTCATGAGGCTCATGAATGAAGTTCTGAAAGACTACATAGGCAAGTTTGTAGTTGTATATCTAGATGATATACTGATTTTTAGCAAGACAAGGAGTGAGCATATAGAACATCTTGAAATTGTTTTCAAGAAGCTACATGAGGAGAAGTTGATGATCAACTTGGATAAGTGTGAGTTCATCAAAAAAAAGATAGTGTACCTTGGGTTTGTCTTATCACATGGAAATCTGAAAATGGACAAGAGTAAAGTGGAGGCTATCATGAATTGGCCTACTCCAAGGACAACAACTGAGGTAAGAAGTTTTCATGGCGTTGCACAATATTATAGGAAATTCATAAGGCAATTTAGTGCAATTTGTGCTCCTATGTTGGATACTATCAAGGGAGGAATAAAAACCAAGTTTGTGTGGAATGAAGATGCTAAAAAAAGCTTTGAGTTGTTGAAGGAGAAGATAGCTACCCAACTTGTTTTAGTGCTGCCAAGCTTTGAGAAGCTTTTCACTATTGAGTGTGATGCTAGCAATGTAGTAATTGGAGCTGTTCTAAGCCAAGAAGGCAGACCAGTGGCTTTCCATTCTGAAAAGTTGGGTGAGGCTAAGAAGAAGTACTCTTCTTATGACCTTGAGATGTATGCATTGGTCCAAGCTCTAAGGAAATGGAGGCACTATTTGCTTCCAAAGGAATTCATTATGTATTCAGACAATCAAGCACTTAGCTTCCTGAATTCACAAGAGATGTTGAGTCACAAGCACATGAAGTGGGTTGAGTACCTACAAGCTTATACCTTCAATATCAAGCACAAGAAAGGTGTCCTTTGTAAGGTGGCAGATGCATTGTCTAGAAGGACACTCACAATCCAATAAATTCAATTGAAGAGCATGGGAATAGATCAGATCTATATGCAGACGATGAAGATTTTGCTGACATATACAAGGTATGTGTTGAATACAAGAATCATTTTCACAGTAGGTATGCTGAGTATACTTTGTAAAGTGATCTCTTGTTTAAAGTGAATCAATTATGTGTTCCTAGAGGCTCTATTAGAGAGAATTTGATGCAAGGAAAGCATAATGGTGCTTTGAGTGGTCACTTTAGGATCACTAAGACTCAAGACCTTGTTTCAAGGCTTTACTATTGGCCAAGGATGAATCTTGTTGTTAGGAGGTATGTGGAGAGTTGTGATGTATGTCAAAAGGCCAAGGACACTTCATCAAATGCAGGCCTTTACCAACCACTACCTATTCCTACTAGGCCATGGGAATGCTTGAGTATGGATTTTGTAGTTGGGTTACCCAAGACAAGGCAAGGGATGGACAATGTTTATGTGGTTGTGGATAGGTTCAACAAGATGGCTCACTTTGTGCCATGCAAGACCACTAATGATGCTAGTCAAATAGCCTCTCTTTTCTTCAAAGAAATAGTAAGAATCCATGGGTTACCTATCAACATTGTGTTAGACAGAGACACTAAATTTATGAGTCATTTTTGGAAGACTCTTTGGAAAAGGTTAGGCACTAACTTGTCCTTTGGATCAGCCTACCATCCATAAATTGATGGTCAAACTGAGGTTGTTAATAGAAGCCTTGGAAATCTTCTAAGATGCTTGACTAAGGAGTATGGTCAACAATGGGATCAGTTGATTGGGCAAGTTGAATATGCCTACAATGACACTATAAACAGATCAATAGGGAAAAGTCCATCTAAAATAGTGTATGGACTACATCCTAGAGGTGTCTATGATTTGAGAGATTTGAAAGATGGAGTGAAAGGAAGTGGCTATGCTGATGACTTTGCACATGCTATGCAAGAGATACATGAAACAATGAGGAAGACCTTGACAAAGAACTCCATGAAACACAAAGCTAAGGTAGATGAAAGTAGAAGGACAATTGAGTTTAATGTTAGTGACTTAGTCATGGTTCATCTTAACAAGTCAAGATTGCAAAAAGGAGTCCCTCACAAGTTGCAGATGAGGAGGATAGGACCCTGTCCTATATTGGCTAAGTATGATGATAATGCATTGAAAGTTGAACTATCGGAAGACAGTGGACTGTCACCAATTTTTAACATTGTAGAATTAGTCCATTATAGAGGAGCACAACAAGATATGGATCAAAATCTTCATGAAGTAATCAGAGAT